>JARQOD010000005.1:388243425-388318814 GCA_033576555.1 Oophaga sylvatica | reverse complement strand
CCCTGGCCATGCCTACTGGCCCATGCATCTGTTGTGAGGTGCACCTTTCCACTCACTGATTGTTTGAGTGCATGGACAATGCGGTCTTTCACATGCAGGTGGAGGGCAGGGATGACTTTTCTAGCAAAGAAGTGCCGACTGGGTTGGTCATAGCGTGGGACAGCATAAGCCATGAGCTCTCAGAATTTGAACCAAACGGAAGGGCATCATCTCTAATGAGATCAGTTTGGCAATGTAGGCGTTCAAAGCCAGTGTACGCGGATGAGAGGATGAGTACTTTTTTGTCCTACTCAGAGCGTCTGCTAGGGTGAGCTGAACTTGAGAGCTGCATATGGGGGAACTAGCATTGGACATGGCGGACTGAGAGGGGGTTGGTGGTGGTGCTGGTGGTGGTGCTGGTGGTGATGGCCTAGATTCAGTCTTTCATTGCATAAACATTATGACTCCCTGACTGTTTTGGCCTTGCAACGACACCTCAACATTTCTTGCTGGTGGTCTGCTAAACGGTGGGCTTACAGTGGGGGAAGCAATGTAGCATTGCTGGCTACCTTCAGTCTGAGCAGGTGCACATGTGCTACCTGAGGTTTTGTAGTTCGTCCACGCTTGCAAGTGCATGGTATTTAAATGTCTAAGCATGCAACTGGTATTCAAATTTCGGAGATTTTTCCCTCAGCTAAAGGTCCTTACGCACTTCTTACAGATAACCTTTGCCTCATCAATAGGATTTTGGTCAAAGAAGTGCCACACTGCACTCTTCCTACTATGGGATAACTTTTCAGGGCTTGCACGCTGTGCTAATTTGACCATCTGGACAAGCTGTCCTGCAACTCTTTTTGGTTTTTTAACACTTTTTTTGACAGCTACGGGCCTTCCTGATAACCACAGCTGCGCTGTCGATGCCTGCTGCGGATCCTCCTTCTCTTCTAAGCTATTGTCAGCGGCACCCTCTTCCCCCAAAGGATGCCATTCCAGGTCAACAACTGGGTCATCCATCACCTCCTCTTCAATTTCATCTGCACCTTCCTCTGTGTCACCGTGTAAGGTGGTATAGTATGCGGGAAGGGGCACCTGAGTTTCATCAGGGTCAGATTCTGGCTCAGTAGACTGCGAGGGCAATGTAGTGCTCTGGGTGAATGTACCAGCAGAATCATCTAGCAGTGGCTGTGCATCAGTGCACGCCATGTCAGATTCATCTTGGACTGGTGAATTCAGGATTTGACTTGATAACCCAGGCATGGTATGTGAAAAGAGCTCCATGGAGTAATCAGAAGTGTGGCCTGCCACATCCTTCACTTTTGGTAGGGGTGAAGGACACAAGGAAACATGTTGTTCACTCAGTGCTTGTATTTTTTTAAACTTCAGAAGAGGAGGCGATAGAGTTGTAGGCTGTTTCGGCAATGTAAGCCAAAACCTGTTCCTGATGCTCCGGCTTTAAAAGCGGTTTACCTCCTCCCAGAAAAGGGAGCCTTCGAGGCCTTCTGGAGCCAGACGATGACGCAGGCTCAACAACTCCTACCTTAGGTGCTATTGTGCTTTTGGCACTACCAGCAGATGCACCACACCACCATCAGTACCATCTGGCCCCCCCGCCCACATCCACGGCCCCTTCCACCATACTTTCTCATGTTTGGAAAATTTACCCAAAATACAAGCAGATATATCGTACTGTATCACAAGCGTACAGCTGTAGACGGTGAAGGGGAAAATTTCAATCTCTGTATATATTTCAGGAGTCACAGACAGACGCTCTCAGGCTCAGTATGGATTAGACCAGAATATAAAAAGCAGAAAAAGGGTACTGTATCAGAAGATACCAGGTGTATATAGTATTGGGGAAAATTTCAATCTCCGTATATATTTGAGGAGTCACACACAGACGCTCTCAGGCTCAGTATGGATTAGACCAGAATATAAAAAGCAGAAAAAGGGTACTGTATCAGAAGATACCAGGTGTATATAGTATTGGGGAAAATTTCAATCTCCGTATATATTTGAGGAGTCACACACAGACGCTCTCAGGCTCAGTATGGATTAGACCAGAATATAAAAAGCAGAAAAAGGGTACTATATCAGAAGGTATCAAGTGTATATAGTATTGAGAAAAATTTCAATCTCCGTATATATTTGAGGAGTCACACACAGACGCTCTCAGGCTCAGTATGGATTAGACCAGAACATAAAAGCAGAAAAAGGGTACTGTATCACACGATACCAGGTGTATATAGAATTGGGGAAAATTTCAATCTCCGTATATATTTTGAGGAGTCACACACAGACGCTCTCAGGCTCAGTATGGATTAGACCAGAATATGAAAAGCAGAAAAAGGGTACTGTATCAGAAGATACAAGGTGTATATAGTATTGGGGAAAATTTCAATCTCCGTATATATTTGAGGAGTCACACACAGACGCTCTCAGGCTCAGTATGGATTAGACCAGAATATAAAAAGCAGAAAAAGGGTACTGTATCACAAGATACCAGGTGTATATAGTATTGGGGAAAATTTCAATCTCTGTATATATTTGAGGAGTCACACACAGACGCGCTCAGGCTCAGTATGGATTAGACCAGAATATAAAAAGCAGAAAAAGGGTACTGTATCACAAGATACCAGGTGTATATAGTATAGGGGAAAATTGTAAATCTCCATATATATTTCCGGAGTCACACACAGATAGTCAGCATGTATTTGTCCGTGATACCAGCCGGTACACGGTAGTGTGTGAGGAGCGTACAGCTCTATATGGTGTGGGAAAAAAATGAACGCTCGGTAAGTGTGCAGAAAAAAAGAATAAAAGTATTAGTGTTGTGTAAAAAGCAGTCTGCACAGCAGTATACACATAGCAAGACAGCTAGCAGGCAGCCCACTAACCAGCGCTGCTGCACACAAGAAAATCCTCCCATGTCACTGGCAGGCAGCCTAATAACCAGCGCTGTTGCACACAAGAAAATCCTCCCGTCACTGCACACTAACTGTACAGCACAATTGCTATCAGCGCAAGCACATAAGAACTTCTCTTTCCTGCCCTAACTCTCTCCCTATTGATAAACAATGTCAGCAACCTCTCCCTACTGTTAAGATTGGCAGAATTAAAATGGCGGTCGGCAGTCAGGGCTTTTATAGCCACTGTGACGCCACACAAAGCAAGCCAATCACTGCAATGCCCTTCTCTAAGATGGTGGTGGATGCTGCCTATGTCATCTCGTTGCCCACAGTGTACGTCCCTGTTCATTGGCTGAGAAAAGGCGCCTGCAAGCATTCTGGGAAAACAGACTTTGGCGCTCGGGTCGACGACCGCATGGCCGACTTCACGCTATGGTTGGGTTTCGCTCGGCGAAACTCGACTTTAGCGAAAGTCGGCGATTTTTGAATCTGACCGACCTGTTTCGCTCAACTCTACTTGCGACTTTTCCAGATCTAATGCAATTATGGGGAAAATCAGCAGATAAAACACTCAGTGTACCTACAAGATAAATTGACATGTTGCAGATTTCAAATACGCACCACAGTTCAATTTATGCTGTAAAGAAAAAATCACAATGGGCATTAGATTTCTATAAATTCCATCTACGGTATTTCTTGGAACTGTAAGATGTTGAATTTTCTGAGAAGCAAAAATGCGCACTGTAAAAATCTCATCAAAACTCATCATGGGATGTTAACCTTAGAAATGTTTTACTGACATCTACTGATTAAATGTGAACCCTAGCCTACAAGTTAAGGAAAAGCTTAGCTACCATTATAAGCACCATTCCAGGCATTCTCTCCTGATCTGACATTGGACATAGAGACTCAACTGCATGCTTAGTTTTACAGTTTTCAAGGCAACCCTATGATGTCTGCATTCTAAAAGTAATTTCTGGTGATGTCTTTTACAATTTTTTATTTTATTTTGTTTTTAGATTAAAATGGTCAGAAGCAGAAGAAAATGCAATTGTATACATTCTTCGGAAGTTTAGAAGATAGCTTCCGGTCATGCACAGTGCGCACCTCTGAAGCCGTGGGGCAAACACCTGGCTTCAGAGATGCAGTGACGCTGCTGGAATGAGCTGTGGACATGCGATAGATTTGCATGAGTGACAATGATGCCACAGGGGTGTGATAACTTGGAAAGAGGTATGACTAGTCTGGGGAAACAAACTCCCCATCGACTAGTCAAAAAACCTCATTATCATAGCAAACAGGGGCAATATAAATGCTTTTTTAAACCTCATTTGTACAGAAAAATGTTATACAGGGATAGTTAAGCAGGGAATTTACTCACAAATAAGTGAATGCTGCTGGGTTGGAGGGCATGGGGGATCTGACAGGTTTCCATTAAGTCTTCATGTTTAATCTGAATTAAAGTTCTGCTATATATAACATTTGGATGATAATTTTTTAAAGTAAGAACATTTAAGAAAAAAGAGGGAGGCACATGGCATCCTTTTACAGTGCTGTAGAAGTATTTGGTATCTTTATATTACTGGAAGAAATGCATGCAGAGATTTTTCACACAATTGTGTAATGTGCTTTTCTCATCTTCAGTCCATAACATTAACATGGATCATTCTGTCATCTTTTTTAAATTGACGGAAGGTTTAATATATGGTTTGCATTCTTTCCCCAAGTACTTTGCTTTCTGGAAACATTTTCAAGATCACATGATGATTAGTAAAGATGAAAACTCTCCAAAATTCCACGTGTAGATTTTTTTTAAAGGAGTGACCATAACATTTGTCCACTACTTCTACAGATATAAATATCATAATTACAAATCCCTTTACTCCATTTTTTATTACTATTTATTTTTTAAACCTGTTTTTTTAAATTCCATTTTATTTTTATGTTAATTTTTATTTTATAGTATTTTTAGATAATATTGACCTTGCATATTGTATATACATACAGTACAGACCAAAAGTTTGGACACACCTTCTCATTTAAAGGTTTTTCTGTATTTTCATGACTATGAAAATTGTACATTCACACTGAAGGCATCAAAACTATGAATTAACACATGTGGAATTATATACTTAACAAAAAAGTGTGAAACAACTGAAAATATGACTTATATTCTAGGTTCTTCAAAGTGGCCACCTTTTTCTTTGATGACTGCTTTGCACACTCTTTTGGAGTTGAGAGTCCTCAGTGGTTGATACCTTTTAATGGCTAACTGAAAAGATGGTAACAAATTGCAAGCTTTCGAGACTACTCAGGTCTTTTCATCAGGCAAAGACTAATACAAAATCTGAAGAATCACATATTTATACACAAAACAGCACAGAAAAAATGCAATAGGTAAGACAAGTGACGTGAAGCAGAATAGTCATTATGGCAGAGGGATGAACATAAATATTGGAAGAGTTCATAGATAAGGAGTGTGAAAGTTTTATTGCCCTCTGATTGGGGTCTGGTAATGTTTTGTGATGTTTTCACAGGGTATTTGGAGTAAATTCCTTAATTGATGTAGAAAGTCATAAATCCGTGTGACAGGTTCATTCCAGCATTAAGAGTGTCAAAGGTCACCATCAATTTGTATTCGCAAATTCTTCTATGTCTCCGAGATGTGAAGTTGCCTCTCAGTACAAGTATTTTCATATCTAACATGCTATGATCAGGGGAGCAAAAATGTTTTTCCACAGGTAGATCCATTCTTTTTTCTCTTATTGTGTGGCGATGAGAGGACTCTCAACTCTAAATATTTTTCTATCTACTGGCTAACACGGTACAAAGATATACATCTTTACTGTTGCACACTCTTGGCATTCTATTGATGAGTTTCAAGAGGTAGTCACCGGAAATGGTCTTCCAACAATCTTGAAGGAGTTCCTAGAGATGCTTAGCACTTGTTGGCCCTTTTGCCTTCACTCTGCGGTCCAGCTCACCCCAAACCATCTCGATTGGGTTCAGGTCTGGTGACTGTGGAGGCCAGGTCATCTGGTGTAGCACCCCATCACTCTCCTTCTTGGTCAAATAGCCCTTACACAGCCTGGAGGTGTGTTTGAGGTCATTGTCCTGTTGAAAAATAAATGATGGTCCAACTAAACGCAAACCGGATGGAATAGCATGCTGCTGCAAGATGCTGTGGTAGCCATGCTGGTTCAGTATGCCTTCAATTTTGAATAAATCCCCAACAGTGTCACCAGCAAAGCACCCCCACACCATCACACCTCCTCTCCATTCTTCACTGTGGGAACCAGGCATGTAGAGTCCATCTGTTTACCTTTTCTGCATCGCACAAAGACATGGTGGTTGGAACCAAAGATCTCAAATTTGGACTCATCAGACCAAAGAACAGATTTCCACTGGTCTAATGTCCATTCCTTGTGTTCTTTAGCCCAAACAAGTCTCTTCTGCTTGTTGCCTGTCCTTAGCAGTGGTTTCTTAACAGCTTTTTTACCATGAAGGCCTGCTGCACAAAGTCTCCTCTTAACAGTTTTGATGGCTTCAGTGTGAATTTACAATTTTCATAGTCATGAAAATACAGAAAAATCTTTAAATGAGAAGGTGTGTCCAAACTTTTGGTCCGTACTGTATATATGTAAACATTAAATTGTGTAGTACTCAGTACCTAGACAGCTGTAAAGACTTTTAGAAATAATATTATGCTTATCATAATACTACAAATATATTAACAACTACTGAATTGGGAAAAGTATTCCCACAATGAAAAAATCTGAACATAAAAATAAATCATGTCTCCTAAAATCAATCATGGATCACAGATTTTGGGTACTCTCCTAAATATTCCTTTTCCTAATCTATCAAGTCAGCCAAGTCTAGAACTTGTTAACCTGCAATCTTGTAAAAATACCAGAAGTTGCTAGTAGAGGGCAATATTCCCCACACAGTGCAGAAAAGTTTAGTTGAAGAGTTTAAATGTAAAGGGCTAGGCAGTAATGCTTGGGTGTCGCTGAGTCACTTCTGACGGACAAGCCACGAGTCTTAATAGTTGAGGCGTCCAAGGTCAAAAGCCAGGTGGGTACGTCATAAACAGAAGGTAGAGACAAAAGTGTAGTCAGGACATGATCCGAGGTCAAAATACCAGGAGGATAGCAGATCAGAGCAAAGGGATCAAACAGACGGATAGTCAGAACTAGGTACAACGTCAGGCAGGGATAACTCAATGAGCAAAGTTAGCAGCAAGAGGATAATTAATTAAAACTTAACATTTAATCACCAAGTTTTTTAAAAATGGACACACATATATTTTGAACCATCCTCAACCAGAAATTAAAAGAGGATATTTGATATATTCGAGATAGATAAGTCAATAACATTGACCAAAAATATATGGTTTAGGAGAATAAACTTATTTCAGATATATTTTACATCAACCCTGCACCGCTAGAGTTGCACTCATACTGTCTGAAAACAAATAGGATGCCATAAGGCGGATTGGAACAATCTCACCTATCCATGAGGATATCAATTTCACACATCATCTCCTTCAACAAGAACTGTCAGGACACCTTTATGCCAAAACCAACCAAGCCGCTTCCCAATGCGTTTCTTCCATTATGGATTCATCAGGGGATATGGCGGTATAAACAAAAGTGCATACATCTCTTTAATGCACTAAGTACATCTCTCACTTAGTGCATTAAAGAGATGTATGCATTTTTGTTTATGTGTAGCCCAGCTGCGCTCTGGAGCCACATGTTACCCTGGAGGATGCAACTAAGGTAAACCCACAAAGACCCATTTGCACACAACACACCTGCACTAGTTCCCAGATCCACCAGAGGGAGCTCTTCTGCAGCATATAAGGCAGTGCAGACACGTGAGTCACTCAGTTAGAGATCACGTCAGAACTTGTGAGAACTTGTCAGAACGTCTAGTTACCACAGACTAGTGTGCTTATGCTGAAGGTTAGAGTAGGACGAAAGGCAAGTGGAAGAAAGAAGAGAGTGTCAGAGGTTGAAACAGCATTGATCGCTTACCTCTGCTCTGCACTACCGGACACCGGGTCCGAGCTTGCTAGCATCTACACGACTAGTGGGAGATACCGGAGACCCTGTGGGACTTCAAGTCGCAGGGGCCCATCAGAGCTGATACGTAACTGGGGTCAGGAAGACGGAGTCTAGCAGGACGCTGCATACAGAGACACTGTTCTATTCCAGAGAAGGCCTAACCACAAAGTCAGCCGGGCGTAGCTGAGAAGACAGAGTTAGACTTTGTTCTATGCAAGTCAGAAACTCACACACATAAAGGAGTATGGAGGCCCTACACCTACTCAGTGGGATTACTGGAAGTGCATCCTCCACCCTGACAGCTTCCCGGGACGTGCCTGCATCTACCATCAGTAAAGGTACAGAAAGAGACTTTCTTGTGTGTGTCTGCCTTATTGATCCTGCACCCCTACACCGCCATATACCCTGAGGGATCAGTCTTGTCTGTGGGAGACTTAACACCTTGCTGCCCAGTAACAACCCCCTCAGAGGATCTACCCTGCAGCGCTGGTCATCCTGACCAGGAACCACAGGTGGCATCATGAACATTTCTACAAACCTACAATCCCCTGTAAATATCCCCCTTTTCAGTGAGTGCCCAGGGCAATGGACTGAGCCGCGCTACCCGTGACATCCCCCAGTGAAGTGAACGGGCTCGGTGCCGAGTACCCCACCAGCCCTGGCCGAGCGACTCATTTTTTTGGCGTCACGAACAGGATACGAAGCTTGCTATATGCGAGTCCTGTGTACCTGAAGTGGACTGTTTTTGTGCAAAGAGACTGTGTTGCTGTTGTTGTGATTTTTGGCGCCAATTGTCCGCCATTGCCCGCCAAATTGCAGCGCTACAGCGCAAAGAGAAGGGGCGTATCTGCAGAAAGCGTGCGGAGTCCCGGACACGCCCCCAACGCTGACGCGGCGGCAGGTCCTGTGGAGAGCTTTGGTGAACGCTGTGACATCAGAGCGCCGGGGACGCAGGTCCTTCCACATCGCTGTGCCCTGCAGAGCTGCAGCCTTCAGAGAAGGTAGGCCTCGCTTAACTAGGGGGGCGCAGACATGTCGCAGCCGCAAGCTGACAGCGCGGCCGAGGGCGACCGCTCCAATGACTTACCCACCGGCGCTGCGGCGCAGGACGGAAACGCTGGCTCCTCACCAGGTCCTGTGGCCCCGATAGTACCGCTGACCCTGCCATACCTGCCTGGAGCAAAGTAACTCCCTCAGTATAGCGGTAAGCCAGACACCCTGTCAGGGTTTAAGCGCAAAATATGCAGCATAATGGACATGTACCCTATGACAGAGAAACAAAGAGCTGCAGTGGTATTAGGACAACTGACTGGTGCTGCAGAAAGGGAAGTAGAGACTTGGACAGCTGCAGGCCAGGAATCAGTGCTTTCAATATTCTTAAAGCTACAGACTATTTTTGAGGACCGCACTGAAACAGATCTCTGGATGAGGTTTTACCAATGCTCCCAGAGACCAGATGACAGTATTAGGGACTACGCCTGCCGACTACAGGGGGCCCTGCGAGCTCTCAAACAGGTTAACCCCATAAGTGTCCTCAATGAAAACAAAATGTTGAAGGAACAATTTGTACGGGGACTGAGGTCCCAAGCTGAAAGCAGAACTGTGCACTGGTGGTCCTTGGATCATCCTGACGCTACCTTTGATGCCCTAAAAGATATGGCTATAAAAGGACTGCGACCCCTGGAGAAGCCCGAGGTGGCAACCCAGTGTCACCCGGGTGAAGCCATGCTAAAGCCAGCAGCATCCACCTTTTCCCCGCTAGTGGCGGAAGCTAAAACGCAGGTGGCGCCCCCTACTGAGTTGGACTCTCTGCGCTCAGAAGTGCGCCAGCTGACCAAAACCCTGGCCACTGTAATGAGTGCCCTGCAACTGCGGAAGGAGGAAGGAGGAAAGATTCTGCTAGCTGACTGCCCAGAGGATGTCCCTTGGATGAACTGGAGGAGAAGGAGGACGTCGCCCCACCGGAGGAGGACAACGCCACCCCCAGGAGCGACCCCTGATCAGCACCATCCTCGCCGAGAGATCATCTGCTACCGTTGCAACAGAGAAGGTCATCTAGCCCGACAGTGTCCTTTAAACGAGCAGATCCTGGGTCCGAGGGCCAACACCCAGGACTAGACTCTTCAGGCCCCTCAGACTGGAACCGCAGGTTTGTGGGAGGAAGACCATACCTGTCCATCATCTTGGACAGGATCGCAATCCCTGCCCTGCTGGACACTGGATCTCAGGTGACCATCATACCTGATGTCCTGTATAATAAGTTTTGGTCCATGGACAGTCTCCAGCCCCCGAGCCCTGACTTTGCTGTGTACGCCTCTAATGGTCTCCCTGTTGATATACTCGGAACAAAAAACGTGGACGTAAAGGTGGGCAGAGTGGAGCTGAAGGACCAGGGACTCTTAGTAGTAAAAACTGTAAATGAGGAAAATGGCTTAAATGTGGTTTTAGGTACTAACATTATCAGTAACTGTCTGGGAGAAGTTGTGTTTTTGCTCCAACAGCTCGCTGAAGTTGCCAAGCCAAAGCAAAAGGGAGTGATCCAGAGGGAGATCCGGACCCTGATGTGCCAGCAGCAAGCGAAGCTGACAGATGGTGAAATTGGTAATGTACGGGTAACAGACCCGAATCCCATTGTGATACCCCCAATGAGTGAAATGCTTATATGGTGTAGAGCAGCAATAGGTCTGAGAGGACAGAACTACCAAGCAGTAGTAAAGCCCCATTGTTCAGAGCACAGACCTACACTCTTGACTGCTAGAGGGGTAGTGGATGTACGAAATGGGAGGGTACCAGTGCGTCTTCTCAACTGGGGAGAAGATGAAGTGAATTTACCATTTTATGCCACTGTTGCTAAATTACATACCGTAGATAACAACTCCATTCTCACGACGGATTCCTTAGCCTCCCGCCAACCAGCGGAGGATAATGACCCAGCAACCCAGGTGGAGGATTGGTGTCAGCAGCTCCACGTCGGGACAGACACCACTCCAGCCCACCAGAAACAGGGAGTACTTCGAGTGGTACAGGAGTACACACAGGTATTTAGAAAACACCCACTTGACTTTGGGACAATTAAGGGAGTGCAACACCATATCCCTACAGGCAACCATCCTCCCATTAAAGAGCGGTACAGGCCTAAACCTCCAGCACACTACCAGAAAGCCAAGGAGATGTTGCGTGACATGAAGGAAGCAGGGGTGATAAGGGATAGTTGTAGTCCCTGGGCAGCACCTCTAGTCCTAGTCAGGAAAAAGGATGGAAGCATGAGAATGTGTGTAGATTACAGACAAGTGAATCACATTACACATAAGGATGCATACCCTTTACCACGCATTGAGGAATCCTTAGCTGCCTTAAAAACTGCTAACTACTTTTCCACCCTTGACCTCACTAGTGGGTACTGGCAAGTAGCTGTGGCTGAGGAGGATCGGGAGAAGACGGCTTTCACCACCCCGATGGGACTCTGTGAGTTTGACAGAATGCCGTTTGGACTCAGCAGTGCCCCGGGAACGTTCCAGAGAGTGATGGAGAGTTGCTTGGGACATCTCAACTTTGAAACCGTGTTGCTGTACCTGGACGATGTAATTGTGTACTCCAAGACGTATGAGGATCATCTGAAGCACCTGGCAGAGGTCACTGTCCAAGTATGGGATGAAACTGAAGCCTTCAAAGTGCCATCTGCTCAAACAAAAGGTACAGTACTTGGGACATATTGTCAGCTCAGAAAGAGTAGCGCCAGACCCCGAGAAGGTCACCGCCATCCAGAAATGGCCGGAGCCGAAGAATCTCAAGGAGGTGCGCCGGTTCCTGGGACTGACAGGTTACTACCGGAGGTTTGTAAAGGACTACACCAAGAAAGCAGCACCTTTGCAGGACCTCCTGGTAGGACAATCCCTTAAGAGCAGAAATTCTCCATTCCACTGGGGTAAAGAACAAGCTGAGGCATTCAAGGAGATGAAGGAGTTCCTGACAGGCGATGAGATCTTAGCCTACCCTAACTACAGCCAGCCGTTCCTGCTGTACACTGATGCCAGCAACGAAGGATTGGGAGCTGTCCTCAGTCAGAAGCAAAATGGCCTAGAGAAAGTCATCGCATATGCAAGCTGGAAGCTCCGGCCAACCGAGAGAAACCCAGAGAACTATAGCAGCTTCAAGTTGGAGTTCCTGGTGCTGGTCTGGGCCATTACAGAAAGATTCAAGCATTACCTAGCCTCCAGCAAGTTCACTGCTTACACTGACAATAACCCCTTGACACATCTTGAAACAGCCAAGCTGGGAGCCATGGAGCAATGTTGGATGGCTCGGCTGTCGAACTATCAATTTACAATCAAGTACAGGGCGGGCCGTAAAAATGCCAACGCTGATGCCTTGTCCAGAATGCCGCATGAGTCCGACACAGAAGAGGATTTGGATGACCTAGAAGAGATTGAGCTACCTGCATTCCACAGAAATGGGATAATCCACGAGCAACGAGCCTGCAGGAGGCAGCGTGGTAAGATGTTAAACCCTTTACCTCACCACAGCTGGAAGGAGACCCAGGACAGTGACCCGGTTGTCAGCCGTATCAAGGAGTTGATAACTCAGGAAGGTTCCTCCTTAGAGAAGGATGCGTCTCAGCAAGCAAAGCAGCTGTGAAATGAGAGAAGCCGGCTGTTTATCTACCGTGAGAAGCTGTGCTGAAGGTACGTCAACCCAAGAACCCATGAGATGGTATGGCAGATAGTAGTCCCCAGAACGGACGTCCAGATGGTGTTGGAAGCCTACCACGATTGAGCGGGGCACTTTGGCTGGAGGAAGCTGGAAACCCTGCTGAAGTGTCGTTTCTACTGGGTGGGAATGCGCAGTTCCATCGAGAAATGGTGTAAAAACTGTGTGGCCTGTAGCCTCCGAAGAAAAGACTACAGCAGCCAGAAAGCACCCCTGCAACCCATCAAGACGACTCGTCCCTTGGAGATCGTGGCCTTGGACCATGTCAAGCTGTCACCCAGCAGGTCAGGATACTCATATGCCCTGACGATGGTGGATCACTACTCCAGGTTCCTGGTGGTCGCCCCTGTCAAAGATCTGACAGCTGAAACAGCAGCAAGGACGTTTCAAGCGTATTTCTGCAGACCCCATGGATATCCAGAGCAAGTGTTAACTGATCAGGGTCCTGCCTTTGAAGCCGAGTTGTTTAAGGAATTCTGTCATTTGTACGGATGCAAGAAGATAAGAACCACACCGTACCACCCCCAAACAAATGGTCTCTGTGAAAAGATGAATCACATAGTCATTGATCTGCTGAGGACGGTACCACTTGAGGAGAGGAATTGGTGGCCAGACCTACTACCTGACCTGGTAGATCTGTACAATCACATACCTGTGAGTTCCACCAACTGCACTCCAGCCTACCTCATGCGGGCAAGACCAGGAAAGCTGCCCATGGATTTGGAACTTGGTGTTGTAGAACCAGAAGCTGATGTTACTACTGAAGATTGGGACACGAACCGACAGGAACAGTACAGGAGAGTACAAGCCTGCGTGGAAGATAGTCTCAATAAAGTAAGGGAAAAACAAGAGGAAAACTACAACACAAAGTCAGCCGGGCGTAGCTGAGAAGACAGAGTTAGACTTTGTTCTATGCAAGTCAGAAACTCACACACATAAAGGAGTACGGAGGCCCTACACCTACTCAGTGGGATTATTGGAAGTGCATCCTCCACCCTGACAGCTTCCCGGGACGTGCCTGCATCTACCATCAGTAAAGGTACAGAAAGAGACTTTCTTGTGTGTGTCTGCCTTATTGATCCTGCACCCCTACACCGCCATATACCCTGAGGGATCAGTCTTGCCTGTGGGAGACTTAACACCTTGCTGCCCAGTAACAACCCCCTCAGAGGATCTACCCTGCAGCGCTGGTCATCCTGACCAGGAACCACAGGTGGCATCACGAACATTTCTACAAACCTACAATCCCCTGTAAATATCCCCCTTTTCAGTGAGTGCCCAGGGCAACGGACCGAGCCGCGCTACCCGTGACATCCCCCAGTGAAGTGAACAGGCTCGGTGCCGAGTACCCCACCAGCCCTGGCCGAGCGACTCATTTATACCGCCATATCCCGTTATGAATCCATATTGGAAGAAACGCTTTGGGAAGTGGCTTGGTTGGTTTAGGCATAAAGGTGTCCTGACAGTTCTTGTTGAAGGAGATGACGTGTGAAATTGATGTCCTTGTGGATGGGTGAGATTGTTCCAATCCGCCTTAGTCATGAAAATACAGAAAAATATTTGAATGAGAAGGTGTGTCCAAACTTTTGGTCTGTACTGTATGTCACACAAAATAGTTAATAAATAACATTTCCCACATGTCTACTTTACATCAGCACAATTTTGGAAACAAAATTTTTATTTGTTAGGAAGTTATAAGGGTTAAAACTTGACCAGCGATTTCTCATTTTTACAACAAAATTTACAAAATCATTTTTTAAGGGACCACCTCACATTTGAAGTCACTTTGAGGGGTCTATATGGCAGAAAATACCCAAAAGTGACACCATTCTAAAAACTGCACCCCTCAAGGTACTTAAAACAACATTCAAGAAGTTTATTAACCCTTCAAGTGCTTC
This sequence comes from Oophaga sylvatica, assembly GCA_033576555.1. Classification (NCBI taxonomy): domain Eukaryota; kingdom Metazoa; phylum Chordata; class Amphibia; order Anura; family Dendrobatidae; genus Oophaga; species Oophaga sylvatica. The sequence continues at coordinate 388,304,252 of JARQOD010000005.1, read as the reverse complement.
ACAAGAGCTGAAGCAACGAGGAAGGAAAAAATGAACATTTTACTTTTTAGTCACAAAAATTATCTTTTACAAACATTTTTTTATTTTCACAAGGGAAAAAGGAGAAAATGGACAGATAAAGTTGTGCAGTTTCTCCTGAGTACGCCGATACCCCATATGTGGGGGAAAAGCACTGTTTGGGCGCACGGCATGACTCGGAATGGAAGGAGCGCCGTTTGACTTTTCCAAACCAAAATTGGCTGGAATTGAGATTGGATGCCATGTCGCATTTGGAGAGACCCTGATGTGCCTAAACAGGGGAAACCCCACACATGTGACCCCATTTTGGAAACTAGACCCCTAAGGAACTTATCTAGATCTGTGGTGAGCATTTTGAACCCCCAAGTGCTTCATGCAAGTTTATAATGTAGAGCCGTGAATAAAAAAAATCATATTTTTTCCACAAACATGATGTTTTAGTTCCAAATTTTTTATTTTCCCAAGTGTAACAGGAGAAATTGGACCACCAAAGTTGTTGTCCAATTTCTCCTGAGTGCGCTGATACCCCATATTTCGGGGGGGAACCACTGTTTGGGCGCACGGCAGGGCTCGGAAGGGAAGAAGCGCCGTTTGACTTTTCCAAACCAAAATTGGCTGGAATTGAGAACGGAAGCCATATCGCATTTGGAGAGCCCCTGATGTGCCTAAATAGTGGAAACCCCCCACATGTAACCCCATTTTGGAAACTAGACTCCCTAGGGAACTTATCTAGATGTGTGGTGAGCACTTTGAACCCCCAAGTGCTTCACGCAAGTTTTTAATGTAGAGCCGTGAAGAAAAAGAATCATATTTTTTCCACAAACATGATGTTTTAGTCCACAATTTTTTATTTTCCCAAGGGTAAGAGGAGAAATTGGACTGCCAAAGTTGTTGTCCAATTTCTCCTGAGTACGCTGATACCCCATATGTGGGGGGGGACCACTGTTTTGGCGCACGGCAGGGCTCGGAAGGGAAGAAGCGCCGTTTGACTTTTCCAAACCAAAATTGGCTGGAATTGAGAAGGGAAGCCATCTCGCGTTTGGAGAGCCCCTGATGTGCCTAAACAGTGGAAACCCTCAACATGTGACCCCATTTTGGAACTTATCTAGATGTGTGGTGAGCACTTTAAACCCCAAGTGCTTCACGCAAGTTTATAATGTAGAGCCGTGAAGAAAAAAAATAATATTTATTCCACAAACATGATGTTTTAGTCCCCAATTTTTTTTTTTCCCAAGGGTAAAAGGAGAAATTGGACAATAAAAGTTATTGTCCAATTTGTCCTGAGTACGCTGATACCCCATATGTGGGGGGGGAACCAATGTTTGGGCGCACGGCACAACTCAGGGAAATAGTGACAAGGGCAATTCAAACTGGAACAAATAACAAAGGAGCTAGGGGCGGCATTTGTGGTCACCGAACCGACTATATCAACATTTTATTTACTTACTAAGGTTCATAAGAACATGAGCACTCCCCCCAGTAGTTCTTATTGTTTCAGGCTGTGGGAACTACCAGGAGCGGGTGAATCTTTGGATTGACTCTATGCTGCAGCCCTTAGTTGAGGTTTTACCCTTCTATCTTAAGGATAATCAGCTGCCGCGTAGGGTTGATGGGCTATCCCTGGAGGTGGGATCAGTGATGGTTACAGCAGACCTTGAGTCGCTGCATACCAGCATCAAACACTGTGATGGTTTACGGGCTACCAATTTTTTCCTTCAGTCCTCCAGCATGTCTCCCAATATGAGGGCCTTTCTACTTGAGTTACTTGAGTTCACGCTGACTCATAATTTTTTTGTTTTTAAGGGGTCCTTTTTCCTGCAGAACCAGGGAACAGCCATGGGGGCGGCCTTCCTATGCTAATCTGTTCCTGGGTCTGTGGGAAAGGGACCTCTTCCTGTCAGATCAGAAGTGTCCTATGTACCACGTCCCTTTATGGGCGCGGTACATAGATGACATTTTGCTGATCTGGCAGGAATCTACAGCAGCCCTTGAAACATTTTTTCAACAACTCAACAACAATGACCGTAATATTAAATTGAATTTCAACTATGATTCGACTCAAATTGATTTCCTGGACGTGACCCTTAGGAGGGATGGGAAGAATATGATTCAAACGATAGGAACAATATGATTCAAACGAGTATTTTTCGTAAACCGACGGCTACAAACATGCTTTTGCATGCTTCCTCCTCCCACCCTGTACATATGAAACATGCTATACCAGTGGGTCAGTTCCTGCGTTTACGCAGGATCTGCTCCACGGATGCTGAATATGAGAGACAAGCCGAGGATCTGAAGAGGCGTTTTTCTGAGCGTGGGTACAGCAATAGGACTATTAAGAAAGCCTTCAACCGAGCAAAATATAGTCAGAGAAATTCTCTACTATATAAACCTGATAATCGCCCGCCTAAGTCTGACCCTATAAGATTTATTACAACAATTCATGCTCAATCGGACATGGTAAAAGCTTGGCCTAGCTTAAAAACTGATCCAATTTTGTCTAAAATTATCCCTGATAGACCCATGATTACTTAAAGAAGTTCCAAGAATTTGAGGGGACATCTAACTCGGAGTCACTATACAGATTGTTCTCCAAAGACTTTTTTGGACTTAACTAGTAGACAGAAAGGGTGCTTCAAATGTGGACAATGTGTGGCGTGTGTGAACGTGGACCGGAGTGATTGCTTTGTGGATTCCACAAATACAAGGACGTTCAAAATTCGGAAATATATTACTTGTTCCTCAAGGAACTTAATATATTATGCCACGTGCCCGTGCTCCCTGATCTACCGTATGTAGGACTTGCCACACGGCAATTGAAAGTCAGGATCATGGAGCACGTTTTGGGTATTGAAGCACCGTCAGTGGAGGGTGATCTTAATTTACTTAAGACTATACCCAAACATTTCAAGACACACCATCAGTGTAATAGTAGATTGTTACGAGTCAAGGGTATAGATTGTTTGGATGTAGGTATACGGGGTGGGAGAGTTTCACAGCGTCTGGCTCAATTGGAATCTAGATGGATTTGGACCTTGAATACGGTCCATCCTCATGGTCTAAATGAGAACTTTAATTTTGCATCCTTTTTGTGATATGTCCATTTTGCGATCGCCGGCCTGTTGCACTTTGAGTGGGTTTTTGTGCCGCTCTGGTGGTTTTTATGGGTTTTAATTTTTTTCTTATATATACAGTATTTTAGGTTTGATTTATGATACTTACCTTCCTCCCGAGTGGACTATCAGGAATTCTCGATGGTAGTGAACACTGACATCCCGATATCTTGAGAGATTGAAGATCTACAAATTATTAAATAAATAAATAATATTATTATCTATATAGATAATATTTGCAATAATGGTGCTGGGATGTTGATGTTTAGTGATATTATTGTTATGTACTATATTTATAGGCATGGGGGTTTTTTGCTTTTGTTTTTGTTTTGTTTTTATGATATGTTTTTTGTATGTATTTGTTATGATTATTTTTTATTTTTATTTTTTATTATTTGTTTATTAATTGTCTAATTTTTGTGCGCATTAAAGGATCACATGCATGTTTCCCGTCTATTGAAATGGGCTAAACATATACGGTCCATTGGCAATGCTTAATTGTTGATGTGGCATTCAATATGATGTATATGACATAGATCACATTCTTTCTTAGGGGACTTCATGTGAGTTGTTCATGTCATCCTAAGCGCATTTATGTGAGATTTGTAAGATATATTGGTTTTTGATTTACCGTATATACTCATGTATAAGCCGACCCGTGTATATTCGACCCCTAATTTTGCCACAAAAAACTTGGAAAACTTATTGACTCGCGTATAAGCCGGGTGTATAAGTTGCCGTCCTGCTCTGTGCTCTCCCATCCAGCTCTGTGCGCCCCCATTCTCCTCTGTGCTCCCTTCCTCCTGCTCCATTATCCTGTCCTGCTCCGTGCTTTCCATCCTCCCCCGTCCTGCTCCCTGCTCCCCATCCAGCTCTGCACTCCCCCATTCTCCTCTGTGCCCACCCCTGTCCTGCTCCGTGTTCTCCGTCCTCCCCCGTTCTGCTCCGTGCTCTCCGTCCTCCCCCGTTCTGCTCCGTCCTCCCCCCGTTCTGCTCCGTGCTCTCTGTCCTCCCCCCGTCCTGCTCCGTGCTCTCCGTCCTCCCCCGTTCTGCTCCGTGCTCTCCGTCCTCCCCCCTGTTGTGAATAGGCTGAAAATGAGTTCTGAGCAGAAGCTCCCTCTGGTGGTTACAAACGGTACTGGACTGTCCAGTGAAGATTGTGAGGATTGGGAATCAGGTGTTACTGACTGGTCTTATATAAGGGAGTCGCCTTCCCATCAGGGTTGACGGTGATCAATTGTTCTGGTCTGAATCCTTGATTCCTGTTTCCTTGGTAGCCTGCTGTGTCGTGTCTGAATCTCCTGCTAACAGATAAGACATTTTCTTCTTTTTGTTTTTGTGCTTGATTTTTGCATTTTGTCCTGTACTTCTGTGGGGGCCTTCAGGGTCTCTGGGGGCTTTTGCCCTCTCAGTTCTGTTCAGCCACTGATGTTTGTACATTTGCTTTTTCCAGTTTTTTCAGTGGCTGCTGTTTTGTTTTTGGTTACACCAGAGAACTAATTTAGGTGGTAGAGGTGTTTTTGAAATTAGTAGAGTTGGTGCTTTTCAGGGTTTTTTGGGATTGCAGTAAGTGCCCTTCCTATCCTTTTCTATTTAGTAAGTTTGGGCCCCAACGTTTGCTCATACTATTTTCTATCTGTGTCAGTATTTCTTCTTGTCTAACCGCCATTACATGTTTGGGGGCTTTCTATGTTCTTTGGGGATCTGCTCCGGGGCAGATAGCTTTCCTCTTTCTATCTTTAGGTGTAGTTAGTTTCTCAGGCTGTGACAAGGCGTCTAGGACCAACGTAGGAACGCTCCACGGCTGCCTCTAGTTGTGGTGGTTAGTCAGGGTACTGCAATCTCATAGTTTCCAACTGCTCTGGTGTATTTCCTTTTTGCCTGCTCTCCTCAGCTACCAAATCATAACACCCCCCATTCTGCTCCGTGCTCTCCGTCCTCCCCCCCATCCTGCTCCGTGCTCCTTGTCCTCCTCCATGCTCCCCCCATCCTCCTCCATCATACTCACCCTCCCCGTGCCATCGCTGAACATCCCGGCCGGCAATCCTGTGTTCTCCCCGGCTTCCTGCAGCTCTCCAGCGTTGAACGGTGACGTAATACCGCTCGTTAAGGCCATGAATATGGAGGCCACGCCCCGCCCATGGGATTGGCGTCGCGGCCATATTACATGACCTTAATGAGCGGGTATTACGTCACCGCCCAGCGCTGGAGAGCTGCAGGAAGCCGGGGAGAACGCAGGATTGCAGGGACGTTCAGCGATAGCATGGGGGGGTGAGTATGATGTCCCAGCCACCGGCTCCTGCCGCCGCATTCCCTCCCCCGCTGGTTTCTGCCCTATGACTTGTGTATAAGCCGAGGGGGGCATTTTCAGCACAAAAAAAGGTGCTGAAAATCTCGGCTTATACACGAGTATATACGATATATACTTAGCGTTTTGTTAATTTTGTTAATTATGATTAATTTTAATGTGTGTGTATTTTATATGTCCACTCATGCTCTTCCTACACTTGTTATGGTTGCTATCGCACTCCTGCACGCATGGATGTTGTACTCGGAGGGGGCCGCGCCGCTCCTGGCGTCTGTAGCGTCAGGTTGCCATGGGGATTTTACCCATTGCTTCCTGCCGTGTGACTCTGGCGTGGTCCTGCGTCTTCTGTAGTCATGACATCATATGCGTCATATCCGGTCTGCGAGTAGCAACTTCCGCTGGTGGGGGGTTCTTAAGCCAGTGCTGTCCCGTTCTAGCCACGCCCCTGACGAAGGAGTTCATCCGAAACGTGTGTAAAGGGGCAGACGCACCGGACACCGGGTCTCTCTGAGCGTGCCACGTGTAGCTCCCACTGAGGTAGATATGTTTGTAGGCATGTTTTACTATTCGACTTAGTTGAGCTGTGTTATTTCTGGCACAATTAGATGGGCTCATAAGTAGTTAACTGGCGGTACCTTGTATCTGGCACATTAAAGATGGGCTCATAAGGATTTGACTGGCGATACCTTTATATTTGGCACATTAAGATGGGCTCATAATTAGTTAACTGGCGGTACTTTTATATTGTTTAATATGATATTAGCACAGCCATGTGTCCGTTTATAGTATACATATTATAGGTGATTTTTTTCTGTCCATAAGCACACATGATAGGACGCTGGTCTGTGAATAGGACACTCTAATATTTTACTAATAATCTCTTTATCTATAAAATATGTCCAGTTTAAAATTTTCCTTTTGAGATTCTTATATCTTATATTTAATACAATTGTGTGCCTTTTAATAACAGCTCCTGAATAATATGAATATATGTTATATGCTCGATTGTACCCGGTTTTCTGAGTGCGCTCTTTTCCATTGCTGCACATTTTCTCACATGAGTGCTAGCTTTTACTGTCATTGCATTTACCTGTGTGTATTATTTAATAAAGAATTTTGTAATTTTTGGCTAAATATGGATCTGTGGTCGTGTTTTTGTGTTTTTTTTGCCACCCTTTGTCGGAAGGGAAGGAGCGCCGTTTGACTTTTCCAAACCAAAATTGGCTGGAATTGAGAAAGGATGCCATCTCGCGTTTGGAGAGCCCCTGATGTGACTAAACAGTGGAAACCCCCCACATGTGACCCCATTTTGGAAGCTAGACCCCCTAAGGAACTTATCTAGAAGTGTGGTGAGCACTTTAAACCCCCAAGTGCTTCACGCAAGTTTATAATGTAGAGCTGTAAAGAAAAAAAATCATATTTTTTCCACAAACATGATGTTTTAGTCCCCAATTTTTTATTTTCAGAAGGGTAAGAGGAGAACTTGGACCACAAAAGTTGTTGTCCAATTTGTCCTGAGTATGCTGATACCCCATATGTGGGGGGAACCACTGTTGGGGCACACGGCAGCGCTTGGAAGGGAAAGAGCGCCGTTTGACTTTTCCAAACCAAAATTGGCTGGAATTGAGAACGGACGCCATGTCGGGTTTGGAGAACCCCTGATGTGCCTAAACAGGGGAATCCCCCACATGTGACCCCGTTTTGGAAACTAGACCCCCTAAGGAACTTATCTAGATATGTGGTGAGCACTTTGAACCCCGAAGTGCTTCACGCAAGTTTATAATGTAGAGCCGTGAAGAAAAAGAATCATATTTTTTTCACAAACGTGATGTGTTTCACTAAAGTTTATTATGCCCTGGCGTGAAAAAAATAATAATTTTTTTTTCACAAAAGTGATTTTTTTTCAGTCCCCAATTTTTTATTTTCCTACGGGTAACAGGAGAAATTGGACCCCAAAAGTTGTCCAATTTGTCCAGAGTATGCTGATACCCCATATGTTGGGGGGAACCACTGTTTGGGCGCACGGTAGGGCTCGGAAGGGAAGTAGTGTCGTTTTGGAATGCAGACTTTGATTGAATGGTCTGCGGGCATCTTGTTCCGTTAGCAAAGCCCCTGATGTGCCTAAACAGTGGAAACCCCCCACAAGTAACCCCATTTTGGAAACTAGACCCCCTAAGGAACTTATCTAGGTGTGTGGTGAACACTTTGAACCCCCAAGTGTTTCATTAAAGTTTATAATGCCCTGACATGAAAAAAATAATTTTTTTTTCCCCAAAAGTGATTTTTTAGTCCACAATTTTTTATTTTCCCAAGGGTAATAGGAGAAATTGGACCCCTATCGTTGTTGTACAATTTGTCCTGAGTACGCTGATACCCCATATGTTGGGGGGATCCACTGTTTGGGCGCACGGCAGGGCTCAGAAGGAAAGTAGTGATGTTTTGGAATGCAGACTTTGACGGAATGGTCTGTGTGCGTCATGTTCCGTTTGCAGAGCCACTGATGTGCCTAAACAGTGGAAACCCCCCACAAGTGACCCCATTTTGGAAACTAGACCCCCTAAGGAACTTATCTAGGTGTGCGGTGAGCACTTTGAACCAAGTGTTTCACTAAAGTTTATAATGCCCGGGTGTGAAAATAAAAAAATCCTACTTTTTTCCTCACAAATATGATGTTTTAGTCCTCAATTTTTTATTTTCCCAAGGTTAAGAGGAGAAATTGGACACCAAAAGTTGTTGTCTAATTTGTCTTGAGCACACTGGTACCCCATATGTGGGAAAAAACTGTTTGGGCACAAGTCGGGGCTCAGAAGGGAAGTAGTGATGTTTTGGAATGCAGACTTTGATGGAATGGTCTGCGAGCGTCATGTTCCATTTGCAGAGCCCCTGATGTGCCTGACATAATTTTGAAAACTAGACTCCCAAGGAACTTTTCTAGATGTGCCCCCTTTTGGAACTAATCTGTTTCCTGTAAAGTAAATTAGTAGTGCATGGAGGTGTGGTACAACTTGAAGCAATCCTTCATACACAGGCCAGGTTTTTCGGGGCAGGTGTCACATTGGTAAGTGGTGTCATTGCGTATTCCCCTTTTGTAACACACTCGGCACCTTTTTTGCAGCTTAACTTTTTTTCCAGTTGGCGGGACCACCCCCGGGAAATGCTGACCAGGTATGATACGAGCACCTTCAGTTCCGGAAGTACTGGGGCCCGCTCCTTCCTGAGCGCCAAACATCAGGGCCTTAACCACTACCTCCTGAAACTGAAGGTACGATGTATCGCTGTTGCGTGCACATCGTGACAGCAGGAAAGCGTTGAGCACTGCCATCTGTACAATGTGCACGGCCAGCTTTTTGTACCACACGTTTGCCTTTCTCAAAGCATTGTATGGCTGGAGGAGTTGATCGGAGAGATCAACACCCCCTATGTATTTGTTGTACCCAAGTACACAGTACGGTTTGCGGACCTGCGCTGCCATCACCGTGTATGGTGGTCAAGAGAAGGACTTCCCTCTTGTCCTTGTACTTGACCACCAGTAGGTGGTCGCTACATTGGACTCTGCTCTCACACTTTCTGAGCATCTGCCCAAGTAGCGTCTTCGGGAGGCCTCTCTGATTTTTGCGGACATTACCGCAAACTGCGGTACCTCACACAGAGAGGGATTTGAAGAGTGGGATGCTGGAATAAAAGTTATCGGTGTAAAGGTGATAACTTTTATCCAGAAGTGGGTGCACCAAATCCCACACAATTTTCCCACTCACTCCCTGGACGGGGGGACACTCAGGGGGTTGAATCCTGGTGTCCTTTCCTTCGTAAACTCTAAAGCTGTAGATGTACCCTGAGGTACTCTCACACAGCTTATAGAGTTTGATTCCGTACCTGGCCCTCTTGCTGGGCAGGTACTGGCGGAATCGGAGCCTTCCCTTAAAATGATCCAAGGACTCATCCACGCAGATGTCCCTTTGGGGCACGTACACTTCAGCAAACTTTTTGTTGAAGTGTTCGATGACCGGCCGAACTTTGAACAGGCGGTCAAAGTTGGGGTCATCTCTCGGGGGACACTGTGCATTATCATTATAATGCAGGAATTTGTGGATGGCATCAAAACGCGTCCGGGCCATGACCATTCGGAACACTGGAGTGTTGTATAAAATATTAACACTCCAATATTGCCGAATTTCTGGCTTCTTCAGGATCCCCATATGGAGGACCAGGCCCCAAAACTGCATCATTTCAACTGCGTCTACAGGAGACCAGTTGGAAAACGATGACACGGGGTTTTGCGCCAAAAATTGCAGAGTGTACAAATTAGTTTGCTCCACCATGAGGTTAATTAAATCCTCAGAGAAAAAGACTTTGAAAAAGTCTATTTCTCTGAGGCCGGTGGTGTCAAACTTGATTCCTGATTCTGCCAAAAAATCAGGAGTCAGTGGCTCGTAATTTTCGGGGGGCGAGGTCCATACGGAGTCCGAAGAGGGGTGCGCTGGTTCATCTTCAGGAGTGGTCGCTGCCTCATCTTCTGTCTGCGTGGTGGTTCCGCAGGATCAGAGGAGGAAGATGAGGAGGAGGAGGAAGAAGAAGAGGATGATGAATCTGAAAAGTAAAGAAATGTGGGATCCTCTCCCTCGCTATCAGTGTCGGAGGCAAGGAAAGCGTATGCCTCCTCCACTGAATAGCGCTGTTGGGATGAATGTGACGGGCGGGACTTTTTTTTGTGAATGTGGTGCTTTGTGTGTACTTTATTTATAACTATGTGTGTGTGGGGGAGGATAGTGCTTGGTGCAAACTATTCTGAAAAGAAAAAGCTAAAAGAAAAGAAAGCAAATAGGGAAAAAAATGCCTGTGAAAAAAATCTAAAACAGCAGGCACGAACTCTGATAAGTGAAAGGTGTCACTTATCAAAGTTCGGTAGCTGCTGAAAGTGCGCACGGGAGTGGCGGAAAGGGGAGTGAAAAAATAAAACCAGCAGGCACGAGCTCTGATAAGTGAACGGTGTCACTTATCAAAGTTCCGCGGCTGCTGGATGTGCGCATGGGAGTGGCGGAACAGGGAGTGAAACAAAAAACCGGGAGGCACGAGCTCTGATAAGTGAACTGTGTCACTTATCAAAGTTCCGCGCCTGCTGGAAGTGCCCACGGGAGTGGCGGAAAGGGGAGTGAAAAAAAACAAAAAAACGCAGGCACGAGTTCTGATAAGTGAACGGTGTCACTTATCAAAGTTCAGTGGCTGCTGGAAGTGCGCACAGGAGTGGCGGAAAGGGGAGTGAAAAAAAAAACCAGCAGGCACGAGCTCTGATAAGTGAACGGTGTCACTTATCAAAGTTCGGTGGCCGCTGGAAGTGCGCACGGAGGGGGGTGCAAAAGAAAAGCGAGCACGAGTGTTGATCGGTGAACTGTGTCACCAATCAACACTCGGCGGCTGCTAAATGTGCGAAGAGGCGGCGCAAAGGGGGGGTTAAAAAGAGGGGGAAAGGGAATGGGGAGGGTGGAATGGGGGGATTGGGGTGGATGATCGGGCAGGGATCGGGGATTAAACCTTGCATTTGTAGTCTCTCTTCTTTCTTCTGTCTTCTTTCTTCAGCAGGAATTGTGGTGTCACAGGGTACTGTGGCACCACAAGGCCCAGCACAGGAGGAGATCTGGCAGTGTGACCGCTCTGCAGGAATCCTCAGCAAGTATGAGGACCCATGCAGAGCAGTCACAGAGGTCAGAGACAGGTTGCAGACAGGTCACAGAGCGGTCATATCACTGCTGTGACCTGTCATTGGTGGGATCAATGATCACATCAATCCCACCAATCAGAGGAGACCCTTGTTATGCTGGTGTTGCTAGGCACTGGCCTAGTATCAGAGCTCACAGCTCCGATTACTAGGCAGGTCACCGGCAGGTCACAAGATTGCGCGATCAACGATTACATCGATCGCACCAATCAGCAGCTGCAGTCCGGCCTAGGATAGGTGCTATTACTGCACCGATCCAGGCAGGTACCGGCAGGGCACAGCGCAGTAATACAGCGGCTGTGCCCTGCGATTGGCGCGATCGATGTGATCTTTGATCGCGCCAATCCGGTGGGGGTTTGGACCATGCCTGGCATTGCCAGGCTTGGGCCTACGATCGAGTACATCGGTACTCAATCCTAGCCTGGGATCTCACTGTTTCAGCCAATCTGATTAGCTGAAACAATGAGAAAGACTGCGATTGGCTGTTCAGAATTGCGATCGAGAGGCCGGGTGGGCGGAGACAGGCCCTGGAATGCAAACACCATCTTCCTCCAGGTAAGATGGCGTCAGAATTTTAATGTGATCGCCGCGACTTAAGTCGCGATGTCGCATTAAAGGGCATGACGTACTATCCTGTCCATGGTCTGATTGTCCCAGGTCACATGGACGGGATAGTACGTCCGATATCAGAAAGGGGTTAGTAGTATAGGAGTTATATTACTCATCAAACTCAATCTGACAGGTCGTCACGCCCCCTATCATTTAATCCGTCTCCCTGTCAGATTGATCTGCCTGGGAAATCAGGACTGCCGAATGTGGAAATTTCAATCAAAGTGATTCATGAATTTATTCGTCTCTATTTATATTTTATCCATCGCCTTGTGGATTTGATCAGACTGTGGGGAAAGTTGAATCAAGGCGAATCTTGATTTTATAAGGGTGTTTTTTGTGGGGGAACTTTTAAGTTCAGTAGTAAATGTATGTAAAGGGCTTTTCTAGCCTGCCACAGCCGCAGAAGTGAGTTTGTGAAATGAAGGACAGGTTTTATTTGAAGTTTCGCCTTATAACACATTTGATTTATATCTTAGCAGCCTATGTACAGACTAAAAGGAGATTATTCTATAGTATTAACCAGTATAAAAGGCTTGTTTTATATGTATGTAAAAACAGTAAATGTATGTGAAAGACAGCAAGTTTTCCCCATAAAGAATTTAAGAAAAGTTTGGAGATGTATCTTTTAGCAGGACTGACACAGGGGACATCTCAGCTATATTGTGTATAGCCCAGGCATGTTGGGGCATGTTTAAAACTGACGAGACTTATAACCGCCGTCTCATTGTACGGGCATATTATGTATAAGAATTTAAGAAAAGTTTGGAGATGTATCTTTTAGCAGGACTGACACAGGGGATATCTCAGCTATATTGTGTATAGCCCAGGCATGTTGGGGCATGTTTAAAACTGACGAGACTTATAATCGCCGTCTCATTGTACGGGCATATTATGTATATGGCCGTGTTACAATATTACATACGCGAATGCTTTATTCGTATTTTAAAAAAGCAATGACACGGTATTGTAAAACATGATTACAAGATTTTATTGTAATAAATAAATACAGCTCAAAGACATTTCAAGCATTTAAAAGTACATACAGAATGATATAAAAAGTGTCACATGCACAATTAACAAATAGCATCACACACGCGATAAAATAGATAATTAACAAGTACATAGGCTACATCGTGAGCCACATGGCTGGCAGTATCGGTAGAGACCTTTTTTTAGGTAGTAGAGTACCCCTTGTAGTGCCTAATGACGGCGAGTGCAGGGAATGAATTGTACGGGGTGCGGGGTCTAACCTCATCGATGTAGATACACCAGCGCTGGAGGCCATTTTTAATTCGTCTAAATGTTGTCTAGTAGTGTGATTACCCACAACAGTAGAGGGTATATTCAGCTTGGCCATAGCCCGCATAAACGATTCCCAACCCCTAGGTAAATTCCTGACGGTCAGAGCGTGACTCTGCGTTGTACTACGTACTAAATCCACTAAGTTAGACCCGTGTATTACAGCGCCTTTGAAAATAAATTCGTCTTTATCATTCCAGTCTGTCACACTCTTATTCTGGAGTAGTCTGTTTAGTAAAAATTCAGCATTCTTTTTATATCTTTGGTTTATATGACCTACAATTTCAGCGATCTCGTGATTTTTTTTATCGGTGACGGTATTTGGCGGCTGTTGATGCTCAGGATCCTGAGGGCTAACGAGATTTAAAGTTGTCAATTCTTTCGAGCTGCGTTTCGTATGTACCAAGTAGCGCTCCAGCACGGTGCTATGCATTTTAATTTTCACATCGTCGGGGATGTCGCGGCGCTGTAAAACGGAGTTAATTTCATCATCGAGGCGTCGAATAACAGTTTCGCGTATGCTCTCGGTGATTGGTGGCCTTAGCTTGTGTAGCTCCTGTTTGGGGATTAGATACATTTTCTCAGCATGATCCATTATTTGCCCGCGAGCAGACTCGTTATTATGGGTATTGCAAAGCCTAAAAGAGGACCGATAAAGCCACCGGTCTGATTCAGTACCCGTTTCTTTTTCTTTATGGACTGCGCTCTATCGCTAATGGTTCTTATAGCTTTACGCCACTTCTTCAGTATGCCTTTTTGGCGCTCTTTCAACAGGATTCTGCCTTTTAAGATGTTTAAAGCAATCTCACCTATAGCGGTGATTAAATCCACGCTCGCATTGCGCAAAATAGATTTCCAGACGGATGGGGTTGCCTTCACCAGGGTTTTTAAGAGAGCCCAGTTACGCCGGAGTCTCTCGGACATCTTTACAGCACAGCGCACACAGCGTGGAATGTGCGAGCCCGCATAAAATTCACTTTTTAGAAGCGGTTTTCTTCTGCACATAGACAGCTGGTAACGCCGGTGGAAACAACCCCGTCCGTAAGCGATGATCCTCAGGTGTATTAGCTCTCAAATCGACCAGCAAATACCCATAAGGCTCCCGCGTAGCATCCTCAAATGCTTCTAGGAAAAAACGTGTTTTTCCAGGATACATCTGACGAGCTAGTGTTAAAATTTGTAATTTATCTCGAGGATTGTTAAAAAGAACCATGTACTTTGTGTTTAAATTTATGGTGCGGCTTTTCTTACCCTGACAAAATATGTTTTGTACCAGGTAGAAAATACTGAGATTTCTGTGGTGCACATACTTGGTGAACGCTTTTTCTATCTCGCAATTTTCGCTAGCACTATCCATGAGATCATCAACAATCGCCAAATTCACCTTGTCCGGTGGGAATAATTCGTCATCTACGAATGTATTCGGCAAACCCTCCACAAATCTGGTGTTGGGAAAAGAGAGAGAGATTTCATCATATAGTTTCTGCCAGCATGAATAAAACCAAACAATATTATCCGGCTTGTGAGAAAAATTACTTTCAATATTATACAGCATTTGTTTTACAAAATAACTCTTTCCAGAATTAGACGGCCCCGCTAGAATGCACGAGAGCGGGTGTTGTAACCGCGTATCCATCACAATACTGTGCTAATAGCCAAACGGCAGGGTGGTGAATTCGTCTAATAGTCGGCGCTTTGTGTAGACACACTTCTGGGTCTTTTGTAGGACCCGGGATTCAATATTCCAATATTTCTTATCTCTCACAATTCCCTGTTGCTGTACGACGATGCGGTTCTGAGTTTCAGGGGCTGAATTACGGGGGTAGTCCAGAACTAGATCTTTCAGACTGCTAAAATTGATAGATTGCCACGTATCCGCTACATGTAGAATCTTTCCTTAAAGATAGTTGTAAAGTCAGATTGACACATGTACAATCTCATCCACAGATAAATCTAAAGTCGAGAGAAAAACAACCACGACACCTCTGCAAACACTACGTCTCAACGAGAACCACGCAGCGCCATTCTTGATGCCGATGCATACACCTATGGGCCCTGCTGGACCACAGCCGCAACAGCAGTTCTATCTGATGCCTGGCGTGCTGTCCCATTCAAGCGGCGCGCAACCATCCAGCAGTCTTGTGAATGACGCTGAACTATATTCTGAAGTGCGGGAGCGGCCACGTAAACACACGCAGAGAACTAAGTATGCTTCAGAAACATCACCAGTCACGTTTGCCGCCATGAATCCCACAACCCGACAGACTCGTGAGGCGCTTGACCGTGAGATTGATCAGCTCGCTGATGGTAAGAAGCGCACCGTAGATCCGATCATTATACGGACCACTCATACTATACAGCCTTTACCGCCATCTGTAACGGCGGCCGCTAACTCCACAGGTGTCGAACTGTCAGATACCATTAATTTACCCACCACATCTCACGCTGATGTATCTAATCCAGTTAATGTTGTGATGGGGTTAAAAAGAGTGTTAACTACTAAGCATAAAGTGTGTAAAAAGCCGAGGCTTCATACAGCTGTGTCTGTACCTGTTAGCAGTGCGGATTCTGCTGTCTCTGTACCTGTTAGCAGTGCGGATTCAGCGGTCTCTGTACCTGTTAGCAGTGCGGATTCTGCGGTCTCTGTACCTGTTAGCAGTGTGGATTCTGCGGTCTCTGTACCTGTTAGCAGTGCGGATTCTGCGGTCTCTGTACCTGTTAGCAGTGCGGATTCTGCGGTCTCTGTACCTGTTAGCAGTGCGGATTCTGCGGTCTCTGTACCTGTTAGCAGTGCGGATTCTGCGGTCTCTGTACCTGTTAGCAGTGCGGATTCTGCGGTCTCTGTACCTGTTAGCAGTGCGGATTCTGCGGTCTCTGTACCTGTTAGCAGTGCGGATTCTGCGGTCTCTGTACCTGTTAGCAGTGCGGATTCTGTATCTGCGACCGCTACAGTGCAGATGTATGACGGCATTGGGTGGGGCCCCGCTGAAGCCGCAGTGTTTAAGGAGCAGTTAGATCGTTACTTACGCTACAAAATCTGCCTACCCAAAATACTGTTTTTCTGCGGTACTTTTGAAAGATTGTTGTGTGAAGCAGTCACGACAGATGCTCGTAAGGCCGAGCTATACGCGCTTCGCCGGATGCACGTAGACACCGAGATACCAGATGGTGCTAACCCGTTATGACTAAATATGATCGGTTCGGGTCTGCATAAACCAACTAAAACAGCCCGTTATAATAGGTCCAGAGTTATAAAACGAGCTATAAAACTACTGGTCAGTGCTTGACGCGCAATATGTGCTAGGCGGCGGGGTGGCGGTATCTGTGCTGCTATACCACCACAGACAGCCCAGGAGCCACCACACACAGATGCTCCTGTCTCACATAGCCATGATGTCCCTGAAAATGCCGGCCGTTCCGGTACACAAAGCTCACAAGCCTCTGCTGCGGATGCTAACTCTGCTGATGGTGTGAGGGGATCAGATCATACAGTATTTTTACAATACTTCCATCATCACCAGAGGGACAACCGTAATTTCAGTGCACGCATACATACCGATCATTTTAGGTTTGTAAATTTGGAGCGTGTACGATCGTTTGTCGAGGCTGTGAACATTGTTCACGACAGTATTCAGTCATTACTTGATAGAGTCATTAGGGACATTGAACCCGGTGACTTTGTGCAGTTAAGGCTTGAAGGTGGCGATGCTTTAGACCCCATTTTCACTACAAAGCAGAGCCGCGAGGATTTTAATTCTGAATCTTTTTTAAATGCTGTTGCTCGCACACTTCAAAGTAATGCTGAATGTTTGGCAAGCAATACCCTAAAACTAGTCATCACTACCGTTAAAAACCGTTGAGGCGGTGTAAAAAGACGCTTGAAATCTATAGCGAGCAGTCGAGTCATTAAACAAAAGATGCGGTGGCTGTATGATTTTAACAATTACAGTACAAATCTGTGTTTGGCCGCTAGTGTGTGCGCCCTGATAGAGGACGCGGATGTCGGTGATGCGATTTTACTGAATCGTTCTAAAAACATACACGCGGCGCTGGGGATCCCTGATGAGCGATTAGTGAGTTTTAGCGACATACCAGCATTTGAGAACTATTTGGGGGTCACCATTAAAGTACTGTACTACAGTCAGGGTGATTGGCGCTACTTTCAGACCGACAATGCAACTAGTGGTAAAACTGTATTCATACTGCTCCATGATAACCACTACTACGGTATCAAGAATATGAAAGGTTTTATCGGTAGTAATTACTTTTTGTGAGCACTGCAATTCATTGTATACTAACAAGAACACCCATTCATGTCAATATTTTTGTAAAGCTTGTCATAGAGTGGATTGTGTGGAGAGTACAGGTGTACAACAGACCCCGCGGTGCCCCGTATGTCGTGTTCATTGTCGCTCTAGTGAGTGTTTAGACCGTCACAAACAATTAGCTCTGGTTGATCCGCCATTCTGCAGGCTTAAAATATTTTGTGATGAGTGCCATCGCTTTGTGTTCAGGAATAGCGAGGGCGTGCATGAATGTGCCGGTTTACGTTGCACCGTATGTCGTGCTCATGTAAATAAATTTGACGCCCATCTCTGTTACATGCGACGTATGTACCGGAGGACGAGACAGATTGTTATATCTTTTACGATTTTGAATGTATGCAGGAGACAGGTACCTACATCCCAAATTACATTTATGCCACAACTCTGAGTGGTGAGCCGTCCTGGGAGTTTGAAGGTGATAGCTGCACGCACGACTTTTTACTGTTCTTTACCAGCGGGAAATTTTCAGGGTATACATTTATAGCCCACAATGCAGGGAGCTACGATTCTTACTTTATTGTTAAGGAGCTGATTTTTGAAAAACTACAGGTAAAGCTGATAGCCCAAGGTGGCCGGCTCTTGTGTGTGACGGTGTCCGATTTGTCTTTAAGGTTCATAGACTCGCTAAATTTTATCCCCATGAAGCTCAGTAAATTACCTCAGGCCATGGGCTTTTCAGGTGCCAAAGGTCATTTTCCACACTTTTTTAACACCCGAGAAAACCAAAACTATGCAGGTCCCATACCCGATGTGAAATATTATGGTTTGGAGTACATGGCACCGGATGAGAAGGTAGAGTTCCTGTCGTGGCATGAGGGTCAGAAACACACAGTTTTTGACTTCAAGAGTGAACTAAAATCATACTGCAAACAGGATGTTGAAATTTTGAGACGATCCTGTGAGATCTATAGAGAGCGCATTATGGAAATGACGCTGAAAAGTGTTAAAAAATACTGTGACATTCAAAAAGAAATGGTTGTGGAGAGCAGCTGTATTGATCCTTTTCAATTCAACACCCTGGCCTCTGTATGTATGTCAATGTATCGATTTAAATTTCTACCAGAAAAAACGATCGCCATTTTACCGGGTGATAATTATCACAAGGCGAAAAAGCGCTACTCATCCGCCGCTATACAGTGGCTCATGTATGTAGCGCATACCGAGAACATTGACATTCAGCATGCCTTAAGAGGGGGTGAGAAACAACTCGGTCAATATTTTCTAGATGGTTATGCCTATGTTAACGGACAGCACATAGCTTTTGAATTTCAGGGGTGTTTTTGCCACGGCTGCCCGTCGTGCTATAATGAGAATGATACAAATAAAGTTACAAACACCACCTACGGTCAATTATATCATGCCTTTTTAGCTAAAAAGCGCTACCTGCAGCTGCGCGGGTACACCATAAGAGTGATATGGGAGCACGAGTGGCGTGAAATGTCTAAAAACGATTCTAACCTCCAGGCATTTCTCCAGCAAATGGATTTCCCCGCTCCTTAGACCCCCGCGATGCGCTTTATGGGGGTCGCACTAACGCCATTAAGCTCTATCACCAGGTGGAAGCTGATGAGACTTTACATTACTACGACTTCATCAGCCTGTACCCCTTTGTAAACAAAACTAAAACATACCCTGTGGGACACCCCGACATCATCTATGACAACTTTGGTTTCATTAAAAAATACTTTGGCTTAGCTAGAGTCAAGGTCTATCCCCGAGAGATTTATTTTTTCCCGTTCTACCGGTAAAACTCGACAAAAAATTGATGTTCCCCCTTTGCTATACATGCGCTGTAAATTCCCAGGCCGAGGAATGCAGACATAGTGATGAAGAACGCTCCCTGACCGGTACCTGGTGCACTATAGAGCTCGAGCTGGCGATAGATAAAGGGTATCGGATCGCCCGCATCTATGAAATATGGCATTTTCCAAACACCAGCGATGATCTGTTTGCCCCCTACATTAAATTACACCTTAGGGATAAGCAGGAGGCGTCAGGGTATCCTAGCTGGTGCACTGATGATGCCAAGAAAAAGCAGTACATTGACAATTTTCTTGAAAAAGAGGGTGTGCGGTTACGACCTGAAAATATAGCCGTCAACCCCGCTAAAAGGCAGATCTCCAAACTTTTCTTAAATTCTTTATGGGGGAAGTTTGCTCAGCGGTAATGTTGAGCGATACTGCTCGATATCTAAAAATATCGGATCGGAATGGTATCGCCGATATCACTAAATATCGTCAATATCCGATTCCGATACCGGAAGTCCAATGTAAGTCTATGGGAACCAAATATCGACATTAAAAAAAACCATTCTTGCCTTGTTGGTTAATTGTACATGAAGGAAAACAACAAAGACTCATGTAGAATGTATTGGGGGAGGTTGAGGAGACAATAAAGGCATACATGTTTAACCCAATGCATTGGAATAGCATTAATATTTTTTTTTTTGGAAATACGTTTGGATTGACTAACAAATTGACAATGTTGTTAACCTTTTTTCTATTTTTGCAAATATGTATGTTTCACAACTTCCATGCTCTTCACCTTTTTAACTTTTGCCAGTGCCACACTTTCTCCTTCATAATCTTCAGCAGCAGCATCATCTTTCTCATCAAATTATTCTTCATCTTCACCTTCTTAATCTTCTTCTTAAACTTCTTGCTATTCATGTTTTTGTTTACATTACTCATATTGTTATTATTAAACTAATTAATCTTCTTCATATTCAAATTCTTCATCTTCTTCCTCTTCATCTTCTTCATCATATTCTTATTTGTGACAGAGATTCCTGTACTTGTAATCTGTAAAAGTATGAATTGTTCATCCTTCCGTTCTTGCTGTCACAAAAGATTTAAATTACAACAGTATTTGTCCGTGTTCAGTTTAGCCTGCAGCAGCAGGCATTTTCCAGGGGCACCACGAGGAGGAACGGACTCACCCCCATACACTGCTTAGTCTTCTTCTGCTTAGAATTTAGAGCATATATTTTGCTCTTCATTTTGGTCTTATACTTCATGTTCTTCTGCTTTTTGATCTTCTGCTTATTGTTCTTCTGTCTCTTGTTCTGTATCTTGTAGTTTGTCTTAACCTTCTTTGTCCTGTTGGTGATCTTCTGGGTAATCTTTTATTTTTTCTTTGTGATGGTGTTCAGGCTGGTTGGCTTCATGCTCGTCGTCCTTGTTGTCGTCATCTTCTTCTGGGTGGTCTTTAAGGTCGTCTAATTTCCGAGAAACAGCTGACGTTACTGGAACTCTGACGGGTATCAGATGGAGCAAGAGACAATGGAAGTAACGAGGACCAGCTGACTGTGCTGGAACCCGGACAGGTAGCAGAAGGAAAAGAGGCAATGTCACAACCGAGTACCAGCTGACGTTACTGTGACACGGTTACTAAGCAGGAGGTACCTGTGCTCCAAAGCACTACCAAGGACCAGCAGACGTTGGTGGAACTCGGATACGGAGATGGAGGCACCTAGGCCAAAGGCACTGGGGAGAACCAGTTGACGGTACTGGACCCCGGACGGGTAGCAGAAGGAAAAGAGGCAATGTCACAACCGAGTACCAGCTGACGTTACTGTGACACGGTTACTAAGCAGGAGGTACCTGTGCTCCAAAGCACTACCAAGGACCAGCAGACGTTGGTGGAACTCGGATACGGAGATGGAGGCACCTAGGCCAAAGGCACTGGGGAGAACCAGTTGACGGTACTGGACCCCGGACGGGTAGCAGAAGGAAAAGAGGCAATGTCACAACCGAGTACCAGCTGACGTTACTGTGACACGGTTACTAAGCAGGAGGTACCTGTGCTCCAAAGCACTACCAAGGACCAGCAGACGTTGGTGGAACTCGGATACGGAGATGGAGGCACCTAGGCCAAAGGCACTGGGGAGAACCAGTTGACGGTACTGGACCCCGGACGGGTAGCAGAAGGAAAAGAGGCAATGTCACAACCGAGTACCAGCTGACGTTACTGTGACACGGTTACTAAGCAGGAGGTACCTGTGCTCCAAAGTACTACCAAGGACCAGCAGACGTTGGTGGAACTCGGATACGGAGATGGAGGCACCTAGGCCAAAGGCACTGGGGAGAACCAGTTGACGGTACTGGACCCCGGACGGGTAGCAGAAGGAAAAGAGGCAATGTCACAACCGAGTACCAGCTGACGTTACTGTGACACGGTTACTAAGCAGGAGGTACCTGTGCTCCAAAGCACTACCAAGGACCAGCAGACGTTGGTGGAACTCGGATACGGAGATGGAGGCACCTAGGCCAAAGGCACTGGGGAGAACCAGTTGACGGTACTGGACCCCGGACGGGTAGCAGAAGGAAAAGAGGCAATGTCACAACCGAGTACCAGCTGACGTTACTGTGACACGGTTACTAAGCAGGAGGTACCTGTGCTCCAAAGCACTACCAAGGACCAGCAGACGTTGGTGGAACTCGGATACGGAGATGGAGGCACCTAGGCCAAAGGCACTGGGGAGAACCAGTTGACGGTACTGGACCCCGGACGGGTAGCAGAAGGAAAAGAGGCAATGTCACAACCGAGTACCAGCTGACGTTACTGTGACACGGTTACTAAGCAGGAGGTACCTGTGCTCCAAAGCACTACCAAGGACCAGCAGACGTTGGTGGAACTCGGATACGGAGATGGAGGCACCTAGGCCAAAGGCACTGGGGAGAACCAGTTGACGGTACTGGACCCCGGACGGGTAGAAGAACGCACCCATGAAAATGTAAGTTGACAGGACGCAAGCCGTCCGCAGTTACCGAATCACACAGTCCTACAGTGGGTGCTTGTCTATTGTCACAATGGAAACCGCCTTTATTTACATATCCCACAGCACACATAGGAATCACCTAAACTGCAGGCGCCATAGAGTCGGCTAACCCGAATGCAACACGACAGCACAACTTATTGGAGGATAATTGACGTTCACACTGCCAGGAAACAGCTGTCGTGCTGTAACCAGGCTGGCCAGGAGTCAGTACCCCTGCCAATTACTTACGAGCAACAAATGGCGGTGTTGTAGCCCAGGGAGTAGAGTTCAGGTGGTAGAAAGATGAACATAACAGGAGACATGGAAAACGTTGCCAAACAGTTATTTAATCTGAAAAGGACAGGCAAATTCAGGTGAGATCCATGCCTTGTTCATTTTCAGAAAAGTAAGCCGGTCTACATTCTCTGAGGATAGTCGCATGCGACGGTCTGTTACTACACCACCTGCAGCACTAAAGACATGCTCAGATAATACACTGGCAGCAGGGCAAGCCAGCACCTCCAATGCATACTGGCTAAGCTCTGGCCATGTATCCAACTTAGAGACCCAAAATTTGAAAGGGGAAGAGGCATCTGGGAGTACACTTAGAGGGAAAGCCAAGTAGTCTGTCACCATCTTACGGAAACGTTTCTTCCTGGTGACTGGAGCCGTCTCGGATGGTGTAGACCTTGCTGGCGCTGTCATAAAACTTTGCCACATTTGTAACATACAGTTCTTGCCCTGTGCAGAGGCGCTGCTTCTGCTCCCTCTTGTTGTAGAGGTGTCTACACTGCCTCGACGCACAGAGCTGCTTTGTAAAGCAGTAGCAGCAGCAGCAGCTTTCTCGGCTGGAATGTACAACAGTATGGATTGCACCAGTGTGTCTTGGTACTCCTGCATTTTACGGTCCCGGTTCACCGGTGTGATGAGGGTTTGTAAGTTGTCCCGGTAGCGAGGGTCTAGGAGGGTGTACACCCAATAATCTGACGTGCTGAGAATGTGGGCGATGCGGCGGTCGTTTCTCAGGCACTGAAGCATGAAATCAACCATGTGCTGCAGACTCCCAACTGGCCAACAAAGGCTGTCCTCTGGAAGAGGCGTCATCTCTGCTTCCTCTGCATCACCCCACCCTCGCTCTACATATTGACTAGAGCGTTGTGTACCTCCCTCTGCAGGGATTTCTTCCTCCTCCATTGACTCCTCCTCCTCCTCATCCTCCTCACAAAGTGAGCCCTGCCCAGCCCTTTGTGAGGAAACACGTTGCGCTGACTGTCCTGAAGGTAATTGAATTTGTGACTCCTCATCCTCCACCTCTTCCAAAACCTCTTCCTTTAGTGCTTTCAGTGATTTCTGAAGCAGGCAGATAAGGGGGACAGTCATGCTGACTAGTGCATCATCTGCACTCGCCATCCGCGTTGAGACATCAAACGCACGCAAAACGTCGCAGATGTCCTTCATAGGGGCCCACTCAGTAGTGGTGAAGTGTGAACGGCGCAAATTGCGAGTTGATTGCGCCTGTTGCAGCTGATACTCCATTACTGCTGGCTGCTGCTCACACAACCGCTCCAACATATGTAATGTTGAATTCCACCTGGTGGGTACGTCACATATGATGCGATGTTCAGGAAGGCGAAATCTGACTTGCAGAGCTGCAATTCGCAATCTGGCCATGCTGGAACGTCGCAAGTGAGCGCACTCTAGGCGGACCTTGTGCAGCAGTGCATCAAGATCCGGATAGTCCCTCAAAAAACTCTGCACAACCAAGTTGAGCACATGTGCCAGACATGGTATGTGAGTGAGGTTGCCAAGGGCCAGAGCTGCCACCAGATTTCGGCCATTGTCACACACTACCAAGCCTGGCTGGAGATTAGCTGACAAAAACCACACGTCGCTCTCCTGCTTGATGGCATCCCAGAGCTCCTGCGCTGTGTGGCTTCGATTCCCCATGGAAATTAATTTCAGGACGGCCTGTTGACGTTTGGCCACGGCTGTGCTCATATCGGTCGCAACAGGTAAGCGTTCACTGGTCCATGTGGAGGTATACCGTGACGGCTCGTGCAGCGATGATTCTGAGGAACTGGAGTAGGAGGAGGAATCAATGTGTACAGACTGGATTCCTGCAATCCTTGGAGTTGGCAGAACACGTACAGCGCCACTGGCAAGATCTGTACCCGGCTCCACAACATTGACCCAATGGGCAGTGAGGGAAAGGTATCGTCCCTGGCCATGGGTACTGGTCCACGCATCGGTGGTCAGGTGGACCCTGCTACTGACGGCGTTTAGTAGCGCATGTTTAATGTTTCCCTCGACATGTTTTTGCAGAGCAGGGACAGCTTGCCTGCTGAAATAAAATCGGCTTGGCACATTATATTGTGGGACTGCCAATGCCATAAAGTTCCTGAAACTGTCAGTCTCCACCAGCCTGAATGACAGCATTTCAAGGGACAGGAGTTTTGTAATGCCAGCATTCAGAGCCTGTGCTCGTGGATGGTTTGCCGAGTATGGCCGTCTTTTATCCCATGCCTGTGGTACCGATGGCTGTTTTTTGTTCTGGGAGTGTGACGATGACTGTGAACTTGCTGCTGTGGGTGGAATAACAGTTTGTCTATGGACAACAGTGACCGAGGTTCTTCCATGGAGATCCTGTGAGGAAGCCGAACCAGGTGTGTGTGAGCTGGAGGTAGAGGCTCGAACACGACCTGAAGATGTAGGTGCTGCTGTAGGTTGGCCTACATCTCCAGTGTGTCTTTGTAACTCAGCTACGTGCTTTGTCCGTACATGTTTCCACATATTTGTGGTATTCAGGTTACTGATATTTTTACCTCTTTTAACTTTTTGCTTACACAGCTTGCATTGAACATAGCAAATATCATCTACAAGTCTGTCAAAAAAGGACCACGCAGTGCAAGTCATGGGAGCGCCAATTTTGACATTTCTAAGAGAACTGCTCCCAACAGGTGCCAAACTGGAGGCTACAGGCAAGCGAGTCTGCAGCCTACCTCTCCCTCCTCTTTGTACCGTTGGGACAATCTCTTCCTCAGAGCTGCTCCCACCACCTTCCTGTTGCTCACGCCATGTTGGGTCTCGGACCTCATCATCTCCACTACCCTCTTCCAACACCTGCTGCTGTTGGATGGTCTGGGCAGCACCATGCTCCACAAAACCTGGCACCTGAGTCTCATCATCATCATAAGATGCGTTCTGCGGTGTGCTGTCCATCGGCACTGGCTCACCCGCCTCTTCAGATTGAGAGAGACACAGCTGTTGCGCATCACTGCATACTCCCTCTTCTTCAAATTGCAGAATGCTGCTTGCCTGTGCCCGTGTTTGCGAGCCAACAGATTCTGAGAACAGAAGCAGAGACTCAGCTGGCTCCTGTACAGAACTCTCTGACTGCCTGGGCAATTTGACAGGCGGTGAACAGACAGATGGTTGCTCAACAGTGTTGTGTTCCTGAGAGGAGGTGGAAGGAATTGAAGTCGATGCATTGGCTGCCATCCAACCAACAACGGCTTCAATTTGTTCTTCCCGCAGCAGGGGGGCACGCCGAGCTCCTACCAAAGTGCGCATAAAGGAACGCTCATGGGTAAAACTGGTGGATGCTGTGTCACTGAGGGCGGCAGCAGCCACAGAATCCCCACGTCCTCTCCCTGCTGAAACTCCACGGCCACGACCACGTGCCTTACTCACTGACTTCTTCATCTTGGTAGATTGATAAAGAAAGTCAGAAAAGTTATAAGGCCTAAGTGTGGTTATTACGCAGAGACTGAAGTGAACACTGAAACACAACTGTTCACAATCTGTGAAAGGCTACTCCTTTGTCTACTTCTATAGTGTTTGCAACCAATGTATTGGATATGGATGGAAGCGCGTCACACTAATAGATTATATTTTAAATGGAATGGAGCAGAACCAATTGGAGATAAATGAAAAGGAGAGGCACTGAGACACGCTCAGCAGAGTACAAGCAGCAGTGCTTGAACAAGTAACTGGAGCGTGATGTGCACTCAAAAAATAAAAAACACAGACTGAAGTGAACACTGAAACACAACTGTTCACAATCTGTGAAAGGCTACTCCTTTGTCTACTTCTATAGTGTTTGCAACCAATGTATTGGATACGGATGGAAGCGCGTCACACTAATAGATTATATTTTAAATGGAATGGAGCAGAACCAATTGGAGATAAATGAAAAGGATGAGGCACTGAGACACGCTCAGCAGAGTACAAGCAGCAGTGCTTGAACAAGTAACTGGAGCGTGATGTGCACTCAAAAAATAAAAAACACAGACTGAAGTGAACACTGAAACACAACTGTTCACAATCTGTGAAAGGCTACTCCTTTGTCTACTTCTATAGTGTTTGCAACCAATGTATTGGATACGGATGGAAGCGCGTCACACTAATAGATTATATTTTAAATGGAATGGAGCAGAACCAATTGGAGATAAATGAAAAGGATGAGGCACTGAGACACGCTCAGCAGAGTACAAGCAGCAGTGCTTGAACAAGTAACTGGAGCGTGATGTGCACTCAAAAAATAAAAAACACAGACTGAAGTGAACACTGAAACACAACTGTTCACAATCTGTGAAAGGCTACTCCTTTGTCTACTTCTATAGTGTTTGCAACCAATGTATTGGATACGGATGGAAGCGCGTCACACTAATAGTTAAATTGCATGGAGCTGCAAGAATTACACTGAAGAAAAAAAAAAGAGTCTGTGAGTGACACATGCAGATGCCTACAGACAGCGTTGCATGCAGAGCAAACTGCAGCGTCACCTGCACTCACACACACCTTGCAGAGCTGTTAAAACAACACTGCAGGCAAAAGGAAGCTTTACACAGCGGTTGGTGCTAGCCTGCCTACAGCACAGTACACTAAATCGCAATCTCTAACTGTCCCTCAGAGTCAGCACAGCAGCGTTCTGTCCCTTACTGAATTCACAGCACAGTGACGCTAAAATGGCGGCGGCGCCTTTTATAGTGCATTCTGACATCATTTCAGCATCCAATCACAGCCATGCCATTAGTTAACATGACCGCAGCAGTACAGGATGTGCCCACACTTCTTAGGATTCCTCATTGGCTGACTAAAATCACATTGCCTCTCAAAGAATTATGGGAACTTCCGATTCCGGTATCCGATAAGACGAAAATATCGAAACTAAGTATCGAAAGGCCGATAGAGCTAATATCGGCCGATACCCCATACTTGCGGTATCGTATCGCTCAACACTACTCAGCGGGCCAATCTACCACGCACCAAGATTGTTAGGGATCCTGATGAGCTTTTTAGGTATCTCTTCCTGCCCTACTATGACATTTCTACGCTGGATTTTATCGATGATGAAACCGCAACCATTAACTGGAAATATGCGGAAGGGCACCACACAGTCAACAGAAACACAAACATCTTTATAGCCTGCTTTACCACAGCGTATGCGCGGCTAGAGCTCTATTCTCTGCTGGACAGGCTGCAGGAGAGGTGCCTTTATCACGACACAGATTCAGTTATTTTTGTGCACAGGGAAGGTGAGTGGCAGCCGCCTCTAGGCGATTACCTGGGGGAATTGACGAGTGAGATACCTGAGGGCACATACATCACAGAGTTTGTTTCTGCAGGGCCCAAAACTTACGGGTACAAGCTCAACACAGGGAAGACTGTCTTAAAAGTGAAGGGAATAACGCTAAATGTTGGTAACTCGCAATTGTGAGACAGTGAGAGTATGTGTGTTGAATGGGGTGTACATTTCACCTAGATACTTTGCTGACTGGTATAAGGGAAATGTATGGCTTTGTAAACCTAGTGGTAGAGAAAGGTCACTACACCTTACATTCAGTACACACTTGCAGCTCAGGCCTGAAACCACTCAGCTGTTAATTAGGAGACCAGAAGTAGGTGTCTGCGAACACAGACAGAGAGCTCGCTTAGTCTGGACAAGGAGTCCAGGCACAAGAAGGAGTCTCCAGGAGTATGAGCTGTCTCAGTCTGGGTGCTCGATGTACCCCGGACACAGGAGTAGTCTCTGTGAGAATCCATGCGGATAGCTGCTGAATAGGAGGGGAGCTCTCTTAAGTCTGGACGTTGAAGGTGCCTTCAGACACAAGGAGGAGACTCTGTGAAACTCCATGCTGGTAAATGCTGAACATATGTGTTGTTTTGGCCCAGGCTGTTAGAGTCTGGTCCCGGATAGATAGGGAAATCTATCTAAGTGTAGTAAGTGGCTGGACAAGCCCAGGTCTTATGTTTATGATTTGGTTTTGATTATGTTCTGTTTGCTGTGGACTTTAATAAAACTGGTTGCGGCCAGTTTTTACCAGAACTGCTGTCTGTGAATGAACTGTTTCCGTGCCACTCCGTCTACCCGGACGGCGATCCCAGAGCTATATCCCCTGAAAAGCTTACAATTGGTGCTGGAATGTGCGTGCAGCACAGTGGCTTAGAGACAGCAATAAAGGAGAGAAGTCTGTTGAAGCAGCAGCAGAGAAAAAAAAAGTGTGTCAGCAAAAAACGTCTGATTGGAGCAGTCTTAAAGAGACAGTAGCCCTAATAGACTTTGCAAAGAAAAAAAAAAAAAAAAAGTGTCTGCACAGCAAGGCTGAATTTTCTGTGGAAAAGACTGTGGAGTGTATATGTCTTGAGTGAAGACTGCCGTTGTTGAGACAGAGAAGTCTGACAGCATGGATGACAGCATGGAGGCGCTGTTTGAACAAATGGCGCAAGTTAATGTGCAACATAAGACTGCCGTGGTTGAGACAGATAAGTCCGGCAGTATGGAGGAGCTCGTTGAGTACCTGGTCCAGGCCCAGCGGAGCATGCAGCAGAGCATGGAGCGGCAGCGCCTGCAGCACCAGCAGCGCATGCAGCAGGCTCAGCAGCAATTCCTGCAGCAGCAGCAGGAGAATAACCGGTTGTTTTTTGAGCAGGTTGCAGCACTACAAAAGACTTGCAGCGCATCGTCCCAAAGTAATGTTGCAAAGTCACCTGCATTGTCCGCTGTAAAGAAGGCGGTAAGACGGTCCCTGAAAAAGATGACACCTCGTGACGATGTGGAGGTATATCTCACTAGGTTTGAGGGACTGGCAGAGAAGGAGAATCTGCCCCTATCTGAATGGGCCATGATGGTCGCACCCTATCTGATTGGAGAACGCCAAAGGGCCTATGCTAACCTGAGCGAGCAGGACAGCCAAGACTATGCCAAGCTGAAAGCGGAGATTCTTACCCGGCTGGGTGTTACGGTGACAGCCCGTGCCAGGGGAGTTCATGACTGGAGATGCAGTTGGGAGTCTGCAGTCAGCAAACCTGATTATGGAGTTGAAAAGGTGATAGTGGACCGCTACACCCAAGCACGTCCTCCTGAGGTACAGCCAGAGGTCGGACAAGGAGACCACCAGGACGCCAATCGTCTGGTCAGCCTGATGGAGAGAGCCTTCGCCACCAAAGACTGCCTCCGTGACCAGCCGTCTGAGAGGTCGTCACTTCAGAGTTCCTGGACGCCGAACTCTCCCGGTAAGAGCGTTCCAGCTGTTGGGGTCGTGTGGGTGGGAGAGTGTGATGGACAGTGTTGGAGATGTCGTGAAATTGCAGCCAACTGTCCAATAGAGGGGAGCCTATGTGTTGTGATGTTGGCGGATCCCTCTCTCCCTGCGCAGAGCCTGTGTGTGTGTCCACCTCAGCCGAAGAGACTGGACCACAGGGGTCCCCGGTGGTTGTAAATGACTGCCCAGCACAGGCCCTCTTGGACTCAGAGAGTCCAGTGACTTCCGTATGGGACAGCCTGATTGATAGGGACTTTATCCCTGATAAACACCTGAGTGTGGTGTGCGTCCATGGAGACACCAAAGTCTACCCAGAGACTGTCGTGGACTTGATCCCCAAACGCGGGGAGGTTTCATGTGAAGTGGGGGTAGTGAAGAACCTGGTGCCCCCCGTCATATTGGGTAATGACTTTCCCCGGTCTAAGGATCTCTGGGGGAAAATTGTTTCTGATGGACAGTGTGATAAAGCTCCTATTGAGGGTGCGCAGTCCCGAGGAGCGGAACACAATGCTAGTGGGCCGTTAAACTTATGTGATAATGATGATGATGATGATGATGATAATGATAATGATGATGATGATCATGATAATGATGATGACCATGATAATGATGCTGATGCTGATAATGATAATGATGATGATCATGATAGTGATGATGATACTGATCATAATCATGAAATGATATTGATAATAATGATGACTGTGATAGTGATGAAATTCCTTTGCAGGTGATGTTGGGAGACGAGGATGGTGGTTCTCGGGAACCGAGTGTCCCTGACTTACCTGTGTACTGTGACAATTTTGAGAGTGAGCAGTGACGAGACCCCTCTCTTAAAACGGCCCAGGAAAATATAAATGTTCTAAATGAGGTTTCCCAAGAGCCTGGCTCTGAGGAGAGGTTTCCTCATGTTGCCATAAACACTCACCTGTTGTATAGGGACACTGAAGTCCAGGGAGAGGTCGTGAGCCAGCTCCTAGTACCTGAGCTATATGGAAGTATAGTGCTGGGGTTGTCACATAGTCACATACTTGAGGGACCACCTGAGGGAAACCAGGGACCAGATGGTGAAGTTAATGTTGTGGATGACATGTTAACTAAGGTTCCAGATCAAGATGTGAATGAGAATGAATTGTATAACCCTGACAGTGAGCAGGATGTGAATGAAAATGAAGTGTATAACCCTGAAAGTGAGCAGGATGTGAATGAGAATGAATTGTATAACCCTGACAGTGAGCAGGATGTGAATGAAAATTAAGTGTATAACCCTGAAAATGAGCCAGATGTGGCTGAGAAAAAGGGGTCAGACAGGGATAGTGGTAGTGATAGTGAATCATCTGATGACAATCAAGCAACCAGTGCAAATGAGGAAGGCATGGTAGCAGAGGAGGTTGAGAGTCCTGAGAGGAAGGCTGATGCTGACCTTGCTTTCGGACAGAAGATGGCATCTGAAGATGTTTTACAGTTGGCCGGTTCCCTGGCGAAGACTAAGGTGAAAGGAGGAGAGCTGAGCTTTAAAGGCAGGACTCTGAAACTGAACACAGCCCAAGTAGATGCTGTTGGAAATGTGAAGTTACCAAGGTATGGTGTGGATCTGTATCGTGCCAAGGACTCTGAGAGAGATGCTGCAGAGGTGGAAAAAGCCATAGAAGTGGTAGTCACCAAGCCAGATGCCTCATCAGAAGCTGAGGTCTCAAGTGAAGCTGTGAGGAACAAGACTGAAGATATGGGGACTGACTCTGTCCAGGAATCTGTTTCTGCCGAAGACAGCGGCGTGGACGGGTTGCGGTTCGGATCAGTAGCTGCAACTCGTGAAGCTCAGGCTGGAAGTTCGGCGCCCGGAGCCCCAGCGGTGTTCCCGAGTGACACCAAGGATCTGGATAAGTCACAAGATGAGATTTTGAGCCATCAGGCTGGCGTTGGTGAGCTCAAGCGCACTTTCATGGAGTCTACATCGGAGCCACGTCCCAACAAATGGGAAAAGCGATGTGTCACTCCGTTGCCGCTGCAGACACACGGGAGCTCAGATGGGATGCAGAACGTGGTGGAAGAGAAGAATCCGGCGGGTTCTGAGTATACAGATGCAGCTATCAAGGAGAACTTGAAAGCCGAAATAAATGGAAATATTGGAGACCATAATGATGTGACTGAAGAGGTAGAATGTAAGACTGACGGTAGGGCTTCTGAGCATGTTCTACCAGAAGAGCCTGAAGAAGGGGCCGAAGACATAAAAGACGTCCAACAGGTACCAGATGAATTGATGACTTCTCAGAAAAAACTCCAAACTGTGATGAAGGAGTGTGATGAAAGCCATGAGCATCTTCGTGAGAAGGTCAATGAAGTAAAAGGAAGGATACAGGGAATCTCTTCGTTGCAAAAGCAAATGCTGCTCAATAAGTCTAAGGCTCTATATAAGAATGCTGTTGTCACGGTAGAACATTACAATTCAGCTGGAGACTTAGCGGATGAATTATGTGTACTGCAAAAGAAAAATGATCAGCTTCCTTCTACAGTGCCAATCATTTGAACAGTGTAGCTTAGACCATGGCAGAGGAGCTTAAGGTCTGTGAAATAGACTTTATGAGTCAACCGATATTCAAGAAAATAGATGTGCTAAAGAGGGTTCAAGGGGAACTAGAGAAAAGTGAAAAACCCCCTATACCTTCTGTGATAGTTGGTGACACATGGTCAGTGCACCAAGGACAGGAGGTACGTGAGGTTCTGAGGAAGAGTCAGCAGAAGTGTTCTGATGTGCCGGGTCGTACTTCTCTGGCCAGGCACTATATCGAAACTGAGCCCGGCCCTAAGGTCAAGATGAAACCGTGCAGGATACCCGAGGCCCGCAGAGAGCATAGGCCTGGGAGGGTACAGGGTAGTGCGGATGCTTCAGATGAAGAGAAAGCTGATGTTGGCTATGGCTCAGGTGAAGATACAGATGACAGTAGTGAAGATGAAGCTGATGAGGGCCATGACTGGTCCAGAGTTCACTGTCTCTTTTGGATTGTTGACCAGCCCTCCGGTCTGGATGACCAGCCCTCCGGTCTGGAGAAGAGGGGGGGGATATGTGAGACAGTGAGAGTATGTGTGTTGAATGGGGTGTACATTTCACCTAGATACTTTGCTGACTGGTATAAGGGAAATGTATGGCTTTGTAAACCTAGTGGTAGAGAAAGGTCACTACACCTTACATTCAGTACACACTTGCAGCTCATGCCTGAAACCAGTCAGCTGTTAATTAGGAGACCAGAAGTAGGTGTCTGCGAACACAGACAGAGAGCTCGCTTAGTCTAGACAAGGAGTCCAGGCACAAGAAGGAGTCTCCAGGAGTATGAGCTGTCTCAGTCTGGGTGCTCGATGTACCCCGGACACAGGAGTAGTCTCTGTGAGAATCCATGCGGATAGCTGCTGAATAGGAGGGGAGCTCTCTCAAGTCTGGACGTTGAAGGTGCCTTCAGACACAAGGAGGAGACTCTGTGAAACTCCATGCTGGTAAATGCTGAACATATGTGTTGTTTTGGCCCAGGCTGTTAGAGTCTGGTCCCGGATAGATAGGGAAATCTATCTAAGTGTAGTAAGTGGCTGGACAAGCCCAGGTCTTATGTTTATGATTTGGTTTTGATTATGTTCTGTTTGCTGTGGACTTTAATAAAACTGGTTGCGGCCAGTTTTTACCAGAACTGCTGTCTGTGAATGAACTGTTTCCGTGCCACTCCGTCTACCCGGACGGCGATCCCAGAGCTATATCCCCTGAAAAGCTTACACAATCTATCAATTTTAGCAGTCTGAAAGATCTAGTTCTGGACTACCCCCGTAATTCAGCCCCTGAAACTCAGAACCGCATCGTCGTACAGCAACAGGGCATTGTGAGAGATAAGAAATATTAGAATATTGAATCCCGGGTCCTACAAAAGACCCAGAAGTGTGTCTACACAAAGCGCCGACTATTAGACAAATTCACCACCCTGCCGTTTGGCTATTAGCACAGTATTGTGATGGATACGCGGTTACAACACCCGCTTTAGTGCATTCTAGCGGGGCCGTCTAATTCTGGAAAGAGTTATTTTGTAAAACAAATGCTGTATAATATTGAAAGTAATTTTTCTCACAAGCCGGATAATATTGTTTGGTTTTATTCATGCTGGCAGAAACTATATGATGAAATCTCTCTCTCTTTTCCCAACACCAGATTTGTGGAGGGTTTGCCGAATACATTCGTAGATGACGAATTATTCCCACCGGACAAGGTGAATTTGGCGATTGTTGATGATCTCATGGATAGTGCTAGCGAAATTGCGAGATAGAAAAAGCGTTCACCAAGTATGTGCACCACAGAAATCTCAGTATTTTCTACCTGGTACAAAACATATTTTGTCAGGGTAAGAAAAGCAGCACCATAAATTTAACCCCTTCACCCCCAAGGGTGGTTTGTACGTTAATGACCGGGCCAATTTTTACAATTCTGACCACTGTCTCTTTATGAGGTTATAACTCTGGAACGCTTCAACGGATCTTCGCGATTCTGAGATTGTTTTCTCGTGACATATTGTACTTCACGTTAGAAGTAAAATTTCTTCTATATAACTTGCGTTTATTTTTGAAAAAAACGCAAATATGGCGAAAATTTTTAAAATTTTGCAATTTTCAAACTTTGAATTTTTATTCCCTTAAAACAGAGAAATATGTCACATAAAATAGTTAAGAAATAACATTTCCCACATGTCTACTTTACATCAGCACAATTTTGGAACCAAAATTTTTTTTTGTTAGGAAGTTATAAGGGTTAAAAGTTGACCAGCGATTTCTCATTTTTACAACAAAATTTACAAAGCCATTTTTTTAGGGACCACCTCTCATTTGAAGTCACTTTGAGGGGTCTATATGGCAGAAAATACCCAAAAGTGACACCATTCTAAAAACTGCACCCTCAAGGTACTCAAAACCACATTCAAGAAGATTATTAACCCTTCAGGTGCTTCACAGGAACTAAAGCAACGTGGAAGGAAAAAATGAATATTTAACTTTTTAGCCACAAAAATGATCTTTTACAAACTTTTTTTTTATTTTCACAAGGGTAAAAGGAGAAAATGGACAGATAAGGTTTATAAGATTGTTATGCAATTTCTCCTGAGTACGCCAATACCCAATATGTGTGGGAAAACCACTGTTTGGGCACACGGCAGAGCTCGTAAGGGAAGGAGCGCCGTTTGACTTTTTCAAACTAAAATTGTCTGGAATTGAGATTGGACGCCATGTCGTGTTTGGAGAGCCCCTGATGCGCCTAAACAGTGGAAACCCCCACAAGTGACACCATTTTGGAAACTAGACCCCCTAAGGTACTTATCTAGATCTGTTGTGAGCACTTTGAACTCCCAAGTGTTTCACAAAAGCTTATAATGCCTGGGTGTGAAAAAAAAAAAAACAATTTTCCACAAAAATGATTTTTTAGTCCCAAATTTTTGAATTTTCCCAAGGAAATTGGACCTCAAAAGTTGTTGTCCAATTTGTCCTGAGTACACTGATACCCCATATGTGGGGGGGGAACTGTTTGGGTGCACGACAGGGCTTGGAAAGGAAGTAGTAACGTTTTGGAATGCAGACGTTGATGGGGGTCATGTTCCGTTTGCAGTGCCCCAGATGAGCCTAAACAGTGGAAACCCCCCACAAGTGACCCCATTTTGGAAACTATACCCCCTAAGGAACTTATCTAGATCTTTGGTGAGCACTTTGAACCCCCAAGTGCTTCACACAAGTTTATAATGCCCGGGCATGAAAATAAAAAATCCTATTTTTTTCCCACAAAAATTATCTTTTAGTCACTAATTTTTTATTTTCTCAAGGGTAACAGGAGAAATTGGACCACATAAGTTGTTGTCCAATTTGTCCTGAGTACGCTGATACCCCATATGTGGGTGGGAACCACTATTTGGGCGCACGGCAGAGCTCGGAATGGAAGGAGCACCATTTGACTTTTTCCAACCAAAATTGGCTGGAATTGAGATTGGATGCCATGTTGCATTTGGAGAGCCCCTGATGTGCCTAAACAGTGGAAACCCCCCACAAATGACCCCATTTTGGAAACTAGACCCCTAAGGAACTTTTCTAGATCTTTGGTGAGCAATTTGAACCCCCAAGTGCTTCACACAAGTTTATAACGTAGAGCCGTAAAATTTAAAAATCATATTTTTTCCACAAAAATGATCTTTTCACCCCAATTTTTATTTTTCCAAGGGTAACAAGACTCCAAAAGTTATTGTGCAATTTGTCCTGAGTGCGCTGATACCCAAAATGTGGGGGTAAACCACTGTTTGGGTGCATGGCAGAGTTTGGAAGGGAAGGAGCGCCGTCTGACTTTTTCAACGCAGAATTGGCTGGACGCCATGTCGTGTTTGGAGAGCTCCTGATCTGCCTAAACAGTGGAAACCCCCATAAATGACGCCATTTTGGAAACTAGACCCCTCAAGGAACTTATCTAGATGTGTGGTGAGAACTTTTAACCCCCAGGTGTTTCACTAAAGTTTATAACGTACAGCCGTAAAATAAAAAATCTTTTTTTTTTTTACAAAAATGATTTTTTCGTCCCCAATATTTATTTTCACAAGGGTAACAGAAGAAATTGGAACCTAAAAGTTGTTGTCCAATTTGTCCTTAGTACGCTGATACCCAATATGTGGGAGAAAACTACTGTATGGGCGCACGTCAGGGCTCGGAAGGGAAGTAGTGACGTTTTGGATTGCAGACTTTGATGGAATGGTCTGGGGGCGTCATGTCACATTTGGAGAGCCCCTGATGCACCTATACAGTGGAAACCCCCACAAGTGACCCCATTTTGGCAAATAGACCCCACAAGGAACTTATCTAGATGTGTGGTGAGCACTTTGAACCCGAAGTGCTTCACAGAAGTTTATAACGTACAGCCGTAAAAATAAAAAATCCTTTTTTTTTTTGCAAAAATGATTTTTTTGCCCCAATATTTTATTTTTACAAGGGTAACAGGAGAAATTGGACCCCAAAAGTTGTTGTCCAATTTGTCCTGAGTACGCTGATATCCAATATGTGGGAGAAAACTACTGTATGGGTACACGTTGGGGCTCGGAAGGGAAGTAGTGACGTTTTGGATTGCAGACTTTGATGGAATGGTCTGGGGGCGTCATGTCACATTTGGAGAGCCCCTGATGCGCCTAAACAGTGGAAATCCCTAACAAGTGACCCCATTTTGGAAAATAGACCCCACAAGGAACTTATCTAGATGTGTGGTGAGCGCTATGAAGCCCCAAGTGCTTCACAGAAGTTTATAATGTACAGCCGTTAAAAACAAAAAAATATTTTTTTTTGTACAAAAATGATATTTTCGCCCCCAGTTTTTTATTTTCCCAAGGGTAGCAGAAGAAATAGGACAAATTGCACAATAACTCTTGGGGTCCAGAGTACGCTGATACCCCATATGTGGGGATAAACTACTGTTTGGACGCATGGCAGAGCTGAGAAGTGAAGGAGCACCGTTTGACTTTTTCAACGCAGAATTGGCTGGAATTGAGATCAGACGCCATGTCACATTTGGAGAGCCCCTGATGTGCCTAAACAGCTGAAACCCCCCAATTCTAACTCCAACCCTAACCCCAACACACCCCTAACCCTAGTCCCAACCCTAACCACAAACCTAACCCTAACACACCCCTAATCCCAACCCTAACCCTAACCCTAATGGGAAAATGGAAATAAATACTTTTTTTTAATTTTATTATTTTTCCCTTACTAAGGGGGTGATAAAGGGGGGTTTGATTTACTATTTATAGCGGGTTTTTATGATTGGCAGCTGTCACGCTAAAAGACGCTTTTTATTGCAAAAATAGTTTTTGCATCATCACATTTTGAGAGCTATAATTTTTGCATATTTTGGCCCACAGAGTCATGTGAGGTCTTATTTTTTGCGGGACGAGTTGACGTTTTTATTGGTACCATTTTTGAGCATGTGACGTTTTTTGATCGCTTTTTATTTAGATTTTTGGGAGGTTAGAATGAACAAAAATCAGCAATTCATGAATTTCTTTTGGGGGAGGCGTTTATACCGTTCCGCGTGTGGTAAAATTGATAAAGCAGTTTTATTCTTTGGGTCAGTACGATTATGGCGATACCTCATTTATATCATTTTTTCATGTTTTGGCGCTTTTATAGAATAAAAACAATTTTATATAAAAAATAATTATTTTGCATCGCTTTATTCTGCGAGCTATAACTTTTTTATTTTTTCGCTGATGATGCTTTATGATGGCTCGTTTTTTGCGGGACAAGATGACGTTTTCAGCGGTACCATGTTTTTTTATATCGGTCTTTTTGATCGCGTGTTATTCCACTTTTTGTTCGGCGGTATGATGATAAAGCATTGATTTTTTGCTTCGTTTTTTTTTTTAAGGGGTTCACTAAAGGGGTTAACTAGTGGGACAATTTTATAGGGGGGGTCGTTACGGATGCGGCGATACCAAATATGTGTACTTTTATTGTTTGTTTTTTTTTATTTACAGGAAGAAGTGAATTTATTGGGGAATTTTTTTTTTTTTTTTTTTTTATTTTGGATTTTTTTTTTACACATGTTTATTTTTACTTTTTTAACTTTTTTACTTTGTCCCAGGGTGGGACATCACAGTATTTTATCAGATCGATGGTGTGACAGTGTGCACAGCACT
This sequence comes from Oophaga sylvatica, assembly GCA_033576555.1. Taxonomy (NCBI): domain Eukaryota; kingdom Metazoa; phylum Chordata; class Amphibia; order Anura; family Dendrobatidae; genus Oophaga; species Oophaga sylvatica. The sequence goes on along the minus strand of JARQOD010000005.1, from coordinate 388,265,883 downwards.
CTGTCACACCAGCGATCGCACAGGCATAGATGCAGGCTTCTCAGTGCCTGCTCTCGGCAGGCACTGAGGTAGCCGCCTCCCTCCACGACCCCGGCGCCATCTTGGATCCGGGTCCTGGGAGGGAGGAAGCCCTCAGAACAGCGCGATCACATCGCGCTGCTCTGAGGGTCTCAGGGGGGCGCGCAGGGAGCCCCCACCCTGCGCGATCCTCCCCTGTGCCCCCAGTACACCGCGATCATGTTTGATCGCGGTGTGCAAGGGGTTAATGTGCCGGGAGCGGTCCGTGACCGCTCCTGACACACAGTCATGGGTGTCAGCTGTGATAATCAGCTGACACCCGGCGGCGATTAGCTGCGCTCCCCTCAGGAGCGCAGCTGATCGCCTATGACGTACTATCCCGTCCCCGGTCATACGGGCCCAGGTACCATGGACGGGATAGTACGTCCGATGGCAGTAAGGGGTTAAACACAAAGTACATGGTTCTTTTTAACAATCCTCGAGATAAATTACAAATTTTAACACTAGCTCGTCAGATGTATCCTGGAAAAACACGTTTTTTCCTAGAAGCATTTGAGGATGCTACGCGGGAGCCTTATGGGTATTTGCTGGTCGATTTGAGAGCTAATACACCTGAGGATCACCGCTTACGGACGGGGTTGTTTCCACCGGCGTTACCAGCTGTCTATGTGCAGAAGAAAACCGCTTCTAAAAAGTGAATTTTTTTGCGGGCTCGCACATTCCACGCTGTGTGCGCTGTGCTGTAAAGATGTCCGAGAGACTCCGGCGTAACTGGGCTCTCTTAAAAACCCTGGTGAAGGCAACCCCATCCGTCCGGAAATCTATTTTGCGTAATGCGAGCGTGGATTTAATCACCGCTATAGGTGAGATTGCTTTAAACATCTTAAAAGGCAGAATCCCGTTGAAAGAGCGCCAAAAAGGCATACTGAAGAAGTGGCGTAAAGCTATAAGAACCATTAGCGATAGAGCGCAGTCCATAAAGAAAAAGAAACGGGTACTGAATCAGACCGGTGGCTTTATCGGTCCTCTTTTAGGCTTTGCAATACCCATAATAACGAGTCTGCTCGCGGGCAAATAATGGATCATGCTGAGAAAATGTATCTAATCCCCAAACAGGAGCTACACAAGCTAAGGCCACCAATCACCGAGAGCATACGCGAAACTGTTATTCGACACCTCGATGATGAAATTAACTCCGTTTTACAGCGCCGCGACATCCCCGACGATGTGAAAATTAAAATGTATAGCACCGTGCTGGAGCGCTACTTGGTACATACGAAACGCAGCTCGAAAGAATTGACAACTTTAAATCTCGTTAGCCCTCAGGATCCTGAGCATCAACAGCCGCCAAATACCGTCACCGATAAAAAAAATCACGAGATCACTGAAATTGTAGGTCATATAAACCAAAGATATAAAAAGAATGCTGAATTTTTACTAAACAGACTACTCCAGAATAAGAGTGTGACAGACTGGAATGATAAAGACGAATTTATTTTCAAAGGCGCTGTAATACACGGGTCTAACTTAGTGGATTTAGTACGTAGTACAACGCAGAGTCACGCTCTGACCGTCAGGAATTTACCTAGGGGTTGGGAATCGTTTATGCGGGCTATGGCCAAGCTGAATATACCCTCTACTGTTGTGGGTAATCACACTACTAGACAACATTTAGACGAATTAAAAATGGCCTCCAGCGCTGGTGTATCTACATCGATGAGGTTAGACCACGCACCCCGTACAATTCATTCCCTGCACTCGCCGTCATTAGGCACCACAAGGGGTACTCTACTACCTAAAAAAAGGTCTCTACCGATACTGCCAGCCATGTGGCTCACGATGTAGCCTATGTACTTGTTAATTATCTATTTTATCGCGTGTGTGATGCTATTTGTTAATTGTGCATGTGACACTTTTTATATCATTCTGTATGTACTTTTAAATGCTTGAAATGTCTTTGAGCTGTATTTATTTATTACAATAAAATCTTGTAATCATGTTTTACAATACCGTGTCATTGCTTTTTTAAAATACGAATAAAGCATTCGCGTATGTAATATTGTAACACGGCCATATACATAATATGCCCGTACAATGAGACGGCGATTATAAGTCTCGTCAGTTTTAAACATGCCCCAACATGCCTGGGCTATACACAATATAGCTGAGATGTCCCCTGTGTCAGTCCTGCTAAAAGATACATCTCCAAACTTTCTTAAATTCTTATACATAATATGCCCGTACAATGAGACGGCGGTTATAAGTCTCGTCAGTTTTAAACATGCCCCAACATGCCTGGGCTATACACAATATAGCTGAGATGTCCCCTGTGTCAGTCCTGCTAAAAGATACATCTCCAAACTTTTCTTAAATTCTTTATGGGGAAAACTTGCTGTCTTTCACATACATTTACTGTTTTTACATACATATAAAACAAGCCTTTTATACTGGTTAATACTATAGAATAATCTCCTTTTAGTCTGTACATAGGCTGCTAAGATATAAATCAAATGTGTTATAAGGCGAAACTTCAAATAAAACCTGTCCTTCATTTCACAAACTCACTTCTGCGGCTGTGGCAGGCTAGAAAAGCCCTTTACATACATTTACTACTGAACTTAAAAGTTCCCCCACAAAAAACACCCTTATAAAATCAAGATTCGCCTTGATACAACTTTCCCCACAGTCTGATCAAATCCACAAGGCGATGGATAAAATATAAATAGAGACGAATAAATTCATGAATCACTTTGATTGAAATTTCCACATTCAGCAGTCCTGATTTCCCAGGCAGATCAATCTGACAGGGAGACGGATTAAATGATAGGGGGCGTGACGACCTGTCAGATTGAGTTTGATGAGTAATATAACTCCTATACTACTGGGGTTAAAGGAAACCTGTCAAACCCCAAAGTGTAAAACTGCAGATATGGGGTTAATAAGTAGGTTAATAGCTTTTCAAATCTGCAGCATTAGTGCAGAACCGGCTGTCACACAGTAGCGATGCATAGTTACAGCCACCGATGACGAATGTTTTGCAGTCCACATAGAACAAGGATAATGTTGTTCTCATCTTGCTTTTTTTTTCAGATGTGTATGCAGTAGAACACTTGGGCGCCGGGACAGAGGCACATCAGCCCCCTCCTCGACATGCAGCAACATGATGAGGTGACAGAGCTAATCACAATAATGCTGTTGCCAGAGCACACAGGATGGGAGGAAATGGCGGGAAACAGTAATCACTCCATACAGGAGCCGAAGATTAAATTTCCTGATTCCTGACTATTATAGGAGGGCAGGAGGGGTTGGTGTTGCCATGAAAGTACATTATGTGCAATGGGAAGGAAATTTCGAGGGAGACACAGTAGGGAAAGGGGCAGTGTGTGTGGGGTATTATGGGGAGGGGCAGTATGAGGACATTATGGAGATGAGCAGTGTGCGAGGGATATTACAGAGAGGTGCTTTGTGTAGGGGGACATTATGAAGAGCGGCAGTGTGGTGGCATATTATGTACCGAGGCAGAATATGGGGGATATTACGGAGATGGCCAGTTTGTTTTCACACGGGCCTTGTAGGTTTGGATTTCTTTTTTCCTTAATAATAAAGACCTTAATTTAAAAACTGCATATTGTGTTTACTTGTGTTATCTTTGACTAATATTTAAATTTGTTTGGTGATCTGAAACATTTAAGTGTGACAAACATGCAAAAGAATAGGAAATCAGGAAGGAGCAAGCACTTTTTCACAAAACTGTATAGACCAGACTGTACTATGTATGCAGAAAAGAAAAGGCAGTGTATAGATTGTACAGGCACGAGGGTCTTCACCCTGCAACCTCATGACAGCAGCGCCGATGGACAAATAGAATGACACGCTGCTGGCTAAGTTCTCATTATGAGCTTTTGGCAAGTTCTAACATGCGTTTTTATCGCATCTTTGACCCTGCGGTTTTTGACTGTTTTGGTGTGTTATTCTTTAAATAAAGCTGTCTTGTTCTTTTAAACTTCTTGGTATTTTGATTTCACTGGACTTTATTTATATACTAGGTGAAGATCCCAGCGCAGCCCGGGCATAGTAACTGACTACAGTTAGTTATAACAAATTATAATGATTATATCTCTATATATAAAGCTGAGTGTATAGCCCCGCCCACTCTGCATAGTAACATTCACTATAATATCCCACACAATCCCATCATCCAGAGCCACCAGAATACTACCCCTAATATCCCACATTGTCCAGTCAGCCAGAGCTACTGGACTACTACCCCTAATATCCCACATCGTCCAGTCAGCCAGAGCCACCGGACTACTACCCCTAATATCCCACATCATCCCATCAGCTAGAGCCACCGGACTACTCCCCCTAATATCCCACATTCCGACAGCCAGAGCCACCAGACTACTACCCCTAATATCCCACATCATCCCATCAGCCAGAGCCACCGGACTACTCCCCCTAATATCCCACATCATCCCGTCAGCCAGAGCCACCGGACTACTAATATCCCACATCATCCTGTCACAGCCACCGCACTACTACCCCTAATATCCCACATCATGCCATCAGCCAGAGCCACTGGACCACTCCCCCTAATATCCCACATCATCTCGTCAGCCAGAGCCACCAGACTACTAACCCTAATATCCCACATCATCCCGTCAGCCAGAGCCACCGGACTACTCCTCCTAATATCCCACATCATCCCGTCAGCCAGAGCCACCGGACTACTAATATCCCACATCATCCTGTCAGAGCCACCAGACTACTACCCCTAATATCCCACATCATCCTGTCAGAGCCACCAGACTACTACCCCTAATATCCCACATCATCCCGTCAGCCAGAGCCATCGGACTACTAATATCCCACATCATCCTGTCAGAGCCACCGGACTACTACCCCTAATATCCCACATCATCCCATCAGCTAGAGCCACATGACTACTTCCCCTAATATCCCACATCATCCCGACAGCCAGAGCCACCAGACTACTACCCCTAATATCCCACATCATCCCATCAGCCAGAGCCACCGGACTACTCCCCCTAATATCCCACATCATCCCATCAGCCAGAGCCACCGGACTACTCCCCCTAATATCCCACATCATCCTGTCACAGCCACCGGACTACTACCCCTAATATCACACATCGTCCCGTCACAGCCACCAGACTACTACCTCTAATATCCCACATCATCTCGTCAGCCAGAGCCACCGGATTACTACCCCTAATATCCCACATCATCCCGTCAGCCAGAGCCACCGGACTACTAATATCCCACATCATCCTGTCACAGCCACAGGACTACTACCCCTAATATCCCACATCATCCCATCAGCCAGAGCCACTGGACTACTCCCCCTAATATCCCACATCATCTCGTCAGCCAGAGCCACCAGACTACTACCCCTAATATCCCACATCATCCCGTCAGCCAGAGCCACCGGACTACTAATATCCCACATCATCCTGTCAGAGCCACCGGACTACTAACCCTAATATCCCCATCATCCCGTCAGCCAGAGCCACCGGACTACTACCCCTAATATCCCACATCATCCCGTCAGCCAGAGCCACCAGACTACTAATATCCCACATCATCCTGTCAGAGCCACCAGACTACTACCCCTAATATCCCACATCATCCCGTCAGCCAGAGCCATCGGACTACTAATATCCCACATCATCCTGTCAGAGCCACCGGACTATTACCCCTAATATCCCACATCATCCCATCAGCTAGAGCCACAGGACTACTCCCCCTAATATCCCACATCATCCCGACAGCCAGCCACCGGACTACTACCCCTAATATCCCACATCATCCCATCACAAGCTACCGGACTACTCCCCTAATATCCCACATCATCACCTCAGCCAGAGCCACCGGACTACTCCCCCTAATATCCCACATCATCCTGTAACGGGCCACCGGACTACTACCCCTAATATCACCACATCGTCCTGTCACAGCCCCGGACTACTACCTCTAATATCCCACATCATCTCGTCAGCCAGAGCCACGGACTACTCCCCTAATATCCTACATCATCCCGTCAGCCAGAGCCACCGGACTACTAATATCCCACATCATCCTGTCACAAGCCACCGGACTACTACCCTAATATCCCACATCATTCCATCAGCCAGAGCCACTGGACTACTCCCCTAATATCCCACATCATCTCGTCAGCCAGAGCCACCAGACTATAACCTAATATCCCATCACGTCAGCCAGAGCCACCGGACTACTACCCCTAATATCCCACATCATCCCGTCAGCCAGAGCCACCGGACTACTACCCTAATATCCAATATCCCACACCAGATACGCTAATATCCCAGTCAGCCAGAGCCACCGGACTACTACCCCTAATATCCCACATCATCCCGTCAGCCAGAGCCACCGGACTACTACCTTAATATCCCACATCATCCCGTCAGCCAGAGCCACCGGACTACTACCCTAATATCCCACATCATCCCGTCAGCCAGAGCACCGAATACTACCCTAATATCCCACATCATCCGTCAGCCAGAGCCACAGACTATACCTAATATCCCACATCATCCCGTCAGCCAGAGCCACCGACTACTACCCTAATATCCCACATCATCCCGTCAGCCAGAGCCACCGGACACTAATATCCCACATCATCTGTCAGAGCCACCAGACTACTACCCCTAATATCCCACATCATCCGTCAGCCAGAGCCATCGGACTACTAATATCCCACATCATCCTGTCAGAGCCACCGGACTACTACCCCTAATATCCCACATCATCCCATCAGCTAGAGCCACAGGACTACTCCCCCTAATATCCCACATCATCCCGTCAGCCAGAGCCACCGGCCTACTAATATCCCATATCATCCTGTCAGAGCCACCAGACTACTACCCCTAATATCCCACATCATCCCGTCAGCCAGAGCCATCGGACTACTAATATCCCACATCATCCTGTCAGAGCCACCGGACTACTACCCCTAATATCCCACATCATCCCATCAGCTAGAGCCACAGGACTACTCCCCTAATATCCCACATCATCCCGACAGCCAGAGCCACCGGACTACTACCCCTAATATCCCACATCATCCCATCAGCCAGAGCCACCGGACTACTCCCCCTAATATCCCACATCATCCCATCAGCCAGAGCCACCGGACTACTCCCCCTAATATCCCACATTATCCTGTCACAGCCACCGGACTACTACCCCTAATATCACACATCGTCCTGTCACAGCCGCCAGACTACTACCTCTAATATCCCACATCATCTTGTCAGCCAGAGCCACCGGACTACTCCCCCTAATATCCTACATCATCCCGTCAGCCAGAGCCACCGGACTACTAATATCCCACATCATCCTGTCACAGCCACCGGACTACTACCCCTAATATCCCACATCATCCCATCAGCCAGAGCCACTGGACTACTCCCCCTAATATCCCACATCATCTCGTCAGCCAGAGCCACCAGACTACTAACCCTAATATCCCACATCATCCCGTCAGCCAGAGCCACCGGACTACTACCCCTAATATCCCACATCATCCCGTCAGCCAGAGCCACCGGACTACTACCCCTAATATCCCACATCATCCATCAGCCAGAGTCACCGGACTACTAATATCCCACATCAGCCAGAGCCACCGGACTACTACCCCTAATATCCCACATCATCCGTCAGCCAGAGCCACCGGACTACTACCCCTAATATCCCACATCATCCGTCAGCCAGAGCCACCGAACTACTACCCCTAATATCCCACATCATCCCGTCAGCCAGAGCCACCGGACTACTCCCCTAATATCCCACATCATCCCGTCACAGCTGCCATAACTTCCATACCGGGGATCCCTTTAAGAGAGGCCTGGCGTCAGAACCAAAGCGCTGGATGGATTTGCTCTCACTTCCATACCAATGATTCCTTTAATAGAAGCCTGGGGTGAGAATCAGAGCGCAGAGTGGATTTGCCCTCACTTCTGTACCGAGGATCCCTTTAAGAGGGAAGATGTGCCTATGGGATGGAGGATGTGTGATGGGGATATGGGCACAGGAGCAGGTGATTCATTTCTGTCATGTGCTCTCTGCTTCTGTCTGGGGGGCAGACAATGGCTGGGAGCTTAAGTTGCAGGGGATGTGATTTCTCCCACCTGGTCAGTGTCAGCTGAGGTGTTGTCGTGGATTGAGAAAACTGTTGCTCATAGCAATCAATCACAGCACAGCTTCTACAAACAGCTCTGGTGAAATGAAAGATGCTTAGGGATTGGTTGCAAGGAAAACTGTTGCTCATAGCAACCAATCACAGCTCAGCTTTTTTTAAACTGCTCTGGTTAAATGTAAGATACTCCATGATTGGTTGGTGATACACACATACACACATACACACATTCAATTTTATATATATAGATTGGGTTGCGGATTACATGCATTTTTTATGTGTTTCTGCCACGGAAAGGCACTAAAAACGCACATGCGTTTTTTACCTGCGACTTTTCCGCTTCTATTGTAAGTCTATAGGGAAAATCTACACATAAAACTCATGTACAGGAAAAAGAAATTGACATGTTGCGAATTTGAAAAATGCACAGCAGGTCATTTTACGCAGGTTACATAGGAAGCACAGTGGGCATGAGATTTCTAGAAATCCTATCCACTTTGCTGGAAGTGTAAGACGCTGCATTTTTGATGCAGGGAAAACACGCAGCGTCAAAAACGCAATAAAAGCTCATTGTGGAAACGTAGCCTTGGGGAATAAAAAAAATCACCACAAAGAAGTTGATTTTGTTCCAGACATGGCGATTGCTAGCAGTATTATGCAGCTGACATTTGCTTGTAAAAAAAACAAGTAAAAAAAACAGTTGATATTGCTGCAACCATAAAGTCTGAACTATACTTCTCAATGTTAAAACTGCAACACTGAGGAAAAGTCATGGAATTAGGAAAATCACAAGCTCGATAGACATGTTAATGATATGCAAATGATGAAAAAATGGAAGTAAAATTTTCATAACATCTTGATTTGCTCAGTATCAAAAAAGTGTGCCACACATAAAAATACACACACAGCTTTGGTATGCTATCAATAAGGCTAGGTTCACATTGCTTTAGGGACATCCGTTTAATGGATCCGTTAAACGGATGTGCTAACGCTGATGTAATTTTTAACATCTTTTTAACCCTAGCGCTAACGTATGCGCTAACGCATGGTAACATTTTGTTACCATGCATTACCATGCGTTAGCCATACAGGTCTATGCACAGTGAACGCGTCCGTTTGCTGTGCATTAGAGCTAACGCACCCTAAAACTTTGTAGACCGCGTTCGAGGGTGCATCACAAAGTAAGGCATCATTGGTAACGCAAGTCGAATCTGGCATGTGTTAGGATGCGTTACTATAATGGCGGCCAACGGGTGCGTTAACGCATTCGTTACATATCGTTAGTGCAGCTATGTAACGGATGCATTAAACGCAGGGCCATAACGCAATGTGAACCCAGCCTAAGGCTGATAATCATTGTCTGAAAAATTTCTGTGAAGTTGAAAGCACTTGAGCATGAATATAAACAAGATCTGCTGCTGGCAGCTCCCTTTACAGTTGCAGACCAATAATGTCCCAGCTGTGCTCGATAGGAGACCAGAGAAGTCCAGAGATGCTGCAAGTCATAGTAGAATGTTTACGCACGGAAACTTCTCACAGTAACATGAGCAACATGCAGCCTGGCATTGTAGTATTCTAAAATGTCTCCTTTGGAGAAATAGCCTTACCACTGGTTCCACGGCCAAATTAATGCAACATTGAGCTGTTTATACACCTAAAATGAAGACTAGAAAGGTCTTGCTAATGGAGATTTTGCCACCCCACACCATAATCCCAGAAATAGGACTGGTGTGACTATCCCTCTTGAAACCCTCTTTATGGCATTGCTAACATGGTTTTCTTTGATTCAATTGATTCAAAGAATGCTGATCCATTCTGTACTGCAAGTGAAATTAGATTTGGTTTGGTTTGATTTTTTTTACCTTGACAAATGCACCAGTCTGGTGTGGAAATGCTCTAGTCTTAATAAAAATCCTTATCTGAAGCTGCAAGACTTCTCATTTCCCACAGCGCAGTCCACCTAAAGTGTATCTCTTCATTCTGGTAAATCACATCTGGAAAACATATCCTCCATCCACGGGGCAGCATTAGGGTGAGTTTCCACGGTCAGGAAACGCTGCGTGTTTGGCGCTGTCCAGATGTTACAGCATAGTGGAGGGGATTTAACGAAATCCCGTCTCGACTATGCGTAACAACACGCAGGTGGCAGACCTGCGTAAACGGACATGCGGCGCGTCTTTTCAGACCGCAGCATGTCCTAGCGTATTGCGGCGACGCTGCGTCGCCGCAAGGGAATTTAACACAGGGCTATGTAGCCCTGCGTTCTTTCCGGAGGTGTTCCGGAGGTGTCCGGAACACATCCAGAAAGAACGCGCGTCAGAAAGGGGGCGGGGCTTAGACGGAGCAGAATTTCCGCTCCGTCAAATACGCTGTGTTTCCTGACGGTGGAAACACAGCCTTAGTGGATGTTCACTATTAAACAGATGTTGTGTCTTCATACAACACCACCAGGTGAGAGCAACCTCCCTCTCAGTGGTGTTTTTTTAAAACAGTACTGCTCTATTGCGTGCATTCTTGCCCCTCTCAAGAGTTCTTCACGTGAGATTTGATGTCACATACTGTTAGGGTCTGTGGAACGCACCAAATATATGATGTAAAGAGGTGAGTTCGCAGCCCGGGGTCCACCGTGCTGGCGGAACCTGCTGCTAGTAAAATAGCGCAAGAAGCTAACTCTGTTATCCCGCAGAGTCGCCAAAATAAACGCCATAACGCGCTGTGGCAATATGTGCAAACTCTGTTATTCCACAGAGCCGCTAGAAGGAGTGCCGCAGCGCTATATGGCAATGTGTGCGAACTCACTTAACACCACTGAGTCGCAAAATAAACACGCTAGGGCGCTGTCTAGCGTTGAAAGCGAACCCTGTTGCGTCACAGAGCCATTGAGACAAACTTCTGTGTCCTGTCAGGCACCCAGGTACACAGTTGATATTAGCGCATGGTGGCCCAGCCATGCCACCCTTTTATAGTAACAGCTACAGGACCTGCCAGAAACAAGGACCAATGAGAAACTGTTCCAAAACACATGTAGTTTCAGGACCTTCCTGGCGGACCAATAGGAGTTGCTGCAGTACCAGAACATGTGACCCTGATCTCCAATGAGAGATCTTACCCTGGGCATGCTTAGAAGGGGAAACGCAGGACTTCGTCTCAAAGACGTCTGCTCCAGCACTGGCTATAATAGCAGATCCAAGAGAGGCAGCAGCAAGTCTCTGCACAGTACTGGAATGGGCAAGACGCTGGGACCGATGTCTCTGCTGAGCAGGCTCCACTGCGGCTGGAGACAAATCAGGGAACCGCAGCGGGACTGGTTCGAGACTCCCCTTGTGCAGCAGCGGGAACTCGAACCCTAACATTACCCCCCTTCTTTGGTCCTCGCTGCGTTCAAAGGCAGCGATGAGCTGCGGAGCGTGAACATGCTTGGCAGGCTCCTAGGACCTATCCTCAGGCCCATAACCCTTCCAATCCACCAAATAAAATTTTTTGCCTTGTGCCACCTTGCACCCAACAATGGCGTTCACCTCATGATCGTTGGTAGATGAACCCGACGTCCCGGCAGATGACTCGGAAAACCGGGAAATGGCCACGGGTTTCAGGAGGGACACGTGAAAGGTGTCGGTGATACCAAGGCGAGGCGGAAGGGCTAGGCGGTAAACCACCGGGTTCACCTGCTCAAGAACTTTAAAGGGGCCAAAAAAGCGAGGTGCCAACTTGGTGGACTCTACACGTAGCCTGATGTTTCGGGCAGAAAGCCACACTAGGTCACCCGGAGCAAATGTAGGAGCGGGGCGCCGATGGGCATCGGCCGAAGACCACATCCTCTCTTTGGAGTCCTGAATGGCATCCTGGGTGCGGTCCCAAATGTCCCGTGCCTCCACAGCCCAGTCTGCCACCCTGGAATCGGCGGAAGACACGGGCATGGGCACTGGTACCCGCGGATGCTGACCGTAGTTCAGGAGGAATGGGGTCTGTCCGGTGGAGTCAGCCACAGCATTATTTAGAGCGAACTCAGCCCACGGTAGCAAGGATGCCCAGTCATCCTGCCTGGAAGAGACAAAATGTCGCAAGTATGTGACCAAGCTCTGGTTTGCCCTCTCTACCAACCCATTCGTCTCGGGATGGTATGCAGAGGAGAGATTCAACTCAATGCTGAGTAAACGACACAGCGCTCTCCAGAACCGAGACGCAAACTGGGAACCTCGATCACTGACAATTTTGTCTGGCATACCGTGTAGGCGGAAAATATGCCTAATGAATAATGCTGCCAAGGCCCGTGCAGACGGTAACCGTGGTAACGGCACTAAGTGCACCATTTTGGAGAAGTGGTCGGTAATCACCCAGATGATGGTGCAGCCCCGGGACTTGGGTAAGCCCACCACAAAATCCATCCCGACCATCTCCCAAGGCCTGTCTGCCACCGGTAAGGGAAAAGTAGCCCAGCTGGCCATTGTCGAGGGGACTTATTCTTGGCGCAGGAGACGCACGCCTGAACGTATTCCCTGACATCACGGACCATATGTGGCCACCAGTATGTCCTCGCCAGCAACTCAGATGTCCTTTTTGCCCCAAAATGTCCACCCACCCTGGACGAATGTGCCAAGAGAGTACCTCCGGTCGCAAATTGGTGGGCACAAAAGTCTTGCCCGGAGGCACAGACTCAAGCGAAACCGGGGCCACAGTTCTTAGGCTCTCTGTGGGGACAATCAACCGAGGCTCCTCCTCCGCCTCCTCAGAGGACACCATGGAGAGAGAAAGAGCATCGGCCCGAATGTTCTTCTCACCGGAGAGGAAATGGAGGGTGAAATGAAACCGGGAGAAGATCAGGGACCATCTGGCCTGACGAGAATTTAGCCGCTGGGCGGTCTGTAAATAGACCAAATTTTTGTGGTCAGTGAAAACTTGAAAGGGAAAGCGAGCCCCCTCCAAGAGATGTCTCCACTCGGAAAAGGCCAACTTCATGGCTAGCAACTCCCTATCCCCAATGGAATAATTCCTTTCCGCTGGTATGAAGGTCTTGGAAAAGAAGAAGCAGGGATGTTTAAGACCTTGAGCATCCTTTTGAAAAAGGACTGCTCCAGCACCAACGGACGAGGCATCGACCTCCAATAAAAAAGGCTTATCAACCTCGGGGCGATGTAAGATGGGAGCGCTAGCAAAATGGGACTTAATTGAAGTAAAGGCCGTGGAGACCTCCTCTGACCACAATTTGGGATTGGCTCCCTTCTTGGTGAGGGCTACCAAGGGAGCTACCAAAGAGGAGAAGTGGGGAATGAATTGGCGATAGTAATTAATGAACCCCATAAAGCGCTGCACCGCTTTAAGAGAATGGGGTTCTTGCCAATCCATCACAGCCTGTAGTTTGGCAGGATCCATAGCCAATCCCTGGGCGGAGATGATATAGCCCAGGAAAGGTAAAGACTCCTGCTCAAACATGCATTTCTCCAACTTTGCACAGAGGGAGTTCGCCCGTAACAGGTCGAAGACTTTGCAGACATCCCTCCGGTGAGAGTCAATATCTGGAGAAAAGATGAGAATATCATCCAGATAGACTACTACAGAGGTGGAAAGCATATCCCGGAAGATGTCATTGACAAAGTCTTGGAAAACGGCTAGGGCATTACAGAGCCCGAAGGGCATCACCAGGTATTCATAATGCCCATCCCTAGTATTAAAAGCCGTCTTCCATTCGTCCCCCTCATGGATGCGAATCAGGTTATAAGCACCAAGCAGATCTAATTTAGTAAATACCCTTGCTCCCCGGAGCCTATCAAAGAGCTCAGAGATCAGGGGCAACGGGTACTTATTCTTAACGGTGATGGCATTAAGACCTCTGTAGTCTATACACGGACGTAATTCTCCACTCTTCTTCTGCACGAAGAAGAACCCCGCTCCTGCTGGTGACACCGACTTTCTAATGAACCTTGCCAGATTCTCCTGGATATATTGAGACATAGCCTCCGTCTCAGGAAGAGAGAGGGGATAGACCCTTCCCCGAGGAGGTTCTGCTCCAGGCAAGAGGTCAATAGGACAGTCGTAGGGACGATGGGACGGCAGAGTCTCTGCAGCCTTTTTAGAGAACACGTCTGCATATGACTGAGAGCACTTGGGAAGAGGAGAAAGATCTGCGGGTATCTCTGTAGTGGTAACCTGAATGCACTCCCTGACACATCTGTCCTTACATGACTCACTCCAACCCAGTGTCCTACCGGAGGTCCACTCAATATGAGGGGAGTTGGAACGGAGCCAGGGTACTCCCAGTAGGATTTCGTCTATTCCCTCGGGAAGGACCAGAAGGGAAATAATTTCCTGATGGGAAGGGGGTACACACAAAGTAAGAGGGACAGTCTGATGTGTAATCGGCGAGGGCAATGTCAACCCATTCACTACCCGGACAGTCACTGATTTGTCAAGCACCACCAGATGTATTGCGTGGCGACGAGCAAAGGTGGATGACATGAAATTCCCCTCTGCTCCTGAGTCCACACAAAGCTCGACTGTAAGTGTGGAAGAGTCTACAGTGACTGTCCCTTTAAATGTCATCTTGGAGGAAAATGCCGCTGTCTGTAGTGAACCTCCTCCCAAGGCCACTAGACGCGATCGCTTGCCCGATCGCTGTGGACATTTGTTGGCATAGTGTCCTGTCTGTTGACAAAGGTTACAGACCACAAATACTCGGACAACTCGAGACTTAGGTCCTGCACGAGGAACCTCTGTGGCCTTTTGGGGTTCGGACGCCAGATCGGGGGATTCGAGAGGTTTGGCAAAGGTGGGAGCCAACCGAATCCTCTGCCTACACTGGGCCTGCTCCAACCTCCGCTCGTGAAAACGGAGGTCGATGCGGGTAGATATGGAGATAAGCTTCTCCAGTGTGGTGGGAATCTCCCTGGTAGCCAAAGCGTTTTTAACATGGCCAGCCAGACCTCGCCAGTAGACTGTAATGAGAACTTTATCTGACCAGTCCAGCTCTGAGGCCAGAGTCCGAAACTGGACAGAAAACTGACTGACCAAAGACGAACCCTGTGCCAATGCCAGCAGTTGTAGCGCCGTATCGTGGGTGACCTGAGGTCCTAAAAAGACCTTTTTAAGAGCCTCCAGGAAACGAGGAGCACTCCGCACCACATGATCGTCGCGCTCCCACAGCAGCGTTGCCCACTCCAACGCTCTGCCCGAGAGGAGAGACAGTACAAAACCCACTTGTGCCCGATCCGTGGGGAAATGTGCAGCCAGAAGCTCGAGCTCTATAGAGCACTGACTTATGAATCCCCGACATTGCTTGCTGTCACCGGCAAACTTGTCAGGAACGGGAGGTGGGATAATGTAGGGGCAGAGGTGGCAGAGGACAAACTGGCTGCAGCCACGCTAGCAGCCTGAACAGCGACTGCGGTAACATCCACAGCTGAGGTTGTGCGCTCAAGAGCCACCAACCTACCCTCCAGCTGCTGGATGTACTGCGGTAGACGCTGGTCATCTGCCATTTTACTAGCCAGACCCTGGCGCTAATATTATGTTAGGGTCTGCGGAACACACCAAATATATGATGTAGAGAGGTGCGTTTGCAGCCCGGGGTCCACCGTGAAGGCGGAACCTGCTGCTAGTAAAATGGCGCAAGAAGCGAACTCTGTTATCCCGCAGAGTCGCCAAAATAAACGCCTTAACGCGCTGTGGCAATATGTGCAAACTCTGTTATTCCACAGAGCCGCTAGAAGGAGTGCCGCTAGAAGGAGTGGCGCAGCGCTATATGGCGATGTGTGCGAACTCACTTAACACCACTGAGTCGCAAAATAAACACGCTAGGGCGCTGTCTAGCGTTGAAAGCGAACCCTGTTGCATCACAGAGCCACTGAGACAAACTTCTGTGTCCTGTCAGGCACCCAGGTACACAGTTGACTGCTAAGCGAACATAGAACGTGATCATGCGCTAATGTCCTCGCGGAGTCATCCGCAATCTATGGCGTCTGAACGCCAGGCCCTGAATACGGCAATCAAACTCCTCACCGGTTATGCCGGTAATCTAGGGCATCTAGGACACCGACCCTGACCAGCTAGCATACCAAGCTCCTCACCGATTAAGTCGGTATTGTAATGGCGTATTTCAGCCGCCCTAACCACACACACGCATGACCACACTGGCGCAAAGCATATAACGATTGATATTAGCGCATGGCGGCCCAGCCATGCCACCCTTTTATAGTAACAGCTACAGGACCTGCCAGAAACAAGGACCAATGAGAAACTGTTCCAAAACACATGTAGTTTCAGGACCTTTCTGGCGGACCAATAGGAGCTGCTGCAGTACCTGAACATGTGACCCCTGATCTCCAATGAGAGATCTTACCCTGGGCATGCTCAGAAGGGGAATCGCAGGACTTCGTCCCAAAGACGTCTGCTCCAGCACTGGCTATAATAGCAGATCCAGGAGAGACAGCAGCAAGTCTCTGCACAGTACTGGAATGGGCAAGACGCTGGGACCGACGTCTCTGCTGAGCTGGCTCCACTACGGCCGGAGACAAATGGGGACCGCAGTGGGACTGGTTCGAGACTCCCCTTGTGCAGCAGTGGGAACTTGAACCCTAACACATACCAAGTATAAGGCCGGCGTCACACACAACTACAAAAAATCGGTCCGTTTTAGTCGGTCGATTGTCGGATCAAAATGCAAACATCACACATCCTTCTGGCATCCGATTTTCCTTCAAAGATGCGATTTAGTCGCATGTGTGTGTACCTTGTAACATCCGATTTTCATCCGACTTGCGAGAATTTCTCGCAGGCTTGCAAAACTGACATATAATGGATCCAAAACAATAGTATTTAAATCACAAAAGAAAGAATAGATATATACACATAGAACACATATATATATATATAATATGTCATTGTGACATATTTATTATTTTATATTTATTTTAGAAAAACAAGGGCTTCGAACGGATTAAGAGTGAAATAAAAGATGGTCAAAAATATTGTTTTGATTTCATTAAAATTATTAACCCATTCGCCACCGCTACAGGGCAATGGGAATAGACGGGCAAAGTGCCAGAAAGGGCGAATCTAATTATAGATTTGCCCTTTCTGGGGTGTCTGGGAGCAGATCTTAGTAGCCAGGGGGGGCACAAAAAAAATGTACCCTCCCTAGGCTATTATTATCTGCCCCCACTCGCTTGCTTTGTCTGTCTGGTGGAGAAAATACAGCGGGAGCCCACGCATTTTTTTTCAACGAATTTACACCTTTAATTAACCCCTACATGTCTGAAATTTTGTACAAATACACTCATGTAATTGTAAGTTCAAACCATATATCAAAATACAGGAAATGACATGGTTAACTGTGTGTAAACAATGTATCATTTCATGTCGGCTTCTGTGATTTCACAAAAGCCGGCAATTGAATTAGCGGCTATTACAGTATGTAGAAGTGTAAGAACTATAAATATATATATTATGTATGTGTCACAATGACATGTATATATATATATATATATATATATATATGTATTCTATGTGTGTATATCTATTCTTTCGATTCTTTATTAAAGCTGTCAGTGTGATTTTACAGTATAGCCGGGGATGAATTGCCGGCTTTTCTAAAGGACACGATGCGATTTAATCGCAAGTCACACGTGCGGTCCGTTTGTAATCCGATTTTTCATCGCTCCCATAGACTTGCATTGCTGATAGTCGACCCACAATCGGTGACAATCGCAGCATGCTGCGATTGCACACGGACGTTTAAAACGGACCACAAAAAATCTGATACTGGGAGCTGCTCCATAGATTAACATAGGGCAGACTGCAATACGATATTTCATCGTATTGCAGTCGTCCGATTCTGTCGCCAGTGTGACGCCGGCCTAAGGTGTGAAATAGTATCTACACAACAGAAGGTGTTTGCACAAAACTGGCGTAAGAAACAAGGCATCCAGCTAGAGATGTCCCATTAACGCAATGCCACCGCTCTCAAAGGTAATAATAATGCAGTGAAAGGCAGCAATGCAGGCTTAAATATAGGTCAATCCTCTTGAACATGAGTCCAGCTTTAGTCTTGGATGCAATAAAAGCCGGAAATTGGTTTGGAGACCACATGGGGAATGCCATTAAGAAGTCTTCACAAGGAAATTGAAAGTGTCTCCGGTGATATTTTTCAACACAACAATGGCAGACCATATGTTGCTTTTACTTCTGTGAGTAGCCTGCATGGGCTGTTTAAATGTGCTACCATGACCTGCTATAATGGCCTGCAGTATCTACGGACCTCTCTTCCATTGAGCACATGTGGAATTACATTGGTCGGTAATAACAAAGAGAGCAGCCAGCAGCGGATCTTGAAGATTTGTGTGCCCAAGTACATTCAGCATGGCAGAGAATTACTAATACAACCATTAACCCCTTTCTGTCATCCGACGTACTATCCCGTCCCGGTGCCCTGGGACTTAATTCCCAGGGACGGGATAGTACGTCGTAGGCGATCAGCTGTGCTCCCGGGGGGAGCTGATTATCACAGCTGACACCTGGCACATTAACCCCTGGCACACCGCGATCAAACATGATCGTGGTGTACCGGGGGCACAGGGAAGCATCGCGCAGGGAGGGGGCTCCCTGCGTGCTTCCTCAGACCCTCAGAACAGCGCGATGTAATTCCGCTGTTCTGAGGCCTTCCTCCCTGCAAGACCCCGGATCCAAGATGGCCACAGGTTCCTGCAGGGAGGCGGCTTCCTCAGTGCCTGCTGAGAGCAGGCGCTGAGGAAGCCTGCAGCAGTGCCTGTGAGATAGCTGGTCTCACAGAGTGCTGTGCACACTGTCAGACCAGCAATCTGACATTTTACAATGA
Organism: Oophaga sylvatica; assembly: GCA_033576555.1. Taxonomy (NCBI): domain Eukaryota; kingdom Metazoa; phylum Chordata; class Amphibia; order Anura; family Dendrobatidae; genus Oophaga; species Oophaga sylvatica. The sequence goes on along the minus strand of JARQOD010000005.1, from coordinate 388,246,861 downwards.
TGTCCCACCCTGGGACAAAGTAAAAAAGTTTAAAAAATGAAAATCACAAGTGTAAAAAAAAAATTTCAAAATAAAGGAAAAAAAAATTATTCCCCAATAAATTCATTTCTTCCTGTAAATAAAAAAAATAAAAAATAAAAGTACACATATTTGGTATCGCCGCGTCCGTAACGACCCGCCCTATAGAACTGTCTCACTAGTTAACCCCTTTAGTGAACCCCTTAAAAAAAAAAAAAAACAAAGCAAAAAACAATGCATTATCATCATACCGCCGAACAAAAAGTGGAATAACATGCGATCAAAAAGACGGAAATGAATAAACATAGTACCGCTGAAAACGTCATCTTGTCCCGCAAAAACGAGCCGCAAAACAGCATCATCAGCGAAAAAATAAAAAATTTATAGCTCGCAGAATAAAGCGATGCAAAAATAATTATTTTTTATATAAAATTGTTTTTATTGTATAAAAGCACCAAAACATAAAAAATTATATAAATGAGGTATCTACGTAATCGTACTAAACCGAAGAATAAAACCGCTTTATCAATTTTACCACACGCGGAACGGTATAACGCCCCCCAAAAGAAATTCATGAATTGCTGATTTTTGTTCATTCTAACCTCCCAAAAATTGAAATAAAAAGTGATCAAAAAATGTCACGTGCCCAAAAATGGTACCAATAAAAACATCAACTTGTACCACAAAAAATAAGACCTCACATGACTCTGTGGGCCAAAATATGCAAAAATTATAGCTCTCAAAATGTGGTGATGCAAAAACTATTTTTTGCAATAAAAAGCGTCTTTTAGCGTGACAGCTGCCAAACATAAAAACCCTCTATAAATAGTAAATCAAACCCCCCTTTATCATCACCTTAGTTAGGGAAAAATAATAAAATTAAAAAAATGTATTTCTTTCCATTTTCCCATTGAGGTAAGGGTTAGGGGTAGGGTTGCGGCTAAAGTTAGGATTAGGGTTAGGATTGGGATTAGGGTTAGGGGTGTGTTAGGGTTAGATTTGTGGTTAGCGTTATGATTAGGGTTGGGACTAGGGTTGGGGTGTGTTGGGGTTAGGATTGGAGTTAGAATTGGGGGGTTTCCACTGTGTAGGCACATCAGACGTGTGCCCATACAGTAGTTTTCTCCCACATATTGGATATCAGCGTACTCAGGACAAATTGGACAACAACTTTTGGGGTCCAATTTCTCCTGTTACCCTTGTGAAAATAAAATATTGGGGGAGAAAAAATCATTTTTGTAAAAACAAAAATTATTTTTTATTTTTACGGCTGTACGTTATAAACTTCTGTGAAGCACTTCGCTGTTCAAAGTGCTTACCACACATCTAGATATGTTCCTTGGGGGTCTATTTTCCAAAATTGGGTCAGTTGTGGGGGGTTTCCACTGTTTAGGCACATCAGGGGCTCTCCAAACGCGACATGACGCCAGCAGACCATTCCATCAAAGTCTGCAATCCAAAATGTCACTTCCCTTCCTTGCCCTGATATGTGCCCATACTGTAGTTTTCTCCCACATTTGGGGTATCAGCGTACTCAGGACAAATTAGACAACAACTTTTGGGTCCAATTTCTCCTGTTACGCTTGGGAAAATAAAAAGTTGGGGACTAAAAGATCATGTTTGTGGAAAAAATTTGATTTTTTTTATTTTTCATGCTCGGGCGTTATAAACTTTAGTGAAACACCTGAGGGTTCAAAGTTCTCACCACAAATCTAGATAAGTTCCTTGAGGGGGCTAGTTTCCAAAATGGTGTCATTTGTGGGGGGTTTCCACTGTTTAGGCAGATCAGGAGCTCTCCAAACACGACATGGCGTCCAGCCAATTCTGTGTTGAAAAAGTCAAACGGCGCTCCTTCCCTTCCGAGCTCTGCCATGCATAGTGGTTTACCCCCACATATGGGGTATCAGCGTACTCAGGACAAATTGCACAAAAATTGGGGTGAAAAGATCATTTTTGTTGAAAAAATATGATTTTTTAATTTTACAGCTCTACGTTATAAACTTGTGTGAAGCACTTGGGGGTTCAAATTGCTCACCACAGATCTAGATAAGTTCCTTATGGGGTCCAGTTTCCAAAATGGGGTCACTTGTTGGGGGTTTCCACTGTTTAGGCACATCAGGGGATCTCCAAATGCAACATGGCGTCCAATCTCAATTCCAGCCAATTTTGGTTTGAAAAAGTCAAATAGTGCTCTTTCCATTCCGAGCTCTGCCGTGCGCCCAAACAGTGGTTCCCCCCACATATGGGGTATCACCATACTCAGGACAAATTGGACAACAATTTTTGTGGTCCAATTTCTCCTGTTACCCTTGGGAAAATAAAAAATTGGTGACTAGAAGATAATTTTTGTGGGAAAAAAAATACTATTTTTTATTTTCATACCCGGGCATTATAAACTTGTGTGAAGCACTTGGGGGTTCAAAGTGCTCACTACAGATCTAGATAAGCTCATTAGGTGATCTAGTTTCCAAAATAGGGTCACTTGTGGGGGGTTTCCACTGTTTAGGCACATCTGGGGCACTGCAAACGGAACATGACCCCATCAACGTCTGCATTCCAAAACGTTATTACTTCCTTTCCAAGCCCTGCCGTGCACCCAAACAGTTTCCCCCCCTCACATATGGGGTATCAGCGTACTCAGGACAAATTGGACAACTTTTGGGGTCAAATTTCCTTGGGAAAAATCAAAAATTTGGGACTAAAAAAATCATTTTTGTGGAAAATTGTTTTTGTTTTTTTTTCACACCCAGGCATTATAAACTTTCGTGAAACACTTGGGGGTTCAAAGTGCTCACAATAGATCTAGATAAGTTCCATAGGGGGTCTAGTTTCCAAAATGGTGTCACTTGTGGGGGGTTTCCACTGTTTAATTAAATATTTAAAGAGTAAAACGGGAACCGTCAAAATGACTGTTAAATTGGGATCACCTGTTGCACACTACACCATTTTATCCCAGGGTTTCCACTGTTTAGGCGCTTCAGAGGCTCTCCAAACACGACATGGCGTCCATTCTCAATTCCAGCCAATTTTGTTTTGAAAAAGTCAAACTGCACTCCTTCCCTTACGAGCGCTGCCGTGTGCCCAAACAGTGGTTTTCCACCACATATGTATTGGCGTACTCAGGAGAAATTGCACAACAACTTTATCTGTCCATTTTCTCCTTTAACCCTTGTGAAAATAAAAAAAAGTTTGTAAAAATCATTTTTGTGACTAAAAAGTTAAATATTCATTTTTTCCTTCCACGTTGCTTCAGCTCCTGTGAAGCACCTGAAAGGTTAATAAACTTCTTGAATGTGGTTTTGAGTACCTTGAGGGGTGCAGTTTTTAGAATAATGTCACTTTTGGGTATTTTCTACCATATAGACCCCTCAAAGTGACTTCAAATGTGAGTTGGTCCCTAAAAAAATGGCTTTGTAAA
>JARQOD010000005.1:388163000-388243325 GCA_033576555.1 Oophaga sylvatica | reverse complement strand
GAGTAACCATGTATTAAGCTCATATGTAAGGGATTTGCATAAAAGACTCAAAAAAGTACATGATAATGTCTTCAGTTCTCTTCCAGATCCGAACCAGGATCCTGGGAGTCACAGCTTGCAGCCCGGAGACTGGGTAGTCATTAAAAGACACGTGAGAAAGAGTCTGGATCCGAGATTTGATGGACCTTTTCAAGTTCTACTGACGACAAGTACCGCAGTCAAGCTACAAGGCAAGGAAACTTGGATCCACGCATCGCATTGTAAGAAGATCCTTGGAGAGCCTCCAGAAGAGGAATGATGCTACTAATGACATTTGCTTGCATCCTTGCAGTAACGGATGCTTGGAACAGACTTAGCCGAGTAGATAGAGATGATAACAGATTCATTAGACACCACTTAGCTTTAGTGGATGGACTGAAAGAACAAAACCAAAATGTTGCAAACTGTTGGATTTGTACACATGCGCCGGTGACATCCACCAGTCTACCATTTCTTGCAGTCCCAGTCTCGTGGGAAGAAATTAACTCTTGGGGTAACTGTGCAGACACATTAAGCAACAATGCCACTCAAAAACTTGGAACACTACGGTAGGAATACCGGTAGTGGGTTGGACTGATTTTCCATGGTGGCAGGGAAATCTAACAGGACAGATAATTCCAAGACTGTATCTATCTTTTAAAGGTGGGGCATGGGTACCCAGAAATAGAACTAGTATAACCTCTTTGGGAGAAATACCGACACAGGGGTTAAAGATAAGTTTTGGGGTCACTACAGGAAGCTTAGATGCTTTCAAACCCTCCCTATTAGAACGATATCTACACACTGATAAATGGGAAAATAATGTTTTCTTTGAGAATGGAAATGATGAAACTTGTGCTAACAAACCAGGTAACCTGAGGTGTAATGAAAATGAAGGGTATCAGAAGAACACTCCCACTGCGGAGAACCTACCGTAGGATACTGCTCCCCACTAGGACAAAAGCCCGGATGGTGCATGATGAGTAATATTTCAAAGTTTATAGATTTGGCACACCAATTAGTATTACAGCATTCAGCTATATGGAACCTTCCACCATCAATGTATTGGGTATGTGGGGACAAGGCATTTAAGTGGCTTCCAGTAGGAGTCACCGGGAAATGCACCCTAGCTAGGTTGACACCAGCCACCTATCTCATCACTCCAGACAGATTAAATCCATTGTCTATTCCAAAATATACACTACATAAACGATCTGCAGACAATAGACCTCGCCCAAATGGGAGACCACACATAGTGGAGATGGGGATAGCAAATAAATTTTTCAGTGCATTATTCATCTACCCTATGATAACTCAGACGTGGGATAAGTTGGTAGAATCCACAGATTACCTAGATGATCAAATATGGGATATTTTAGATATCCTCAATGGGTCCCTTGCAGTACAGAACCAGTTAATTATTGTTACTAACCAACATACCCTCGTGTTAGATTACTTGACTGCAGCTCAAGGAGGGATGTGCCAGATTATCGGACCTGCATATTGTCATTATATTGATAATTCTAGTGTTTTAACCCTTAAACATAAGCTAGAGGATGTCATAAAGTTAAGGAAACTATATGATGAGGCAAATCTGAAGAATCAAGATTCATGGTGGGCAAATACTTTCTCCTTTCTTAACCCCGCAAATTGGTTCAAAGGCATAGGGGGATGGCTGACTGGGATAATACAAGCTGGCCTACAGGTTTTATTGATATGTCTTGCTATCTATTTAGTTTTTAAAATTTGTTTGATGTGTATTAAACGATGTACTAGGACACAGAGGAGGTATGAAGATGTGTATTGATCAAATGAAGGAACAAAAGCAGGGAATGTTAGAGTTAAATTCAATATCTCTCTAGTAGACTTTGAGGCGCTGAGGCATAGCAGAAGGGAAGATAAGATAAGAAAGGAATGTTCCTTCTTTGAGAATACTTACCTCCCCCCCTGAGTTGAAGAGAGGCTCCGTGCTAGGAGCCGAGGTCAGGGGCTTAAAAAAAAAAAAAAATAAAACAGTATGTATGTGCTTTAACGATAAGTTGTATTAACTGCCATGTATGGTAATTCCGCTTCCTGCTTCAGGGTGTGTATAAAATCCCTTTTGTTAGCAATAAAGACAGAGCTTATAGACGCATCCATTCGGTCTGTGTCTTGTTCTCTCTGGTACCACATTCCGAGGAGGAAAGGGTTAACAAGTTAACAGCGACGACACCGCCTTCCATGATCAGGAGGTGGATCTCTTGCTGACAGACAAGTTCTCATCATACAGTAACACTTAGACTGGGCGGCCATAATTTTCGCGCCACTTGGTGGGGTCCCACCCACGACGACACGCCCTTCTTCTTGCGTGCCTCGTGGTGCAAATATGGTGGTAGCCTTTCACAATTTTCAACAAAGTCTCTAGTGCAGTAAACAGTTCAATATAGGCACAGAGGACCCGGTGATACCGGGCTTCGATATCCTGTTCGTGACGCCAAGTTGGGTCGCCCGTCAGGGCAGTGGGGTACTCAGTACCGGGCCGGTGTCTTAAAGTGATGTGTCACGGCAGCAGTGGCCCTGGGCGTCCAATAAAAGGGGAATATTTACAGTGAAATTATTGAGTTTGTAATAGTGTTCGTGACGCCACCTGTGGTTTCTGGTCAGAGGTGACCAGCGCTGTAGTGCAGATCCTCTGAGACTGATGGTGATGCAGCAGAGTTGGAATAGCTCTCCACAGGCAGAGCTTGTTGTCTCAGGGCATAGAGATGTTGTAGAGAGAGTGATGGTGCTGGGGGATGTGACAGAGTGGAGTGTGTTCCGCATGAATAACTTGAGGAGACAGTCAGATGCAGTTTCAAAGGCTTTACTCACAGTTTTGGTTGCAGCACAGATGCCCGCTTGGTACTGTGTCCTCCAGGTGAGGGGCTCAGCAAACTCCCAGGTAGTTTGGGATGCACCTTTCCAGGACTCCTTTCAATGTGTTCCTTTCTCTGGCCTGATTTCACTGTGCTGATTCCCACTCCTGCTTCCTTTCCAGCACCCCACAAACAATGTCCCAGATTGGCTGCTGCGAATCCTGTCGGATAACGTGACCCAGGCGTTTCCTTGATTCTATATAGCTGCCTGTCCGTAGAAGATGAATGTGGTTGTTGGCTGTGACCCCTAAAGTTGTCACAGCTGTCGGCTTGCTAGCTGAGTCTTAAAGTTCTCCACTAGGCTAGAGACAGAGTCCCTTCTGCGACCTGGTCCCTCCACAATTGGATCGGGCCCCACGGATGGATCACTCACTATCCGTGTCCGTAGGACCCCTTCTTTCCTTCCAGAAGCTTCTCTCCATGCTTCTCACTCGCTCACGTTCTCTGTCTGAGGCCGAGCTCCTATCAGCTCCAGGTCCCCTCCCAGACTCTCTGACTAGACTCACTTAACCCCTCTCTAAAGCTTCACTTCCCCTCCTTCTTACTTTCTCCACCCACCACCCATGCACTCTTTCCTAGCCAGACAGGGATGAGACCATCCTCCCTTAGGGTATGTCCAGGTGCCCGGATGCTTTTGTCTGTGTTGGGTGCAGGTGTTAGAGTCCTGGGTGGTGCTCCCTCCTTACCTGAGAGTGGGGTATCACACCTCTGGATGAGGTGCAATACCTCTGTGGCGACGGAACCCTCAGGGGCGCCACATTAGTGTATGTCACATGTTTTTAAACTCTGTCTAATGCCATTTCTAGAAGATTTTACAAGATCTGAAATGTGCATGTAAAACTGCATTGAGAATGTTCACATGTGGTGCACCTACATAGACGTTAGGTGCAAAAATAGCAACTGCTTAAGACAATGTTATTAATTGAATGATTTCTTTTGTGAGTTATCAGCAAATAAAAAGGGAAACTGATGTGATTCCACCTTACACAGAGCCCACGTCACACATTTGGTGTCCATAGCAGTATGTCAGGTAATGCCTCAGCAGATACAACTGTACTCAGGGCTTGTGCTAGCATTAATCTTGCCACTTTGACACTGTGCAATTTGACAACCTTAAGGGCTCACAAGCTGTCTCTTTTACAGGATTTTTTACTGAACCAAAAATCAGTGTGGTGGAAGGAAAAATGCTGCGTACAATAAGTGTGTATTTGTAGAGTTTTTATGTGCATTATTTTCAGTGATTTTATTTGCATTATTCACCTACTCCTTTTAACTGAAATAATTGACATGCTACATCTTGGCAAGTGCGCAGCAGTGTTCAAAATATGTGTAGAAAAAAGAATCACAGCGTGTCCATGAGATTTAAGAAATAAGAATTTATTTAAGAGAACAGTTTATGCTGGTACTATAAAATACTCCTAATTGTATGGCACCAAATAGACTGCATAAAATACGCAGCAGAAACCCTATAAAAATGCAACGTGTAAACATGTCAGTGATGCAGAACTGTATCAAGATTATGAGGCCAATACACAACACACAAAGTGTTTAAAACAGAAAACAATTTTGGTGTTTTCACGCTAGTCTCAAGCAGCTCCTCCAAAATGTGCAGAGCTGGGAGAAACCTGGAAGACACTCTGCATGGTTATGCCCACTTGTCAAATTTATCAATGGTGGAAGGCTTTCGTACACCAGATATATTACTCCAGTAGTTGACTGGAATAACATTTCTGGAGATGTGGGTGGAGGTGACAATAGTGACAGCGACATCAAGGAGCATCTTACAGGGGTACTTCAGGGAAGGTGGCTTGCCAGTGCCTGCTCACAGCAGGTACTGACATGCCTCCTCACCAGCCTATCAGACGCAGCTCCGATGCTCTGCAGTGCAGAAGCGTTGCAGAGTATCAGATCAGCAATCTATCACAATACAGTGCTATACCATCCTGGGAAAATGTAAAAAAGTTTTAAAAAAAAGTTATTAAAAAGTGTAGAAATATTAAAAAAATTCCCAAATAAAGAAAAAATATGATTTCACATATTTGATATCGCCAAGTCCGGGACAACACGCTCTATAAAATTGTCCCACTAGTTAACACCTTCAGTGAACACTGTAAAAAAAATAAATAAATAAAAAACAAGGCAAATAAAAATGCTTTATCATCATACCCCTGATCATAAAGTGTAATAAAACGTGATTAAAATGACGAGTGTAAATAAAAATGTACTGCTGAAAACAGCATCTTGTCCGCAAAAAACAAGCTATCATACAGCTCCATCAGCGTAAAAATAAAAAAGTTATAGCTCACAGAATAAAGTGAAGTAAAAATAATTATTTTTTCAATAAAAATAGGTTTTAATGTGTAAAAGCAGCAAAACATAAGAAAATGCGTTGAAACGCATTGTATGCTGTACTAATAAAACTTGGTTTTGGAATATATCATTGTATCTCACCCACTGTGTTTCGGGAGCGCACATCACCTGGAGAAGAACTATACATGCGGCTTCCTATTGAAACACCTTGAGTGTTTTCATAAGTGCCCAGGATTGTGCTGCAAATCGTGAACAGGAGGAACAACAACTAGTCTACCCAGTGGAATTATAGACAAGTTTATAAAGACATCGAAAAAAGGTGAGTGCAAAATGGCACTTCTTTAACATACATTCGAATTTAGCTGCTGCACTTAGAATCTGCACTCTCTCCCCTCTTTCCATTTTTTTATTTTATATCCAAAACATGAAAAAGATATAAATGTGGTATCGCTGTAATTGTACTGACCCGAAGAATAAAGCTGCTTCATCAATTTTACCACACACGGAACGGTATAGAAAAAAAAAAAAAAACATTCCTGAATTGCTGGTTTTTGTTCATTCAACCTCCCAAAACTTGAGTTAAAAGAGATAAAAATGCCCCCCAAAATGATACCAATAAAAACATCAACTCATTCCACAAAAAATAAGCCCTCACATGACTGTCGGCTGAAATATGGAAAAATTATAGCTGTCTAAATATGGCTTTTAGTGAAGGGATAGCACTAAAATGCTCTGGTGCTCGTTGTTCGGGTCGAGCAAATTTAAATACTCGGGTACTCGAGCCAAGCAATGAGCCCAATGTAAGTCTATGGGAAAACCGAGCATTTTTGCCGCAATCCCCTCCGGGGGTCCTTTGAAAGTCTAAAAAATGTCTGAAAATGATGGAAACAGTGCTCAAATGACATGGGAACATCATGGGGAATTCCCCTGGAAGCATTTCTGACTCTCTGGTCACAGCTGTGAACAATGTTGTCAGAGTCTTACGCCATTTTTACAGGCTCACCAAAAACATAAAAAAACAAAACCAAAATGGATTTTCCTGGGAAATATGTTAAGGAACGTCCTTTCCAGGGTAATGACTTTTATATAAGGCAAATTAATTGACCCAAAACAACAATGTTCCTCCACCACTTGGGCTATGTTCACACGTAGAGTTTTTGATGCGTTTTTCAACTTTAGCATTGCTTTCAACCAATACAAATGGATTCTATGGGAAATGTCATTTTAACATTTAATAACCTTAGCTGGCCATGTGGTGTGTGACACATCATCAGACACATCCTGTTTCATTTATGAAGGAAGGACTCTGAAAGTCACAAAGCCTATTTTTATAGTGGCATCAGGCAGCATTAATCTTCTTAAAGGGCCATCAGCTGGCTATGCTTCGTAGTTCCCATTATTAAACAGTGGGTCTCCTATACTGTTATTGCCTATGCAGTGAGTGGTTGGGCTGCCAAAAGTTTGGCCGCACCCCCATACCCCTTTGACAAGAAGTACAGGAGGGCCTCATGAAAAAGTGTTCCAATTATAAGAAAATGGGTCTCCCATAGTGTTAACCTATGCATTGAATGCAAGGCCTGCACTGCACCAAAGTAACACGCACCACAATAACGCTTGGAACAGACGTCCTGGATGGCCACATGAAACCAAAGTTCCCATTTTTTCCTTTTGGTACTGCCATACTGTTAGACTAGGCATTTAATGCAAGGCCTGCCCTGCACCAAAGTTACATGCGCCCCAATAAGACTTTGAACCCATGTACTGGATGGCCACCTGAAAGCATTGTTCCTATTAATTTGATACTCCCATATTGTTTGGCTACGTAGTGAATTGTTGAGCCTGAAGAACCTGCATTGGAGAATGTCAGTGTTGAGGATGAAGACCCGGCAGTGGACAATTGCATTGTTGACGCTGAAGACCCGGCAGTAGAAAATTGCAGTGTTGAGGCTGAATACCCGGCAGTGGACAATTGCAGTGTTGATGCTAAAGGCCCTGCATTTTATGCAGTGTTGAGGCTGAAGAACTGGCAGTGAAGAATTGCATTGTTGAAGATGAACAACCAACAAAGTTCACATTATTAGGAAGTGGGTCTCCCATACTGTTTGCCTATGCAGTGAATGCAAGGCCTGCCCCAAATTTGGACAAACCAAAATACCACTTGGAAGAGATGTGTAGGAAGTCCTCCTAAAAATCTGCTTCCATTAGGGCAGCACGGTGTCTCAGTGGATAGCACTGCAGCCTTGCAGCGCTGGAGTCCTGGGTTCAAATCCCACCTAGGACAACATCTGCAAGGAGTTTGTATGTTCTCTCTGTGTTTGTGTGGGTTTCCTCCCACACTCCAAAAAACATACAGATAAGGAATCTAGATTGTGAGCCCCATTGGGGACAGTGATGATAATGTGTGAAAACTGTAAAGCGCTGCAGAATATGTTAGTGCTATATAAAGATTATTATTATTACAAAGAAGCGGGTCTCCTATACTTGGAATGCTCATACACTAAGTGTGGGCTACACATCAACCTACTGTGTAAATATTTTTTCTTACGGACATCCAACACTCTTGCAAACCAATGTAGTGGCTGTTTCATCGCAGAACACATTCAACCTGGTGATCTAGTGGTGGTGGATGAGGAGAAGGAGGAGAATAATAACACACCAAATAGCCAAAGCCATGTGTGGGTGTGAAGAAGTACATGGTAATACACCTCCCAAAAAAATACACTGTATTGGAAGTTATGTTTCGCTGTTATTCAGTGGTGTACAGAAGTCTGCCCCAATCCAGGCCTTGTTCATTTTTATAAGAGTCAGCCTGTCTGCTTTTTCAGTTGACAGGCGGATGCGCTTATCAGTTATTATTCCACTAGCGGCACTAAAAACCCACTCTGACAAATCGCCAGAGGCAGGGCAGGCCAGGACCTCCAAGGCATAGAGAGCCAGTTCATACCACATGTCCAGCTTGGATACCCAATAATTAAAAGGCACAGAGGAATCACGGAGGACGTTGGTACGGTCAGCAAGGTACTCCTTCAACATCTTCCCAAACTTTCCATTCCTTGTGACCCTAACCCACGACTCTGGGCCAGGGCGATGTGAGGGTCTGAGAAAAGTGTCCCAGAACTTTGCCAGTGTTACCCTGCCTCTGCTGGATTGTGGTTGTCTCTCTTGCCTCTACTCCTTGATTGTCCAACGAACTGTGACATCTGCCGCCAGCGTTTTCAGATGGGAATTTTTTCAGTAATTCTGCAACAATGGCCCTCTGGTACTGCATCTTTTTAGTACACCTATCTGACTCTGGAAGAAGAGATTGAAAATTCTCTTTGTAGGGTGTTTCTAGAAGTGTCACCAACCAGTAATGAGTGTCAACACAAATTTTGATAATGTGAGGGTCACTAGAAAGGCAGGGCAACATAAAGTCAGCCATGCGTGCCAGTCTGCTAACAGGCATGACTTCCATGTCCTCACCAACAGGATGACTGACCATGCTGTCCTCCTCCTCCTCCCCTGTCCTCAGGCTATCCACGCTGAACAGATGGTATGACAGTTGTGCTTGTAGTACCATCTATAGCGCAGAAAAGTAGCTCCTGTTCTTCCTCCTCCTCCTGTTCCTCATTGACAACCAATCCACATTGGGATGACATGAGGCTGGGCTGTGTACTCACCCTGTATGGTTCCTTGCTCCATCTCATCGTGCTCTGATTGCAATGCATCCTCTTTCATTGTGAGCAGAGAGCTTTTCAGAATACAGAGAAGCGGGATGGTGACGCTAATTATGGCGTCATCGCCACTCCCCATCTTGGTGGACTCCTCAAAGTTTTGGAGGATGGTACATATGTCTGACATCCATGTCCGCACCTGAGGTCTTATGTGTGGAGTCTGATCTGAATATCGATGGCCTTGTTGATGCTGGTAGTCAACAACTGCCTGCTTCTGCTCACAAATCCTTTCCAGCTTATGCAGGGTAGCGTTCCAATGCGTGGGGACATCACACACCAGTCGGTGAGCCGTAAGCTGCAAACACAGCTGAAGCACAGCAAGGGCGACTGAAGCTGTAGCTGACTTTCTAAAATGGGCACACAGGTGGCGTACTTTCACAAGCAGATCCAGCAGCTCTGGGTAGGTTTTGAGAAACCGCTGAACCATGAGGTTAAGCACATGGGCCAGGCATGGTACGTGTGTGAGTTCGCCTCGCTTCAGAGCCACCACCAGGTTCCAGCCATTGTCACACAAGACCATGCCTGGCTGTAGGTTCAGCGGTGTCAGCCACATATCTGCCTGCTCTTTCAGAGCTGTCCACAACTCTTCAGCTTTGTGCGATTTGTCACCTAAGCATATTAGCTTCAGCACAGCCTGTTGCAGCTTGGTTGAGGCAGTGATTCCAGCTTGCGACTGATGTGGTCATTTCGGAGATGCAGGCTGATGAGGAGGAGGAGGAGAAGGATGACGTGCAGGAGCTGTAGACAGTGGGGGCAACCCTGATTGACCTAGGGCCCGCAATCCTTGGCATTGGTAGGACGTGTTCCATCCAAAAGGTCCGACTGGGTCCCAGCTTCCACTATTTTAACCCAGTGTGCCGTCAGCGAGATGTACCATCCCTGCCCAAAAGCACTTGTCCACGTGTCCGTGGTTAAGTGTACTTTCGCAGTAACTGCATTGTTGAGGGCACGGGCAATGTTGTGGGGCAAGTGCTTGTGTAAAGCCGGGACTGCACATCAAGAGAAATAGTGTTGTTTGGGGACAGAGTACCTTGGGACGGCCGCCGCCATTAAATTGCGGAAAGCTTCTATCTCCACGAGCCTAAAAGGCAACATTTCGAGCGCAAGCAGACGAGAAATGTGTGAATTTATTACTGTGGCCTGTGGGGCATTGGCTGCATATTTCCGCTTGCATTCCAATGACTGGTGTATGGACAACTGAAGGCTGAGCTGGGACAAGGACGTGCTTGTTGATGGTGGTAGTGGAATGTGTGCAACAACAGGTGCAGGGCAGGAGGCATCTTTATGGGAACCATGGACAGGGGATTGGATTCCACGCACAACAGCGGAAAAAGCACTGGTGTCACCCGCAGAAACTGTTACTGGACCCTGGTGTTCAGCCTACAAAGTTGGGTGCTTTGCTGCCATGTGCCTGATCATGCTGGTGGTGGTCAGGCCGGTAGTTTTGCTACCTCTGCTGATGCGGGCATGGCAAGTGTTGCAAATGGCCAGTTTGGGGTTATCGGCAGAGTCTTTAAAAAACAACCATTTGCGGGAAGACCTAACAGTTGTACTGACAAATTCTGTTGTGTAGGTGTTACGAGGAATGGTTGCCCGCCTTCTGTCTCCGGCCACCACAGTGCTTCTTCCTGCCTGTTGTGGTGCTATGCCTCTGTGGAGCCCAGCTATGACTGGATCCATATCTTCTAGAAGGATGCACTAAAGAAAGATCCCACTAGAGGTCATGACACACACACACATTTGAGTTTACCTAAAAGACCATTAGAGGGAGCTGTGTTAGGCATATAAAAACAAGTTTAGTTTCAGTTTGCCTCAGAATATAGAAGGAAGAGAAGAAAGAGAAGAGTGATTAGTGAAGTGCAGATCTCCACTCTATGCAGAGCTGTTCAATCAGTTCAACTTGAGCTTAAGTGGAGGCTAGTACGAGTGAAAGGGAAATCACTCTAGTCTAGTCAGAGCAGATTCTGAAGCGTAATTCACAAGGAAGCGTGCCGACGCTTAAAGAGCGGCGAAGAGGCCGATTACCAACTGCCGGCGTGTGTGATCTTAGTAGGACCCAGGTAGGCCGAAGGCAAGTGGAATTAGAGGGGTCAGTGAGCATTAATAGCTCCCTCAGCAAGAAATACCGGACACCGGGGCCCGAGCCTATAAGGATCTCCACGACCTATTAGGAGAACACCGGAGTTCCTGGAGGACTACAAGTCCCAGGAGTACCACAGAGTTGATACGTAACAGGATCAGGAGGACAGAGCCCGGCTCGGCCAGCCATCAAGGACCCTGTCCTGCCAGAGAGAAGGTCCAACCACAAAATCAGCCAGGTATAGGACAGAGATCAAGTTAGACCTAGCTATAAGCAGGTCAGGACTTTATTGTGTAACGACAGAGGATAGGAGGCCATACACCTACCAGTGGAGGAATCTGGATGTGCATCCTTCGCCCTATCGTGCTCCGGGGAGTACCTGCCATTTCTACAGTAAAGGTACCAAACTGACTTTTGTGTGTGTTCCCCTTATTGTCTCTGACGGCGGAATCCCCACTTGTCCTGCATCCTCCTATTTCTATCTGCCCTGGAAGGACACCGTCTTGCCTGTAGAAGACCTACCATCTAGCTGCCCAACACCATCCCTTCCAGAGTATTTGTATAGCAGCGCTGGTCACCCTGACCAGATACTACAGGTGGCGTCACGACAAACTATACGAACACTCCATCATCCCCTGTAAATATCCCACATTACGGTGAGCGCCCAGGGCACGGACCGAGCTGTGCTACCCGTGACATCCCCCATAGACATCAACGGGCTCGGTGCCGAGTACCCCAAAGCCCTGGTACCCGTGCGCATCATCTTATCTTGGCGTCACGAACAGGATTTCGTGCCCGCAGCAACGGAGTAATTTGTGCCCGTTGCCACCGGGTACTGTGTGCCTTGAAAAAGACTGTTGTGTATAGTGGTGAAGATTTCCCGCCATTTGCCGCCATTTATAGCGTCACGGTGTGAAAACTAGTGGGCGTACCTGCAAAAGCGCGCTGAGTCCTGAACACGCCCCCAACGCTGACACGGCGGCAGGTCCTGTGGAGAGCTTCAGTGAACGCTCTGACGTCAGAGCGCCAGCGACACAGGTCCTTTCTCCACCGCTGTGCCTGCAGAGCTGCAGCCTTCAGAGAAGGTAGGCCACGATTAACTAGGGGGGCGCAGATATGTCGCAGCAGCAAGCCGACAGCGCGGCCCAGGCCGACAACCCCAATGACTTACCTTACCACTTGGCGCTGCAGCGCAGGATAGAAATCCAGGCCCCTCACCTGGTCCTGTGGACCCAATAGTACCGCTAACGCTGCCATACATGCCTGGAGCGAAGTGGCTCCCTCAGTACAGCGGCAAGCCAGACACCCTGTCAGGGTTCAAGCGAAAAATATGCAGCATAATGGACATGTACCCTATGACAGAAAAGCAAAGAGCTGCAGTGGTAGTAGGGCAATTAACTGGTGCTGCTGAGAGAGAGGTAGAGACTTGGACAGCTGCAGACCAGGAGTCAGTGCTTGCAATTTTCTTAAAGCTACAGACTATCTTTGAAGACCGCACTGAAACAGATCTCCGGATGAGGTTTTATCAATGTTCCCAGAAATCAGATGACAGCATTAGAGACTATGCCTGCCGGCTACAAGGGGCCCTGCGAGCTCTTAAACAAGTTAACCCTATAAGTGTCATCAATGAAAATAAAATGTTAAAGGAACAGTTTGTACGGGGATTAAAGTCCCAAGCTGAAAGCCAGACTGTGCACTGGTGGTCCTTGGATCATCCTGATGCTACCTTTGATGCCCTTAAGGATATGGCTATAAAAGGACTGCGATCTCTGGAGACACCCGAGATGGCAACCCAGTGTCACCCAAGTGAAACCACCCTAAAGCCAACAGCATCCACCTTTCCCCGCTGGTTGCGGAAGCCAAAACGCAGGAGGCGCCCCCTACTGAGCTGGACTGCCTGCGCTCAGAAGTGTGCCAGCTGACCAAAAACCTGGCCACTGTAATGAGTGCCCTGCAACTGTCGACGGAGGAAGAGGGAAAGATCCTGCTAGCTGACTGCCCAGAGGATGTCCCTTGGATGAACCGGAGGAGGAGGAGGACGTCGCCCCACCAGAGGAGGACGTCGCCCCACCGGAGGAGGACAACGCCACCCCCAGGAAGGACCCGCGACCAGCATCATCCCCGTCGAGAGATCATCTGCTACCGCTGCCACAGAGAAGGTCACCCAGCACGTCGGTGTCCTTTAAACGAGCAAATCCTGGGTCCGAGGGCCAACACCCAGGAATAGACTCTTCAGGCCCTTAGACTGGAACCGCAGGTTTGTGGGAGGAAGACCTTACCTGTCCATCATATTGGACGGGATCGCCATCCCTGCCCTGCTGGACACTGGATCTCAGGTAACCATCATACCTGATGTTCTCTACAATAAATACTGGTCCAATGACAGTCTCCAACCCCCAAACCCTGACTTTACCGTATACGCCTCAAATGGTCTCCCTCTTGAATTACGGGGGGCTAAAGATGTAGACGTAAAGGTGGGGAGAGTGGAGCTAAAGAATCAGGGACTTCTTGTAGTAAAGACTGTTAATGAAGAAAATGGGTTGAATGTGGTCTTAGGCACTAACATTATTAGTAACTGTTTGGAGGAGGTTGTGTTTTTACTCCAACAGCTTGCCGAAATCGCCAGACCAAGG
Organism: Oophaga sylvatica; assembly: GCA_033576555.1. Lineage (NCBI taxonomy): Eukaryota > Metazoa > Chordata > Amphibia > Anura > Dendrobatidae > Oophaga > Oophaga sylvatica. Next base: position 388,229,677 of record JARQOD010000005.1, on the reverse strand, counting down.
CAAAAGGGAGAGATCCGGAGGGAGATCCGAACCCTGATGTGCCAGCAGCAAGTGAAAATGATCGGTGGTGAGATTGGTAATGTACGGGTAACAGACCCGAATCCCATTGTGATACCCCTGATGAGTGAAATGCTTATTTGGTGTAGAGCAGCAATAGGTCTGAGAGGACAGAACTACCAAGCAGTAGTAGAGCCCCATTGTTCAGAACACAGACCTACACTATTGACTGCCAGAGAGGTAGTGGAGGTACATAATGGGAGGGTGCCAGTGCGTCTTCTCAACTGGGGAGAAGATGAAGTCAAATTACCACGTTACGCCACTGTTGCTAAGTTACATGCTGTGGATAATAACTCCATTCACCCAGCGGAGCCCTTAACCTCCCCACAACCAGTGGAGGATAACGGTCCGACCACCCAGGTGGAGGATTGGTGTCAGCAGCTCCATGTTGGGACAGACACCACTCCAGCCCACCAGAAACAAGGAGTATACCGAGTAGTTCAGGAGTATGCTCAGGTATTCAGCAAACACCCGCTCGACTTTGGGACAATTAAAGGGGTTCAACATCACATCCCCACAGGCAATCATCCTCCCATCAAAGAACGGTACAGGCCTATACCACCAGCACACTACCAGAAAGCCAAGGAGATGTTGCGTGATATGAAGGAAGCAGGGGTGATAAGGGATAGTTGCAGTCCCTGGGCAGCACCTCTAGTCTTAGTCAGGAAAAAGGATGAAAGCATGCGAATGTGTGTAGATTACAGACAAATAAATCGCATTACACATAAAGATGCATACCCATTACCACGCATTGAGGAATCCTTGGCTGCACTAAAAACTGCTAACTACTTCTCAACCCTTGACCTCACTAGTGGGTACTGGCAAGTAGCTGTGGCTGAGGAGGATCGGGAGAAGACGGCTTTCACCACCCCGATGGGACTCTGTGAGTTTGACAGAATGCCGTTTGGACTCAGCAATGCCCAGGGCACGTTCCAGAGAGTGATGGAGAGCTGCCTGGGCCATCTCAACTTCGAGACTGTGTTGCTGTACTTGGACGACGTCATCGTATACTCCAAAACGTATGAAGACCATTTGAAGCACCTGGCGGAGGTATTTGAGTCACTGTCCAAGTATGGGATGAAACTGAAGCCTTCTAAGTTCCATCTGCTCAAACAAAAAGTACAGTATCTGGGACATATTGTCAGTGCAGAAGGGGTAGCGCCAGACCCTGAAAAGATCACCGCCATCCAGAAATGGCCGGAGCCGAAAAACCTCAAGGAGGTGCGACAGTTCCTAGGACTGACAGGGTACTACCGGAGGTTTGTGAAGGACTACACCAAGAAAGCAGCGCCTCTGCAAGACCTCCTGGTGGGACAGTCCCTCAAGAGCAGAAATTCTCCCTTCCACTGGGGTAAAGAACAGGCAGAAGCATTCAAGGAAATGAAGGAGATCCTGACAGGTGATGAGATCCTAGCTTACCCTGACTACAGCCAGCCGTTCCTGCTGTATACTGATGCCAGCAACGAAGGATTGGGAGCAGTCCTCAGTCAGAAGCAAAATGGCCTGGAGAAAGTCATCGCCTATGCTAGCAGGAAGCTCCGCCCGACCGAAAGAAACTCAGAGAACTATAGTAGCTTCAAGTTGGAGTTCCTGGCACTGGTCTGGGCCATCACGGAGAGGTTTAAACACTATTTGGCCTCCAGCAAGTTCACTGCCTACACTGACAACAACCCCTTGACGCATCTTGAAACAGCTAAGTTGGGAGCCATGGAACAACGATGGATGGCTCGACTGTCAAATTATCAATTCACAATTAAGTACCGGGCGGGCCGCAAGAATGCCAATGCTGATGCCCTGTCCAGGATGCCTCATGAATCAGACACTGAAGAGGAAGTGGATGATCTGGAAGAGATTGAACTACCTGCCTTTCACTGGAATGGGGTGATCTACGAGCAACAAGCCAGCAGGAGACCGCGTGGTGGGACGTTAGATCCTTTACCTCACCACAGCTGGAAAGAGACTCAGGACAGCGATCCAGTGGTCAGCCGTATCAAGGAGCTGATAACACAGGAAGATTCATCCTTGGAGAAGGACGCGCCCCTACCAGCAAGGCAGCTGTGGAATGAAAGAAGCCGGTTGTTCATCTACCGTGGGAAGCTGTGCAGGAGATACGTCAACCCGAGGACCCATGAAATGGTCTGGCAGATAGTAGTTCCCCGAGCAGACATTCAGATGGTGTTAGAAGCCTACCACGATCAAGCGGGACACTTTGGCTGGAAAAAGCTGGAGACCCTGTTGAAGTGTTGGTTCTATTGGGTAGGGATGCGCAGCTCAATCGAGAAGTGGTGCCGGAACTGTGGACCCTGTGGCCTCAGACGAAAAGACTACAGCAGTCAGAAGGCACCCCTGCAGCCCATCCAGACGACTCGCCCTTTGGAAATCGTGACCCTGGACCATGTGAAGTTGTCACCCAGCCGGTCAGGATGTTCCTATGCCCTGACTATGGTGGATCACTACTCCAGATTCCTGGTGGTCGCCCCTGTCAAAGATCTGACGGCAGAGACAGCTGCAAAGACGTTCCAGACTCATTTCTGTAGACCACACGGATATCCGGAGCAGGTGCTAACTGATCAAGGCCCAGCCTTTGAGGCCGAATTATTCAAAGAGTTCTGTCACTTGTACGGGTGTAAGAAGATAAGAACTACCACCCCCAAACCAATGGACTTTGTGAAAAGATGAATCACATCGTCATTGACTTACTGAAAACTGTACCACTGGAGGAAAGAAATCGGTGGCCAGACTTGCTACCTGACCTGGTAGACCTGTACAACCATATACCGGTGAGTTCCACCAACTGCACCCCAGCCTATCTCATGCGGGCAAGACCAGGAAAGCTGCCCATGGATCTAGAGCTTGGTGTTGTAGAACCCGAGGCGGATGTAACTACTGGAGACTGGGACACAAACAGACAGGAACAGTACAGAAAAGTACAAGCCTGCGTTGAGGAAAGTCTCAATCGAGGAAGGGATAAACAAGCAGATCGCTACAATAAAAGTGCGCCAGCTGAACCTTTTGCACCTGGTGAAATCGTACTGAAAAGAAAAAGGAGGTTACACAAACTCGACGATCAGTGGGAAAGAGAGCCCTACATCATACAGAGTTCAAGGTTTGATAACAAGAAAACGTGCATAATAAGCAAGGATGGGGGAAAAACAACTGCAACTGTGTCTAGAGACCATCTAAAGTTGTGTCCGGACCCCTTAAAGCTTCGTGAGGAAGAACCTGTTGTCAATCAGGAAGAGAGTGATGAAGCAGTTATACATACAGATTTTGGAGATTTCCCCGCAGATTAGCCCAGAATTGGAGAAGCTGTAATCATCCCCGTGCTGCAATTCTATCAACCACAAGAAGAACCTCTACATCCAGCTGCACCAATTGTGGCAGTAGAGTCAGTTCCAGAAGGACCTGTTCCGGCGGAACCTCAACCAGTGGAACCACAAGAAGCAGCACCACAAGAAGCAGAATCCCAAGAAATTGAACCTCAGGAAGAAGGATCCCCTGCAGAAGTTGCACCAGTTCACTCAGTTTACAGTGTGCTTGCCAGCCCAGTAGGGAGGTTGAGACAATTCTATAATTCACTCTCACATAGAACAAACAAGGAAACTGCTACCTCACAGGTCAGTGCACCACGCAGATCAGAACGTAGCACAAAAGGACACATCCCTGCTAGGTTCAGAGATTAGTCTAACCATTGGCAAATGTAAATAATTGTTTAAAGTCATTATATATAAATGTATATATGTTTGCTTATAATATGCTGTATATACCATTATTTATTTCCCTTATCATCTTGGGACAAGAGAAATGGACATCATTTCTACTTGTTTTCCACCCCTATTTTGAGCATCCTTTCCAAAAGAGACTGGGACTTTTATGGTTGCTCAATTCCTCAATCCCTCATTGTACATAATTGATCAGTTCCGTTTATGCAACAGTTCAAGAGTGCCTTACCTCCTGTAAAGGAAGAATTGTTTCTGATATGTTATTGTTCTGTTACCTGTTTTTGTATTTCAGCCCCGGAGTGCTGAGTTCTACTAGGGGGGAATGTGGAGCCCAGCTGTGACTGGATCCATATCTTCCAGAAGGATGCACTAAAGGAAGATCCCACTAGAGGTCATGGCACACACACACATTTGAGTTTACCTAAAAGACCATTAGAGGGAGCTGTGTTAGGCATATAAAAACAAGTTTAGTTTCAGTTTGCCTCAGAATATAGAAGGAAGAGAAGAAAGAGAAGAGTGATTAGTGAAGTACAGAGCTCCACTCTATGCAGAGCTGTTCAATCAGTTCAACTTGAGATTAAGTGGAGGCTAGTACGAGTGAAAGGGAAATCACTCTAGTCTAGTCAGAGCAGATTCTGAAGCGTAATTCACAAGGAAGCGTGCCGACGCTTAAAGAGCGGCAAAGAGGCCGATTACCAACTGCCGGCGTGTGTGATCTTAGTAGGACCCAGGTAGGCCGAAGGCAAGTGGAATTAGAGGGGTCAGTGAGCATTAATAGCTCCCCTCAGCAAGAAATACCGGACACCGGGGCCCGAGCCTATAAGGATCTCCACGACCTATTAGGAGAACACCGGAGTTCCCGGAGGACTACAAGTCCCAGGAGTACCACAGAGTTGATACGTAACAGGATCAGGAGGACAGAGCCCGGCTCGGCCAGCCATCAAGGACCCTGTCCTGCCAGAGAGAAGGTCCAACCACAAAATCAGCCAGGTATAGGACAGAGATCAAGTTAGACCTAGCTATAAGCAGGTCAGGACTTTATTGTGTAACGACAGAGGATAGGAGGCCATACACCTACCAGTGGAGGAATCTGGATGTGCATCCTTCGCCCTATCGTGCTCCGGGGAGTACCTGCCATTTCTACAGTAAAGGTACCAAACTGACTTTTGTGTGTGTTCCCCTTATTGTCTCTGACGGCGGAATCCCCACTTGTCCTGCATCCTCCTATTTCTATCTGCCCTGGAAGGACACCGTCTTGCCTGTAGAAGACCTACCATCCAGCTGCCCAACACCATCCCTTCCAGAGTATTTGTATAGCAGCGCTGGTCACCCTGACCAGATACTACAGGTGGCGTCACGACAAACTATACGAACACTCCATCATCCCCTGTAAATATCCCACATTACGGTGAGTGCCCAGGGCACGGACCGAGCTGTGCTACCCGTGACATCCCCCATAGACATCAACGGGCTCGGTGCTGAGTACCCCAAAGCCCTGGTACCCGTGCACATCACCTCCCTCCCCCTGTGTGCTGCTGTCCTCGCTCTGCATGTCCTCCTGCCAGGTTGGGTCGGTTACTATATCATCCACCACCTCCTCTTCCACTTCGGCACCCTGGTCCTCCTCCTGACTTTCTGGCAATTGTGTCTCATCTTCTCCAATATTTGTGCATCGCTACATGCAATCTTAGTTTGACCCGCTTCAAGTGGACCGGGTGAGAGACACAAATCTATAAATCGAAAAGTGAACAGCTCTTCGGAGTGTCAAAGTGTGGGATCATTTGTCTATGGGCACTCAGCATGGGAGGAGGAAGGAGGATCAAGGTGAGGAATATGTGGTCCAGACTCATGGCTACTCAGACTTGACCATGTGGAAGACAGGGTGCTGCTGGTAGTGGCAAAACGACTGGAAGCATTATCCACCATCCAACCAACTACCTTTTCATGTTGCTCTAGTGTCAGGAGTGCTGTTCTGCCATCCCCTATGAATTCTGACATGAATCTGTTGCGAGAAGATGTGGGTGTTTGTTGTGGCACAATTGCAGCTTGCCCACGGCCTCTGCCTCTGCATGCACCATCATATCCACTTCCCCGTCTCTTGCCACATGCCTTTGCCATTTTAAATGGAGTACAATATTTTCCACTTTCACTACAAAAGGCTGAATTTGGAGCAAACTTAGATGTGACCCGTGTGCGGAAAAAACGTACTTTCAAATATCTGGAGTCTTCTAGACTGTACTTTTTTTTTTTTTAACAAACTGGTGTCAATAACTGAGGTAAGACCAAGAAAAACCTGTGTAATGTAGCCCTGAAATGCCACAAATTTTAGCACACAGATAGGCGTCTGACAGAGATACCACACTGTTCAATATGTGGCCTGGATATATTTATTTTTTACCCAAAAATAGTGTATACAAATAGGGTAAAACACAGCAAAAGGTGAATGTTGCCCTGAAATGCCACAATTTTTAGAACACTGATAGATCAGGCATCTGATGAAGAGAGTCCACTTTCAAATATCTGTCCTGTATTTTTTTTTTTTTGGCCAGCAAAATTGTGTCAATAAGTAGGCTATGACACAACAAAGAAATTCTATGGAGGCCTGAAATGGCAAAATTTTTAGCGCAATGATATGCAATCCGTGTGGCAGGCAAAACCCAGTGTAAAATATCTGCCCTATAGCTAAACATTTTTTGCGCAGCAAAATTGTGTCAAAAAATTTATAAGACACTCCCAAAAATTCTACAGAACCACAAAAAATGGCAGATTTTTATGCGCACTCAGATATCAGGCCTGGGACAAGCAAACCCATTTAAAATAGCTGTATTTTCACGCTGCACTATGAATCAGGATCTGGCTGTATTCTGCAGTGTCAACAAGCAATTAGCGAAAAAAAAAGGGGCTCTGGATTGCTTTGGAAAAAAATAATCAGAATTAAGATGCAAAAAAATTTTGCCCACTGAGACCTAGGGCTGTGGAGATGCAGTCAATACAATAGGCAGCAGCAGACAGTAAGAAATGGACCCTCTTGATGTATGCAATGAAGTATGCCACAGAATGCCTGTCTGCTACTGAGATCTATATACCCACATACAGTGCATGCATATACGCACATACACTTCCTGCCTACCTAGCACTGCAATCTCTATACCCTGTCATTAGAAGGACTCTTGATTAAGCTGGATTTGTGTATTCTTTGATGTTATACCTACACTATCTTCTATACCCCCAAATCTGACCCTATCTCAGCAGCAGCTCTCCCTACACTCGCTAATTCCGGAGCAGACTGAGCCGAGCGTGGCGCGCCAGGTCTCTTATACAACTGATGACGCTGTGCGACCAGCCAATCACTGTAATACCACAACAAAGATGGCTGCGGCATTACATTGCGTGGCAGACAATCTCTGCATGTTGATTGGCGCTCTAAAGAGCGCCAAAAATGCACGGCATGCACCAGAACTCCCACCCAGCGAACATGGAAATGCTCGGTGCTCGCTGAGTAGCGCGAGTACAGCGATGCTCGGGTGAGTAACGATGTATTACCGAGCACGTTTGCTCATCACTAATGGCTATGCAAAAACTAGCGTTTGCAATAAAAAGCATCTTTTACTGTGTGACAGCAGCCAAACATAAAAAAAACTGATATAAATCTGGCATTGTTGTAATCGCACCAACCTGAAGAATAAAGTCGTCTAATTACTTATAATGCACGAGTAACGGCGTAAAAAAATAAATGAAACCAATTCTTCACCTGCTGTATGATTTCTTTTCATTCTGCCTTCCAAAGCTTTCAGTAAGGCTCGGGTCACATTTATAATGCGCTGATTGCTTACAGCGGAGTTTCCATGTAAATCTCTTAAATACATATTTCAGACAGAACCCCTGGTAGAAGATGGCAGAAATGTGGACGCAGTAGGACCTGTGACCCAGTGATGTCCGTTTTTTTAGGCGTGCATAAAAGAGCAGTCGACCACAGTTTTGTGCACTTCTGAAAAGAATGTCAATGCAGAACAGAGGCCAGACAGAGTCCAGAGTAACTCTGCTGCCTCATTATAGTGAACGAGATGGTGGCCCGATTCTAATGCATCGGGTATTCTAGACTATGTATGCGGCCGACCGTGCACGCCTAAGCAGTGAAGCAGTGTTTAAATGGGTTGTGCACTACTTTAAATTAACGTTACTATGTATCTCTCCAGGGCACCGAATGAATTTTGTTATGACGTCACATTGTGAATAGTGCTTGTGACAACATCGCAGACGACGCACAGCTAGCACGTAATTTTCCCGCCTGCAGCCGGCTGTTGTTTCCGCTGACATGATCTTGCAGACACATTCAATCACCGCTGTGCTGATTTGTCGCGGACGCTATTTAAATGTGGCGCCCAAATCGGTGATTGGTCGCGGGCAGCGTCCGCGACCAATCAACACAGCGGTGTTTAAGTTTAGTGGCAAGATAGTTGATTGGTCGCGGTGAAAGACCGCGACCAATCATCGAATTGTATTGTGAGGACCGGAGAGCGCCGCTGCCTATGCAGCTACTTCCGCTGCGAGAACCCGGGACATGAGCGGACGCTCACAGCAGAAGTATCCCGACCCGCAGCGCCGCTCCCGGTCCTCTCTTGACATCCTAGCCGCATGGATGTCAGCGCCGCTGCCTGTGCGGGTACTTCCGCTGCGAGAACCCGGGACATGAGCGGGCGCTCGCAGCAGAAATATTCCGGTCCTCTCTTCCGCATGGAGGTCAGCGGCGCCGTCGGTCGTGGTCCTTCTGCTGCTAGCGGCCGGGAGATGAGCGCCTCGCGCCGGTCATCTCCCCTCTGCCTCGCCGCTGACCTCCGTCCCGCAGATGAGCCGCTAACGGCCGCCATTTTTTTTGTGAAATCCCGCGGCGCTGATTAGCCGCTGCCGGACCAATGAGCGACGCGGGATTTCCTGGACAGACAGACAGACTGACAGACAGACAGACGGGATAAGACAATTAATAGTAGATGGTTCCCTCGGGGGTTTCGTCTGTCATGTCACTTGGAGATTTAGATGGAAAGCCGAAAGTAAATGCACAGCATACAGCGCTGGATAAATATGGTCCTAAATGTTATGTAAAAAGTTCACAATAAAATCTTCAAATCAATTAATCAACCCGATTAATCCCCAATACCAACAGTTTTAACGCGTGCCTTAAAAATGCATTTCTTCAGACTGGCCAACTGCTTCAATGCATTAACCAAACTATCCCTGTGTTGCCCATTAAAAATGTTTACCTTAACCAGGTTCCTCGTATCATGTCCTCACATACTTTATGAATTTAATAGCCCTCTGTGTATGTATTGTTACATACTTAGGCTGATAACCAGTTTATGCAGCATTACATGAACACCCGATTCTTGCACTATGGCTGGTCCAAACAATGAAAGCAATTGTTACCATCCACCTCTTGTGTCTCCCCTTTTTTGCTCATAAATTGTAAGTTTGCGAGCAGGGCCCTCATTCCTCTTGGCATCTGTTTTGATCTATGTGTTTATTATTATGCTGTAATGTCTATTGCCTGTACAAGTCCCCTTTAAAATGTAAAGTGCTGTGGAATATGTTGGCGCTATAGAAATAAAATTATTATTAATAATAATAATAATAATATTATTCATCAACAGAAAAAGCAAGTCCCCACTCGGGTTTGCCATCTGTTAACTGAATTATGGGGGGCTTCCATGTTAATGGTAGCACAAAAGCCCTGGAAAAAGGAAATAGCTCCTCACCTCTCAAAAGAAATTCAGCAAATTCTGTACTCCCAAATCCAAATGCCCTCTCCCTTCTGAGCCCCAGTGTGATTAAACCACATTTAGCACCTACATGTTTGGCATTTCTCTAGTGATGACAACCTGGGTACGTGTCTCCAGAAGCATGAGCTGGGCATAATGTACTTGTCACTGCAATGTACTGGTCACTGCAATAGCAGTTTGCATTTTCACTCAGCAACATCCATTACTTCTTGTTTTCTGGAAAGTACCCATGGAGTCAAAAACATCAGTACACCTGTAGATAATTTCCCCAAAGGGGTAAAATTTCCAAAATGGGGTTACTTGAGGGGGGATTCTGCTTTTCTAGCACCTAGGGGCTCTGTATATGGAGTTCGCAAAGTATTCTAGGAAAATCTGCGCTCCAGGTGGCAAATAGCGCCTGTCACTCCCAAGTCTCGCCATGTGGCTAAGCAGTACTGTACAGTACAGCCACGTATGGTGTATTTCCTCATTCAGCAGAAATTGTAGGACAAATTTTGGCACAATTTTTACCTATTTCCCAGTATGAAAATGTAAAATGTAGGGCTAACACACAATCTTGGTGGTAAAAATTTTAAATATTTTTTCTTCACTGTCCAATAGTATAAAATTCTGAAGTAAGAAAATCTGTGACACACCTGTGATGTCAATATGATCTCTGTACCCCTAGATGAATTCATTGAGAAGTGTAGTTTGTAAAATGGGGTCACTGATGGGGGATTCTGCTGTTCTGGCACCTCAGGGTCTCTGCAATGTGACATGGCACCCTCAAATCAGTGCAGCAAAATCTACACTGTAATATGGCACTCCTTCCCTTCTGCGCTTTGCACTGTGCCTCAAAAGTAGTTTTCCACCACATATAGGGTATATGTGTACTCGGTAGAAATTTGGCCAACAATTTTTTTTGGGGTTTATTTACTTCTGTTACCCTTGGGAAAATAAAAAAATTGGGGCTAAAAATATATTTGGGGAAAAAAATGTTTTTGTTTTTTTTTCACGGCTTAACGTTATAAACTTTGTGAAGCACCTTGTGCTTCAAGGTGCTCACCACACATCTAGATAAGTTCCCTGAGGGGTCTAGTTTCCAAAATGATGTCATTTGTTTGGGACTTCCACTGTTCAGGCACATCAGGGGCTCTCCAAACGCAACATGGCATCCACTAATTAAGCCTGCAAATTTTACATTCAAAAAGTCAAATGGCGCTCCTTCGCTTGTGAGTCCTGACGGACACCCAAACAGTGATTTTTTTTTTCTCCCCAAATATTGAGTATCGTCGTGCTCAGGAAAAATTGCACAATAAATTGTATGGTCTATTTTCTCTTGTTACCCTTGCGAAAGTAAAAAAAAATGGGTATAAAGGAAAACTTTTGTGAAAAAAAAAACAAAAAACAATGTTTATTCTTTCCTTTTTTCAACACAAACCACTTAGAATTATCACCAAAAAGTTCTATCTTTGTCTCATTAGACCAGAGAATCTTATTTCTCATAGTCTGGAAGTCCTTCATGTGTTTGTTTGCTTTTTTTGTTTTTTTTAGCAAACTCTACGAGAGCTTTCATATGTCTTGCACTGAGGAGAGGCTTCCGTCGGGCCACTCTGCCATAAAGGCCTGACTGGTGGAGCGCTGCAGTGATAGTTGACTTTGTGGAACTTTCTCCCATCTCTCTACTGCATCTGTGGAGCTCAGCCACAGTGCTCTTGGGGTTCTTCTTTACCTCTCTCACCAAAGCTCTTCTCCCATGATTGCTCAGTTTGTTCAGATGGCCAGGTCTAGGGAGACGTCTGGTAGTCCCAAACTTCTTCCATTTAAGGATTATGGAGGCCGCTGTGCTCTTAGGAACACATCCGGATTGACCGCGCGTTCACAAGGGGCGGGGCTTTGGGCGGAGCGGACTTTCCGCTCCGTCCAAAGCGCTGTGGTTCCGGATCGTGGAACCACAGCCTAAGTGTTTTCCAGAAACAAGCAGCAGTGGATGTTACTGAGTGAAAAATGCAAACTGCCGCTGCAGTGACCAGTATATTGAAGTGACCAGTACGTTGTTGTGACCATTACATTATGTTCAGTTCATGCTTCTGAAGACATGCACCTGTAAATTAGTCGGGCTCTCATCGCTACAGAAATGCCAAACATGTGGTTTAGGCACACTGTAGGGCTCTGAAGGGAAGAGGTATTTGGATTTGGGAGTGCAGAATTTGTTGGATTTCTGTTTTTGGGGGAGCGAGGAGCCACAGGGTTTTTAAAGAGCCTTTGTACTACCAGTAAAATGGAAGCCCCCTATATTCCATATATTTCCAACAGATGATGGACCTGAGTGGTGACTCCTTTTTTTGTGGAATGAGTTGAAGTTTTATTGGGAACATTTTACATAACATTTTGGATCACGTTTATCCTGCGCTCTATGCTGAGCCCTTACTTTGGGGTTTCCATGTAAATCTCTGAGTGACATGATTCAGATGAAACCCCCAAGACACTCACTATAATGAGGCAGCAGAGTTACTCATCTGGTCTCTGTGCAGTGTTGTCCTTCTTTTCAGAAGTGCACAAAACTGTGGCCGACTGCGCTTTTATGCACACCTAAAAAGACGCATACTGCTGGATCACAGGTCAGACAGCGTTCACAGTGACTCCATCTGCCTCATTATAAGGAGTTATGCGCCGGCAGTTATGTCTGAATAAAGTATTTTGGAGATTTACACAGAAACCCCGCTGTAAGTGCTCAGCGCAGAGTGTAGGATAAATGTGCTCCTAGGCTTTCTGCAGTCTTTGAGTGGCAGAATGAACAAATCAACAGCAGTTAAAGAATTGGTTTTAATTTTTACTCTGTTCCTCGTGCGGTGTAAGTGATTAGACAACTTTATTCTTTGAGTAGATGCAATTACAGCGATACCAGATTTATATAGTTTTTTATGTTTGGCTGCTGTCACACACTAAAAGATGCTGTATTTTTACAAAAACAAGTTTTTGCATAACTATATTTAGATAGCTGCAATTTTTTTCATATTTTGGCTGACAGAGTCATGTGAGGGCTTGGTTTTTGTTGGATGAGTTGACATTTTTGTTTGGTACCATTTTTTGATCTTTTCAGGAATTATTATTATTATTATTTATTTTTTTACTGCTGTTCTGCATGTCATAATTAATAAGGCAGCTTTATTCTTTGGGTCAATATGATTACAGTGGTACTACATTTATATCTTTTTTTTATGTTTTGGCGCTTTTACACAATAAAATTATTTTATAGTAATGGCCGGAGCTGAGCCTCCCCCCCACCCCACGAGGCGTGGGCGGAGGCCAACATGACGGGGGGTTGGAGGGTTTAGGTGGAGGAGGAGCATTTAGATTAAGGGGGCGGTGGGGGGGTTATAGGGCAAGGTAGGGGGTGGCCCCTATTCAGTTCCCGCTCTCGGCCCCCACAGGCAGTACTCACTATGTCCGTGGATATGGCGCTGGAGCGTCTTAGGACTGCGGCCTTGTCACAGCCTCCAGGATGGCTGGAGGCACAGGTCGCAGGCATGATTCAGGGGACCTCCGGGCAGTCGGCTGGGCCTTCACCGAGGGAGCGGCGTTCCAGAAGGGTGAGGCCCCCAGAATGGCTCTCGCCCAATGCGGCTCCACGGGCCTCGTGTCGGTGCAGGAGCCCCCACGGGGCCCTCCAGGCCGGGCGCTGCGCTGTTCCCGCACCAGCAGGCCCCGGCCTGGGAGGAATCCACACGGCCGGCGAGGCCCTGCGGCGGTGACTAGGCCTCCGCCTCGTGGCGCTCAAGAGGCGGAGCCATCACGCGCCGGGTGGCCTAGCAGAACACCTTCTTCGGGGGGCCGCGGAAGTCTCCCTCAGCAGCTCCGGATCATTAGCGGGGGGTGTAGCGGCCTGCTCGGCAGCAGGGCAGGTGTCTCTATCCCCCATAAGCTGTGGGGCTCCAGGTCCTTCGGGGGGCTGCGGCAGCATGGTTCCTGCTGGGCGGCCTGCCATTATCGCCGGTTCTGGACAAAATCTCCCCGATGGGATTTCAGTAAGTGCCCTTCCTATCCTTTTCTATTTAGGTAGTTTGGGCCCCAACGTTTGCTCATACTATTTTCTGTCTGTGTCAGAATTTCTTCTTGTCTAACCGCCATTACATGTTTGGGGGCTTTCTATGTTCTTTGGGGATCTGCTCCGGGGCAGATAGCTTTCCTCTTTCTATCTTTAGGTGTAGTTGGTTTCTCAGGCTGTGACGAGGCGTCTAGGACCAACGTAGGAACGCTCCATGGCTGCCTCTAGTTGTGGTGGTTAGTCAGGGTACTGCAATCTCATAGATTCCAACTGCTCTGGTGTATTGCCTTTTTTACCTGCACTCCTCAGCTACCGAAACATAACAGTATCACCGGCCTAAAAATTGAAAATTGTATGGTACTCACAGAAGGGAAAAAATATTGTGAAAGAAAAAAGGTTGTCAGAGTTGTCAGAGATATTTTTCGGTTTGTTGCATTTTTTTTTATTTTTTTTTTCCCTCTGTATCTCTGGGTGCTGGGGAGGATTTTTTCTCTCAATGGAGTTTGCACAGTTGTCTGGCCGTGTGGATCAGCTTGCCACTGAGGTTCAGAGTATTGCTACCTATCTTGCTAGGTTGCCTGTTGTGGAACCTAGGATTCCCATGCCAGATTTGTTTTTGGGGGATCGAGCCAAATTTCTGAATTTCAAAAATAATTGTAAATTGTTTTTTGCCTTAAAATCTAAGTCCTCAGGGAACGCAGCGCAGCATATTCAAATTGTCATCTCGCTCCTGCGCGGCGATCCTCAGGATTGGGCTTTTTCCCTGACACCTGGGGATCCTGTTTTGAGTGATGTTGATGCATTTTTTCAGGCCTTGGGGTTATTGTACGATGAGCCTAATGTCACTGATCAAGCTGAAAAAGCCTTGTTGGCATTAAATCAGGGGCTTGATGACGCTGAGTTATACTGTCAGAGATTCCGTAGGTGGGCAGTCCTGACCAAATGGAATGACGACGCTTTGGCAGCCCTTTTTCGGAAGGGTCTGTCAGATAATGTAAAGGATGTTATGGTGGGATTCCCTGTCCCCTCTGGTCTCAATGATTCTATGTCATTAGCGATTCAAATTGACAGACGTTTGCGTGAGCGGAGAATTATGCATGGAATAGTGTTGCCTTGTGAACCTGCTTCTGAATCCATGCAGTGTGATAGAGTGGTTTCTGGGGCACAGCGTCATGAGTTTCGAAAGCGCAATGGGTTATGTTTCTACTGTGGTGATGCCTCTCATGCTATTTCAGTCTGCCCTAAGCGGGGAAGACGTTTTGCACGCTCAGTTGTCTTGGGTAGTGTTCAGACTAAGTTTTTATTAACTGTTACTCTGATATGCTCTCTGTCCTCATTTTCTGCTCAGGCTTTCGTTGATTCGGGAGCAGCTATTAACCTGATGGATTTTGATTTTGCTAAACGTTGTGGGTTTCCCTTGATACCCCTACGGAAGTCTATTCCTTTACTGGGGATCGATTCTACCCCTTTGGCTGAGAATAAACCTCAGTTCTCTACTCAGGTGATAATGAGGGTTGAACCTGATCATCAGGAGAGCTGCAAATTTTGGTTCTGTATAATCTGCATGACATTATCGTACTGGGTTTCCCTTGGTTACAGTCTCATAATCCTGTTTTGGATTGGAAATCTGTGTCTGTAACCAGTTGGGGCTGCCAATGTGTTAATACCAACACTCCTGTTTTTTCTGCCTCCCCCCAGGCTCAGGATGTTCCTGACTTTTTGATTGATTTTTCTGATGTGTTTAGCGAAAGTAAATCTGCATCCTTGCCTCCCCATAGGAGCTATGACTGCGCTATTGAATTAGTGCCTGGTAGTAAATTCCCTAAAGGTCGCCTTTTTAACTTGTCGGTACCTGAACATGACGCTATGCGGTCTTATATCAAGGAGTCATTGGAGAAGGGTCATATCAGACCATCCTCTTCACCCTTAGGTGCCGGTTTTTTCTTTGTGGCCAAAAAGGATGGTTCATTAAGGCCGTGTATTGATTATCGTCTTTTGAACAATATTACTGTGAAATATCAATATCCGTTACCCTTGATTTCTGACCTGTTTTCCAGGGTGAAAAACGCTACTTGGTTTACCAAGCTTGACCTCAGGGGGGCATATAACCTTATTCGCATTAAGCACGGGGATGAATGGAAGACGGCATTTAATACCCCTGAGGGGCATTTTGAGTACCTTGTGATGCCCTTTGGGCTCACTAATGCTCCTTCTGTCTTCCAGTCCTTCATGAATGACATTTTCAGGGATTTTGTGGATAAATTTCTGATTGTTTATTTGGATGATATCTTGATTTTTTCCAATGACTGGGACTCTCATGTGAAACATGTTCGAACTGTATTCCAGATTTTGAGAGAGAATGCTCTGTATGTGAAGGGATCAAAGTGTCTTTTTGGCGTACAGAGGATCTCATTTTTGGGATTCATTTTGTCTCCATCTGTTATTGAAATGGACCCGGTCAAGGTTCAGGCCATCTGTGATTGGGTCCAACCTACTTCATTAAAGGCTCTTCAAAGATTTTTGGGTTTTGCCAATTTTTATCGTAAATTTATTGGTAATTTCTCGGTTATTGTTAAACCATTAACTGATTTGACCAAAAAGGGTTCTGATGTGGTGAATTGGCCTCCTGAAGCAGTCTCTGCATTTCAGGAACTTAAGCAGAGATTCACTTCTGCTCCTGTTCTACGGCAGCCTGATGTTTCTCTGCCATTTCAGGTGGAGGTTGATGCCTCTGAAATTGGGGCAGGTGCCGTTTTGTCCCAAAGAGATCCAGAGACCTCTAAAAGTAACCCTTGTGCCTTTTTCTCTCGAAAATTTTCTCCTACTGAACGTAATTATGACGTGGGTAATCGGGAGTTATTGGCCATGAAGTGGGCTTTGAAGAGTGGAGACATTGGCTGGAGGGAGCCAAACATCAGGTGGTGGTCCTTATGGACCATAAGAATCTGGTTTATCTGGAATCTGCCAAGCGACTTAATCCTAGACAGGCCAGGTGGGCCTTGTTTTTCACACGTTTTAATTTTGTGGTTTCCTTTCTTCCTGGCACTAAGAATGTTAAGGCGGATGCCCTCTCGAGGAGTTTCCTTGCGGACTCTCCTGAGTTATCTGATCCTTCTGTTATTTTGAAAGAAGGTGTAGTTCTTTCCGCCATCTCACCCAATTTGAGACTGGCTCTGGAGGGGTGTCAGGAGGATAGGCCCGAGCGCTGCCCTGTTGGGAAATTGTTTGTCCCGGACCAGTGGAAAAAGAGTGTGATGTCTGAGATTCATTGTTCCGCGTTGGCCGGTCATCCCGGAATTTTTGGTACTAGAGACTTGGTTAGTCGCTCCTTTTGGTGGCCTACCTTGTCTCGTGATGTCAGGGAATTTGTGCAGTCCTGCGGGACTTGCTCTCGCTCCAAGCCTTGCTCTCGCTCTAGTGGTTTGTTGATGCCATTGCCTGTGCCCAAGAGACCATGGACCCATATCTCTATGGATTTAATTTCCGACCTCCCTGTTTCTCAGAGAATGACCGTCATCTGGGTGATTTGTGATAGGTTTTCCAAGATGATACATCTTGTGCCATTACCTAAGTTGCCTTCCTCCTCTGAATTGGTGCCTTTGTTCCTTCAGTACGTGGTTCGTTTACACGGCATTCCTGAGAACATTTTGTCTGACAGAGGAGTCCAGTTTGTTTCCAGATTTTGGAGGACCTTTTGTTCTAAACTTGGTGTTCAATTGTCTTTCTCCTCGGCTTTTCATCCTCAGACCAATGGTCAAACTGAGAGAACAAACCAGACATTGGAGACTTATCTAAGATGCTTTGTGTCTGCTGATCAGGATGACTGGGTCTCTTTTTTGCCTTTGGCTGAGTTTGCTCTTAATAATAGGGCTAGCTCTGCCACTTTGATGTCTCCATTTTTCTGTAATTCTGGGTTTCACCCTCGATTTTCTTCAGGACAGACGGAGGCTTCTGTCTGTCCAGGTGTTGACTCTGTTGTGGAGCGTATGCAACAGATTTGGGACCAGGTAGTGGAGAGGTTGTCCCTCTCTCAGGAGAGGGCCCAGCGGTTTGCTAACCAGCATAGGACTGATGGTCCTCTGTTGTGAATGGGTTTGAGATGAGTTCTGAGCAGAGGCTCCCTCTGGTGGTTACAAGCGGTACTAGTGAGGATTGTGAGGACTGGGAATCAGGTGTTACTGATTGGTCTTATATAAGGGAGTCATTTTCCCATCAGGGTTGCCGGTGATCAATTGTTCTGGTCTGAATCTTTCTTTCCCGTTTCCCTTGTAGCCTGCTGTGTCGTGTCTGCATCTCCTGCTATCAGATAAGACAATTTCTTATTTTGTGTTTTTGCTATATTTTTGCATTTTGTCCTGCACTTCTGTGGGGGCCTTCAGGGTCCCCTCCGGGGGCTTTTGCCCTCTCAGTTTAGTCCAGCCACTGTGTTTTGTACTTTTGCTTTTTCCAGTTTTTTTTCAGTGGCTGCTGTTTTGATTTTTTTTACACCAGAGAACTAATTTAGGTGGTAGAGGTCGTGTGATCTCAGGTGATTTTGAAATTAGTAGAGTTGGTGTTTTTTCAGGGTTTTCTGAGATTGCAGTAAGTACCCTTCCTGTCCTTTTCTATTTAGATAGTTTGGGCCCCAGCGTTTGCTCATACTATTTTCTTTCTGTGTCAGTATTTCCTCTTGTCTAACCGCCATTACATGTTTGGGGGCTTTCTATTATCTTTGGGGTTCTGCTCCGGGGCAGATAGCTTTCCTATTTCTATCTTTAGGTGTAGTTAGTTTCTCAGGCTGTGACGAGGCGTCTAGGACCAACGTAGGAACGCTCCACGGCTGCCTCTAGTTGCGGTGGTTAGTCAGGGTACTGCAATCTCATAGATTCCAACTGTTCTGGTGTATTTCCTTTTTTACCTGCACTCCTCAGCTACCGTAACATAACAGTATCACTGGCCATAAAAATTGTATGGTACTCACAGAAGGGAAAAAATATTTTGAAGGAAGAAAAGTTGTCAGAGATATTTTTCTGTTTGTTGCATTTTTTTTTTTTTTTTCCCTCTGTATCTCTGGGTGCTGGGGAGGATCTTTTCTCCCAATGGAGTTTGCACAGTTGTCTGGCCGTGTGGATCAGCTTGCCACTGAGGTTCAGAGTATTGCTGCATATCTTGCTAGGTTGCCTGTTGTGGAACCTAGGATCCCCATGCCAGATTTGTTTTTAGGGGATCGAGCTAAGTTTCAGAATTTCAAAAATAATTGTAAATTGTTTCTTGCCTTAAAATCTAAGTCCTCAGGAAACGCAGCGCAGCAGGTTCAAATTATCATCTCTCTCCTGCGTGGCGATCCTCAGGATTGGGCTTTTTCCCTGATACCTGGGGATCCTGTTTTGAGTGATGTTGATGCATTTTTTCAGGCTCTGGGGTTATTGTACGATGAGCCTAATGTCACTGATCAAGCTGAAAAAGCCTTGTTGGCATTAAATCAGGGGCTTGATGACGCTGAGTTATACTGTCAGAGATTCCGTAGGTGGGCAGTCCTGACCAAATGGAATGACGACGCTTTGGCGGCCCTTTTCCGGAAGGGTCTGTCGGATAATGTAAAGGATGTTATGGTGGGATTCCCTGTCCCCTCTGGTCTCAATGATTCTATGTCATTAGCGATTCAAATTGACAGACGTTTGCGTGAGCGGAGAAGTATGCGTGGAGTGGTGTTGCCTTGTGAGCCAGCTGCTGAGCCCATGCAGTGTGATGGAGTGGTGTCTGGGGCACAGCGTCATGAGTTTCGAAAGCGCAATGGGTTATGTTTCTACTGTGGTGATGCCTCTCATGCTATTTCAGTCTGCCCTAAGCGGGGAAGACATTTAGCACGCTCAGTTGTCTTGGGTAGTGTTCAGACTAAGTTTTTATTAACTGTCACTCTGATATGCTCTCTGTCCTCATTTTCTGCTCAGGCTTTCGTTGATTCTGGAGCAGCTATTAACCTGATGGATTATGATTTTGCTAAACTTTGTGGGTTTCCCTTGATACCCCTACAGAAGTCTATTCCTTTACTGGGGATCGATTCTACCCCTTTGGCTGAGAATAAACCCCAGTTTTCTACTCAGGTGATAATGAGGGTTGAACCTGATCACCAGGAGTGCTGCAAATTTTTGGTTCTATATAATCTGCATGACATTATCGTGCTGGGTTTCCCTTGGTTACAGTCTCATAATCCTGTTTTGGATTGGAAATCTGTGTCTGTAACCAGTTGGGGCTGCCAATGTGTTAATACCAACACTCCTGTTTTTTCTGCCTCCCCCAGGCTGAGGATGTTCCTGACTTTTTGTTTGATTTTTCTGATGTGTTTAGCGAAAGTAAATCTGCATCCTTACCTCCCCATAGGAGCTATGACTGCGCTATTGAATTAGTGCCAGGTAGTAAATTCCCTAAAGGTCGCCTTTTTAACTTGTCTGTACCTGAACATGACGCTATGCGGTCTTATATCAAGGAATCATTGGAGAAAGGTCATATCAGACCATCCTCTTCACCCTTAGGTGCCGGTTTTTTCTTTGTGGCCAAAAAAGATGGTTCATTAAGGCCGTGTATTGATTATCGTCTCTTGAACAATATTACTGTGAAATATCAATACCCGTTACCCTTGATTTCTGACCTGTTTTCCAGGGTGAAAAACGCTACTTGGTTTACCAAGCTTGACCTCAGGGGGGCGTATAACCTTATTCGCATTAAGCACGGGGATGAATGGAAGACGGCATTTAACACCCCTGAAGGGCATTTTGAGTACCTTGTGATGCCCTTTGGGCTCACTAATGCTCCTTCCGTCTTCCAGTCCTTCATGAATGACATTTTCAGGGATTTTGTGGACAAGTTTCTGATTGTTTATTTGGATGATATCTTGATTTTTTCTAATGACTGGGACTCTCATGTGAAACATGTTTGAACTGTATTCCAGATTTTAAGAGAGAATGCTCTGTATGTGAAGGGATCAAAGTGTCTTTTTGGCGTACAGAAGATCTCATTTCTGGGATTCATTTTGTCCCCATCTGTTATTGAAATGGACCAGGTCAAGGTTCAGGCCATCTGTGATTGGGTCCAACCTACTTCATTAAAGGCTCTTCAGAGATTTTTGGGTTTTGCCAATTTTTATCGTAAATTTATTGGTAATTTCTCGGTTATTGTTAAACCATTAACTGATTTGACCAGAAAGGGTTCTGATGTGGTGAATTGGCCTCCTGAGGCAGTCTCTGCGTTTCAGGAACTTAAGCAGAGATTCACTTCTGCTCCTGTTCTACGGCAGCCTGATGTTTCTCTGCCATTTCAGGTGGAGGTTGATGCCTCTGAAATTGGGGCAGGTGCCGTTTCGTCCCAAAAAGATCCAGAGACCTCTAAAAGTAACCCTTGTGCCTTTTTCTCTCGAAAATTTTCTCCTACTGAACGTAATTATGACGTGGGTAATCGGGAGTTATTGGCCATGAAGTGGGCTTTTGAAGAGTGGAGACATTGGCTGGAGGGAGCCAAACATCAGGTGGTGGTCCTTACGGACCATAAGAATCTGGTCTATCTGGAATCTGCCAAGCGACTCAATCCTAGACAGGCCAGGTGGGCCTTGTTTTTCACACGTTTTAATTTTGTGGTTTCCTTTCTTCCTGGCACTAAGAATGTTAAGGCGGATGCCCTCTCGAGGAGTTTCCTTGCGGACTCTCCTGAGCTATCTGATCCCTCTGTTATTTTGAAGGAGGGTGTAGTTCTTTCCGCCATCTCGCCCAATTTGAGACTTGCTCTGGAGGGGTGTCAGGAGGATAGGCTCGAGCGCTGCCCTGTTGGAAAATTGTTTGTCCCGGACCAATGGAAAAAGAGTGTGATGTCTGAGATTCATTGTTCCGCATTGGCTGGGCATCCCGGAATTTTTGGTACCAGAGACTTGGTTAGTCGGTCCTTTTGGTGGTCTACCTTGTCTCGCGATGTCAGGGAATTTGTGCAGTCCTGCGGGACTTGCTCTCGCTCCAAGCCTTGCTCTCGCTCTAGTGGTTTGTTGATGCCATTGCCTGTGCCCAAGAGACCATGGACCCATATCTCTATGGATTTCATTTCCGATCTTCCTGTTTCTCAGAGAATGACCACCATCTGGGTAATTTGTGATAGGTTTTCCAAAATGATACATCCTGTGCCATTACCTAAGTTGCCTTCCTCCTCTGAATTGGTGCCGTTGTTCCTTCAGCACGTGGTTCGTTTACACGGCATTCCTGAGAACATTGTGTCTGACAGAGGAGTCCAGTTTGTTTCCAGATTTTGGAGGACTTTTTGTTCTAAACTGGGTGTTCAATTGTCTTTCTCCTCGGCATTTCATCCTCAGACCAATGGTCAAACTGAGAGAACAAACCAGACATTGGAGACTTATCTAAGATGCTTTGTGTCTGCTGATCAGGATGACTGGGTCTCTTTTTTGCCTTTGGCTGAGTTTGCTCTTAATAATAGGGTTAGCTCTGCCACTTTGATGTCTCCGTTTTTCTGTAATTCTGGGTTTCACCCTCGATTTTCTTCAGGACAGACGGAGGCTTCTGTCTGTCCAGGTGTTGACTCTGTTGTTGAGCGTATGCAGCAGATTTGGGACCAGGTAGTGGAGAGGTTGTCCCTCTCTCAGGAGAAGGCCCAGCGGTTTGCTAACCGGCATAGGACTGATGGTCCTCGGTTTAAAGTGGGGGACTTGGTCTGGTTGTCCTCAAAGAATATTCCTATGAGAGTAGCATCTCCTAAATTTAAGCCTAGGTTCATTGGACCTTATAAGATCATGGAGATTATTAATCCTTTTTCTTTTCGTTTGCTTCTTCCAGGGACATTTAAGATCCATAACGTGTTCCACAAGTCCTTGTTGAAGAGGTTTGTTGAGCCAGTGGTTCCTGCTGCTGTGCCTCCTGACCCTGTTTTGGTTGAGGGCAATCTGGAGTATGTGGTTGAGAAAATATTGGATTCTCGTTTTTCTAGACGAAGTCTCCAGTATTTGGTTAAATGGAGAGGTTATGGTCAGGAAGACAATTCTTGGGTGTTTGCTTCGGACATCCATGCTAGGAGACTTATCCGTGCGTATCATAGAACTCATCCTGACCGACCTGGTTGCTCAAATGAGGGTTCGGTGACCCCTCCTCAAGGGGGGGGTACTGTTGTGAATGGGTTTGAGATGAGTTCTGAGCAGAGGCTCCCTCTGGTGGTTACAAGCGGTACTAGTGAGGATTGTGAGGACTGAGAATCAGGTGTTACTGATTGGTCTTATATAAGGGAGTCATTTTCCCATCAGGGTTGCCGGTGATCAATTGTTCTGGTCTGAATCTTTCTTTCCAGTTTCCCTTGTAGCCTGCTGTGTCGTGTCTGCATCTCCTGCTATCAGATAAGACAATTTCTTATTTTGTGTTTTTGCTATATTTTTGCATTTTGTCCTGCACTTCTGTGGGGGCCTTCAGGGTCCCCTCCGGGGGCTTTTGCCCTCTCAGTTTAGTCCAGCCACTGTGTTTTGTACTTTTGCTTTTTCCAGTTTTTTTTCAGTGGCTGCTGTTTTGATTTTTTTTACACCAGAGAACTAATTTAGGTGGTAGAGGTCGTGTGATCTCAGGTGATTTTGAAATTAGTAGAGTTGGTGTTTTTTCAGGGTTTTCTGAGATTGCAGTAAGTACCCTTCCTGTCCTTTTCTATTTAGATAGTTTGGGCCCCAGCGTTTGCTCATACTATTTTCTTTCTGTGTCAGTATTTCCTCTTGTCTAACCGCCATTACATGTTTGGGGGCTTTCTATTATCTTTGGGGTTCTGCTCCGGGGCAGATAGCTTTCCTATTTCTATCTTTAGGTGTAGTTAGTTTCTCAGGCTGTGACGAGGCGTCTAGGACCAACGTAGGAACGCTCCACGGCTGCCTCTAGTTGCGGTGGTTAGTCAGGGTACTGCAATCTCATAGATTCCAACTGCTCTGGTGTATTTCCTTTTTTACCTGCACTCCTCAGCTACCGTAACATAACAGTCCTCGGTTTAAAGTGGGGGACTTGGTCTGGTTGTCCTCAAAAAATATTCCTATGAGAGTGGCATCTCCTAAATTTAAGCCTAGGTTCATTGGACCTTATAAGATCATGGAACTTCTTAATCCTGTTTCTTTTCGTTTGCTTCTTCCAGGGACATTTAAGATCCATAACGTGTTTCACAAGTCCTTGTTGAAGAGGTTTGTTGAGCCAGTGGTTCCTACTGCTTTGCCTCCTGACCCTGTTCTGGTTGAGGGCAATATGGAGTATGTGGTTGAGAAAATATTGGATTCTCGTTTTTCTAGACGGAAACTCCAGTATTTGGTTAAGTGGAGAGGTTATGGTCAGGAAGACAATTCTTGGGTGTTTGCTTCGGACATCCATGCTAGGAGACTCATCCGTGCGTATCATAGAACTCATCCTGACCGACCTGGTTGCTCAAGTGAGGGTTCGGTGACCCCTCCTCAAGGGGGGGTACTGTTGTGAATGGACTTGAAATGAGTTCTGAGCAGAGGCTCCCTCTGGTGGTTACAAGCGGTACTGGACTGTCCAGTGAAGATTGTGAGGATTGGGAATCAGGTGTTTACTGACTGGTCTTATATAAGGGAGTCGCCTTCCCATCAGGGTTGCCGGTGATCAATTGTTCTGGTCTCAATCCTTGATTCCTGTTTCCTTTGTAGCCTGCTGTGTCGTGTCTGCATCTCCTGCTAACAGATAAGACATTTTCTTCTTTTTGTTTTTGTGCTTGATTTTTGCATTTTGTCCTGCACTTCTGTGGGGGCCTTCAGGGTCTCTTCCGGGGGCTTTTGCCTGTCAGTTTAGTTCAGCCACTGATGTTTGTACATTTGCTTTTTCCAGTTTTTTCAGTGGCTGCTGTTTTGATTTTGTTACACCAGAGAACTAATTTAGGTGGTAGAGGTCGTGTGATCTCAGGTGTTTTTGAAATTAGTAGAGTTGGTGCTTTTCAGGTTTTTTTTGGGATTTCAGTAAGTGCCCTTCCTATCCTTTTCTATTTAGGTAGTTTGGGCCCCAACGTTTGCTCATACTATTTTCTGTCTGTGTCAGTATTTCTTCTTGTCTAACCGCCATTACATTTTGGGGGCTTTCTATGTTCTTTGGGGATCTGCTCCGGGGCAGATAGCTTTCCTCTTTCTATCTTTAGGTGTAGTTAGTTTCTCAGGCTGTGACGAGGCGTCTAGGACCAATGTAGGAACGCTCCACGGCTGCCTCTAGTTGTGGTGGTTAGTCAGGGTACTGCAATCTCATAGATTCCAACTGCTCTGGTGTATTGCCTTTTTTACCTGCACTCCTCAGCTACCGAAACATAACAAGCCCCTCATCATTTCATCAGGTTGTTGGCTGGACTCAGGGCGAATTTAGCGGTTTGGGATTTCTTTTTGGAGGGGTACAATGGCCGCTCATTGGTGATGGCTGAAGTTGTTGATAATGGTACTTTGGAGTTGTTTATGGATGCAACAGGCGGTGTTGGATTTGGAGCTTACTTCAAGGGACAGTGGGGTGCGACCCATTGCCTGGTGAGTGGGTAACGGCAGGCCAGGTACGCAACGTAATGTTGTTGGAGATCTATTCAATCCTTGTGGCCATGCATTTGTGGGGGCAGGAGTTTCGGCACGAGCGAGTGAGTTTCAATTGTGACAGCATGACAGTGGTATGTGCGATTAATGGTCTTACTGCATCTTCCTCCCTGGTCGTTCGAGTGTTGCAACAATTGGTGTTGTTTAGAGTTGAGCGATACTTTCCGATATCCAAAAGTATCGGCATCGGAATGGTATCGCCGATACCCAAAAAATATCGGCGATACCCAATACCGATACCGGAAGTCCAATGTAAGTCTATGGGAACAAATATCGAAATAAAAAAAACCCCATTCTTGCCTTGTAGGTTAATTGTACATGAAGGAAAACAACAAAGAGTAATGTAGAATGTATTGGGGGAGGTTGAGGAGACATTAAAGGCATAGATGTTTAACCCAATCCAATGGAATAGCATTAATTTTTTTTTTTTAGGAAATACGTTCGGATTGACGAAGAAATTGACAATGTTGTTAACCTTTTTCTATTTTGTCAAATATGTCTGTTTCACAACTTCCATGGTCTTCACCTTTTTAACTTTTCACACACTTTCTCCTTCATAATCTTCAGCAGCATCATCTTTCTCATCAAATTATTCTTCATCTTCACCTTCTTAATCTTCTAAAACTTCTTGCTATTCATCTTTTTGTTAACATTACTTATATTGTTCTTATTAAACAGTTATTATTCTTCATATTCTACTTCTTCATCTTCTTCCTATTCATCCTTTTCATCATATTCTTATTTGTGACAGACATTCCTGTACTTGTAATCTGTAAAACTCTGAATTTTCATCCTTCCGTTCTTGCTGTCACAAAAGATTTTAATTACAACAGTATTTGTCCGCGTTCAGTTTAGCCTGCAGCAGCATCAGGCATTTTCCAGGGGCACCACGAGGAGGAACGGACTCACCCCCATACACTGCTTAGTCTTCTTCTGCTTAGAATTTAGAGTATATATTTTGCTCTTCATTTTGGTCTTATACTTAATGTTCTTCTGCTTTTTGATCTTCTGCTTATTGTTCTTCTGTCTCTTGTTCTGTATCTTGTAGTTTGTCTTAACCTTCTTTGTCCTGTTGGTGATGGTACAAAAGCCAATGGAAGTAACGAGGACCAGCTGACTGTGCTGGAACCCAGAGGGTCAGCAGAAGGAAAAGAGCCAATGGCACAACCGAGGACCAGCTGACGTTACTGGGACACGGTTACTAAGCAGGAGGTACCTGTGCTCCAAAGCACTACCAAGGACCAGCAGACGTTGCTGGAACTCGGATACCGACATGGAGGCACCTAGGCCAAAGGCACTGCGGAGAACCAGCTGACGGTACTGGAACCCGGATGGGTAGCAGAAGGTACAAGAGCCAATGAAAGTAACGAGGACCAGCTGACTGTGCTGGAACCCGGAGGGTCAGCAGAAGGAAAAGAGCCAATGGCACAACCGAGGACCAGCTGACGTTACTGGGACACGGTTACTAAGCAGGAGGTACCTGTGCTCCAAAGCACTACCAAGGACCAGCAGACGTTGCTGGAACTCGGATACCGACATGGAGGCACCTAGGCCAAAGGCACTGCGGAGAACCAGCTGACGGTACTGGAACCCGGATGGGTAGCAGAAGGTACAAGAGCCAATGAAAGTAACGAGGACCAGCTGACTGTGCTGGAACCCGGAGGGTCAGCAGAAGGAAAAGAGCCAATGGCACAACCGAGGACCAGCTGACGTTACTGGGACACGGTTACTAAGCAGGAGGTACCTGTGCTCCAAAGCACTACCAAGGACCAGCAGACGTTGCTGGAACTCGGATACCGACATGGAGGCACCTAGGCCAAAGGCACTGCGGAGAACCAGCTGACGGTACTGGAACCCGGATGGGTAGCAGAAGGTACCCATGGAAATTAAAGTTGAGGCAGCAGGACTGTTTGCCGTTCACACAGCAGGGGAACAGCTGACATTACTGAACCCCAGTAACACGGGAGCAAGTGTAGACTGTGCTAACAGCACTTCCGAGAAACAACTGGCGGTGTTGTAACCCAGGGATGAGAAGAGAACATGGTGGAGGCAGCAGGACTTTTTGCCATTCACACAGCAGGGGAACAGCTGACATTACTGAACCCCAGTAACACAGGAGCAAGTGTAGACTGTGCTAACAGCACTTCCGAGAAACAACTGGCGGTGTTGTAACCCAGGGTCAAGGAGGGTGTAGGCATAAAATATTGAGTTATTGCCTTGTTACGTGGCCATTGCAAATGTATGTACTTCAAACAAGAATAAATGAAGTTTTACTACGACAATAAAATGATGAATTTCAATTACAAGAATAGAAAAATATTTATACTTGACAGTCCTCTGTGGTTGATAACGTTTAATGGCTAACTGAAAATATGGTAACAAATTCAAAGCTTTCGAGACTACTCAGGTGTCTTCATCAGGCTAAGAGTAAAGCCAAAAATGAAGAATCACATATTTCTACACACAACAGGACACAGGAATAGCTAAGACAAGTGAGGGAGGGACAAGTGAGGGGAGACCGGCAACAAAAAGGAGAACAAGGATGAATTATCAGCGCCACACAATCAGAGATAAATTAATGAATTTACCTGTAGCAAAAGACTTTTGTATGCCCGGTCATAGCATGATGGATATGGAATTACTGGTATTAAAATATAACTTCAAATATGAGAAACGTACAAAGGTTTCAGAATATAAGCTCATCATGACCTTTGACACTGTTAGTGATGGAATGAATAGATCACATGGATTTATGTCATTCTATATCAATTAAGGAATCTGCGTCTATGCCCTTCCAGGGTCATGAAAACCCAAAAAAAAAGCCAATGAGAGGGCAATCAAACTTTCTATCCTTATGTAGGAACTGTTCCAATATTTATGTTCATCCCTGTGAGATAATGACAGTTCTGATACACGTCACTTACTTGTCTTACCTATTGCACTATTCCTGTGTCCTGTTGTGTATAGAAATATGTGATGCTTAATTTTTTTATTTAGTCTTTGCCTGATGAAGAGACGTGAGTAGCCTTGAAAGCTTGCAATTTGTTTCCATCTTTTCAGTTATCCATTAAAAGGTATCAACCACTGCTGACTCTGAAGTCTAAATATTTTTCTATCTACTGGCTAACACGGTACAAAGATACACATGTTTTCTAATTTCAAGAAGGAAAAATAAAGAAAATACAAATATAAACGCATATATGCACATGCCAAAAATAAATGGAACAACACAACACCCAAAAAATTGGTAACAAAATATAGTGTTGTAAATGTAAGAATAAAAGTCCATTTTTTTTTTTATGAATAATGCTTAAGGAACGCTATGTTAAACCATAACATAGTGAAGACAATGGATTTTGTAATAGTCACTCATCATCATCATCGCAAATTTTATGTGACAGTCACAGACATTTCAATTATTTAAGTTCATAAAATCGTTACTTTCTATAGCATGTATGACATGTCCAGCATGGACTCATCAATGTGATGATTGATGACACAATAATGTACGATAAAAAATAACCATTTAAAAAAACATTAGGCATTGTTTGTCACAATTTAAGTGTGTGCCTGCAAGTGTAGGTGAAACAAAGGCTACGGATAGCAAAGGTATATTCTATGTCTGTATCAGACAGTGGACAGCCTCTGATGGGTAATGCCGATGTTATACTGTACGTCAATAAAGTCTGTGGCTGAAATCATGCATTTTTTGCTTGTAGAGTGTTGAAGAGGGTAAAAGAATGTCTGGTTGCGCAAAGCTTTATCCAACAACACTACCTTCCTACTGTCACGCGTAGGGTAGGGTAGCGTGTGGCAATTAGCTGACTATAAAATGTGAGGTTAGGCTGCGTTATTGCGCACTAGGGACGCAAAAAAAAATACAGCAGTAATAATTTAATGTGTAATACTCCACCTATGACAAACAAAAAAATTACGTTCCCTCTTTAACAATGTACAAGACTAACAAGCCTAATGGTTCACGCTGACTTAATTGAGATACAGTATTACATCAACATTGTCCATGAGTAACTATGCACTGTGAATGTGATACCTATATACCAGTATTAATTTATATCTCTTGTGGTTGTTTCAACAGCACTTGCAGGTATAACTACCTATTGTCAGTATGCATGATGCACTTTCTAGATGTAATAATTTATTATTGGACATTATTACCATGTTTACATGCTGGCCATTTCATATATGGTGTTTGAAGTTACAGTTGGCATCAGTATGTGTATTTTATAATGTCTGTCATAAATAAAACTCGTGATGATGATGATGAGGATTTAATGATTCGTACATCCATTGACTGCATTATCTTACAGGTACAGATAAAGTTCCTTAAAAAGCATTAATTCATAAGTATGAAATGTACTTTTATGCATTAATTTCAAAATGTGAAGAGTAGACTATGTTTTATTTTTTGTTACCATTTCTAATAGACATGTGCAGATATGCGCTGTGATGACAAATTATTATTTGTCCATATTTGTCATTAAAATTTATCATTCTAGGCCTGCAAAACTTCACAATTTCATGTTTTCAGCATAACAAGCAGGGTGACGGCTCTTCCCTATTTGGAGCATGTTGGTCATGTGTTTTTCTGTCCATGTGTCGGGAACAGGAGACTTCTTGCCGTTGACACAGCAGGGGAACAGCTGGCGTTACTGAACCCCACTAACAGTAGAGCTTGTGTTTTGTTCTGTGGACACGACACTTCTGAGCAGCAACTGGCAGTGTTGGAGCCCAGGGAGTAGAGTTCAGGTGGTAGAAAGATGAACATAACAGGAGACATGGATAACGTTGCGAACCAGTTATTTAATCTGAAAATGGACAGACAAATTCTGGCGAGATCCATGCCTTGTTCATTTTCAGAAAAGTAAGCCGGTCTACATTATCGGAGGATAGTCGCATGCGACGGTCTGTTAGTACACCACCTGCAGCACTAAAGACGCGCTCCGATAATACACTGGCAGCAGGGCAAGCCAGCACCTCCAATGCATACTGGCTAAGCTCTGGCCATGTATCCAGCTTAGAGACCCAAAACTTGAATGGGGAAGAGCCATCTGGGAGTACACTGAGAGGCAAAGCCAAGTAGTCTGTCACCATCTGACGGATACGTTGCCTCCCGCTGACTGGAGCCCTCTCGGATGGTGTAGACATTTGTGGCGCTGCCACAAAACTTTGCCACATTTTTAACATACTGGTCTTTCCCTGTGCAGAGGCACTGCGTGTGCTCCCTCTTGTTGCAGAGCTCTCTACACTGCCTCGACGCACAGAGCTGCTTTGTAAAGCAGTAGCAGCAGCAGTGCTCTCGGCAGTAAGGTAGAACATTAGGGATTGCACCAGTGTGTCTTGGTACTCCCGCATTTTACGCTCCCGGTTCAACGGTGTGATGAGGCTTTTGACGTTGTCCCGGTAGCGAGGGTCTAGGAGGGTGTACACCCAATAATCAGACGTCGTGAGAATGTGGGCGATGCGGCGGTCGTTTCTTAGGCACTGCAGCATGAAATCAACCATGTGCTGCAGACTCCCAACTGGCAAAGAAACGCTGTCCTCTGCAAGAGGCGTCATCTCTGCCTGCTCTGCATCACCCCACCCTCGCTCTACATACTGACTAGAGCGTTGTGTACCTCCCTCTGGAGCGATGTCTTCCTCCTCCATTGACTCCTCCTCCTCATCCTCCTCACAAAGTGAGCCCTGCCCAGCCCTTTGTGAGGAACCACGTTGCGCTGACTTTCCAGAAGGTGATGGAATTTGTGACTCCTCATCCTCCACCTCTTCCAAAACCTCATCCCTTATTGCTTGCAGTGTTTTTTGAAGCAGGCAGATAAGGGGACAGTCAGGCTGACTAGTGCATCATCTGCACTCGCCATCCGCGTTGACTCATCAAACGCACGCAAAACGTGGCACATGTCCTTCATAATGGCCCACTCATTAATGGTGAAGTGTGGACGGCGCAAATTGCGTGTTGCTTGCGCCTGATGCAGCTGATACTCCATTACTGCTGGCTGCTGCTCACACAACCGCTCCAACATATGTAACGTTGAATTCCACCTGGTGGATACGTCACATATGATGCGATGTTCAGGAAGGCGCAATCTGCGTTGCAGAGCTGCAATGCGCGATCTGGCCATGCTGGAACGTCGCAAGTGAGCGCACTCTAGGCGGACCTTGTGCAGCAGTGCATCAAGATCCGGATAGTCCCTCAAAAAACTCTGCACGACCAAGTTGAGCACATGTGCCAGACATGGTATGTGAGTGAGTTTGCCAAGGCCCAGAGCTGCCACCAGATTTCGGCCATTGTCACACACTACCAAGCCTGGCTGGAGATTCGCTGGCAAAAACCACACGTCGCTCTCCTGCTTGATGGCATTCCAGACCTCCTGCGCTGTGTGGCTTCGATTCCCCATGTAAATTAATTTCAGAACGGCCTGTTGCCGTTTGGCCACGGCTGTGCTCATATCGGTCGCATCAGGTAAGCGTCCACGGGTCCATGTGGAGGTAGACCGTGACGGCTCCTGCAGCGATGATTCTGAGGAACTGGAGTAGGAGGAGGAGTCAATGTGGACAGACTTAATTCCGGCAATCCTTGGAGTTGGCAGAACACGTACAGCGCCACTCGCAAGATCTGTACCCGGCTCCACAACATTCACCCAATGGGCAGTGAGTGAAAGGTATCGTCCCTGGCCATGGGTACTGGTCCACGCATCGGTGGTCAGGTGGACCTTGCTACTGACGGCGTTTAGTAGCGCATGTTTAATTTTTGCCTCAACATGCTTTTGCAGACCAGGGACGGCTTGCCTGCTGAAATAAAATCGGCTGGGCACATTGTATTGTGGGACTGCCAATGCCATTAATTCACGGAAACTGTCAGTCTCCACCAGCCTGAATGACAGCATTTCAAGGGACAGGAGTTTTGCAATGCCAGCATTCAGAGCCTGTGCTCGTGGATGGTTTGCCGAGTATGGCCGTCTTTTATCCCATGCCTGTGCTACCGATGGCTGTTTTGTGGCCTGGGTGTGTGAGGATGACAGGGAACTTGCAGCTGTGCGTGGAATAACACTGTGTCTCTGGACAACAGTGACAGAGGTTCTTCCATGGCGATCCTGTGAGGAAGCCGAAACAGCTGTGTGTGAACTGGAGGAAGAGGCTCCAACACGAGCTGAAGATGTAGGTGCTGCTGTAGGTTGGCCTACATCTCCAGTGTGTCTTTGTAACTCAACAAAGTGCTTTGACCGCACATGTTTCCACATATTTGTTGTATTAAGGTTACTGACACTTTTACCTCTTTTATTTTTTTGATTACACAGCTTGCATTTGACATAGCAAATATCATCTGCAACTGTATCAAAAAAGGACCACGCAGAGCAAGTCCTGGGAGCGCCCGGTTTGGCTGTTGGAAGAGAACTGCTCCGAACGGGTGCCAAACTGGAGGCTACAGGCAAGCGAGTCTGCAGCCTACCTCTCCCTACTGTTTGGACCGTTGGGGCAATCTCTTCCTCAGAGCTGCTCCCACCACCTTCCTGTTCCTCACGCCATGTTGGGTCTTGGACCTCATCATCTCCACCACTACCCTCTTCCAACACCTGCTGCTGTTGGGTGGTCTGGCCAGCACCATGCTCAACAGAAACTGGCAACTGAGTCTCATCATCATCAGATGCGTTCTGCGGTGTGCTGACCATCGGCACTGGCTCACCCGCCTCTTCAGATTCAGAGAGACACAGCTGTTGCGCATCACTGCATACTGCCTCTTCTTCACATTCCAGAATGCTGCTTAGCTGGGCCCCTGTTTGCAAGCCAACAGATTCTGAGAACAGAAGCAGAGACTCAGCTGGCTCCTGTACAGAGCTCTCTGACTGCCTGGGCAATTTGGCAGGCGGTGAAGAGACTGATGGTTGTTCAACAGTGCTGTGGTCCTGAGAGGAGGTGGAAGGTATTGAAGTCGATGCATTGGCTGCCATCCAACCAACAACGGCTTCAATTTGTTCTTGACGCAGCAGGGGGGTACGCTGAGCTCCTACAAAAGTGCGCATAAAGGAACGCTCACGGGGAAAACTGGTGGATGCTGTGTCACTGGGTGCGGCAGCAGCCACAGAATCCCCACGTCCTCTCCCTGCTGCAAATCCACGGCCACGACCACGACCACGTGCCTTACTCACTGACTTCTTCATCTTGGTAGATTGATAAAGAAAGTCAGAAAAGTTATAAGGCCTAAGTGTGGTTATTCCTCACAGACTACAGTGAACCCTGCAGACAACTGTTCAGTATCTGTTAAAGGCCCCTTTGTGTACTTCTATAGTGTTTGCAACCAATGTATTGTATACGGATGGAAGCGCGTCACACTAATAGATTAGATTTTTTTCCACTAAAATGGAGCAGCACCAATTAGAGAAAAATGTGAAGGATGAGGCAGTGACACACGCTCAGCAGACTACAACCGGCAGTGGTTGAAGAACAAACTGGAGCGTAATCTGCACTCACAAAATGAAAAGCTCACAGACTACAGTGAACACTGAAACACAACTGTTCAGTAGCTGTTAAAGGCCCCTTTGTGTACTTCTATAGTGTTTGCAACCAATGTATTGTATACGGATGGAAGCGCGTCACACTAATAGATTAGATTTTTTTCCACTAAAATGGAGCAGCACTAATTAGAGAAAAATGTGAAGGATGAGGCAGTGACACACGCTCAGCAGACTACAACCGGCAGTGGTTGAAGAACAAACTGGAGCGTAATCTGCACTCACAAAATGAAAAGCTCACAGACTACAGTGAACACTGAAACACAACTGTTCAGTAGCTGTTAAAGGCCCCTTTGTGTACTTCTATAGTGTTTGCAACCAATGTATTGTATACGGATGGAAGCGCGTCACACTAATAGATTAGATTTTTTTCCACTAAAATGGAGCAGCACCAATTAGAGAAAAATGTGAAGGATGAGGCAGTGACACACGCTCAGCAGACTACAACCGGCAGTGGTTGAAGAACTAACTGGAGCGTAATCTGCACTCACAAAATTAAAAGCTCACAGACTACAGTGAACACTGAAACACAACTGTTCAGTAGCTGTTAAAGGCCCCTTTGTGTACTTCTATAGTGTTTGCAACCAATGTATTGTATACGGATGGAAGCGCGTCACACTAATAGATTAGATTTTTTTCCACTAAAATGGAGCAGCACCAATTAGAGAAAAATGTGAAGGATGAGGCAGTGACACACGCTCAGCAGACTACAACCGGCAGTGGTTGAAGAACTAACTGGAGCGTAATCTGCACTCACAAAATTAAAAGCTCACAGACTACAGTGAACACTGAAACACAACTGTTCAGTAGCTGTTAAAGGCCCCTTTGTGTACTTCTATAGTGTTTGCAACCAATGTATTGTATATGGATGGAAGCGCGTCACACTAATAGATTAGATTTTTTTCCACTAAAATGGAGCAGCACCAATTAGAGAAAAATGTGAAGGATGAGGCAGTGACACACGCTCAGCAGACTACAACCGGCAGTGGTTGAAGAACTAACTGGAGCGTAATCTGCACTCACAAAATTAAAACCTCACAGACTACAGTAAACCCTGCAGACAACTGTTCAGTAGCTGTGAAAGGCTCCTTTCTGTACTTCTATAGTGTTTGCAACCAATGTATTGTATACGGATGGAAGCACGTCACACTAATAGATTTGATTTTTTTTCTAATATAATGGAGCTGCACCAATTCCACAAAATAAAATAAAAAAAAAAAAGAGTCAGTGACACGTGCAGATGCCTACAAACAGCGGTGGATGCAGAGCAAACTGCAGCGTCACCTGCACTGTCACACACACACCTTGCACAGAGCTGTTAAAACAACACTGGCAAAATGAAGCTTTACACAGCGGTTGGTAAACTAGCCTGCCTCAAGCACAGTAGTACACAAAATCGCAATATCTAACTGTCCCTCAGAGTGAGCAGAGTAGCGTTCTGTCCCTTACTGAGTTCACAGCACAGTGACGCTAAAATGGCGGCGGCGCCTTTTATAGTGCATTCTGACATCATTTCAGCAGCCAATCACAGCCATGCCATTAGTTAAGATGACCGCAGCATTACAGGATGTGCCCACACTTCGTAGGATTCCTCATTGGCTGACTAAAATCACATTGCCTCTCAAAGAATTATGGGAACTTCCGATTCCGGTATACGATATTGAAAAAGTATCGGAATTAAGTATCGGAATTCCGATAACGCGAATATCGGCCGATACCCGATACTTGCGGTATCGGAATGCTCAACACTAGTGTTGTTATGTTTGTCCTTCAATGCGCATGTGACTGCGACGCATGTTCCTGGTGTTAAGAATGAAATAGATGACTCTCTTTCTCATTCGCAGTGGGATCATTTTCGCTCATTGGCCCCAGAAGCAGAGGTCGAGGGTTTAGCTTGCCCGGAGGAGCTGTGGAAGGTGGTTTACGGGCCGCGGAGTTGCTGATTAGGTCTTCGTTTGCCTCAAAAACATGGGAGGCTTATCAGGCATTATGGCGGATATGGGAAGGGGTTCTTGCAGCTGGTTCAGTCTGGGGGACCGGTCAAAATCAGGAGGGAATTTTGTTGTCCTGATTGGGGCGGGGAGCGATTGAGGGATGGTCTTGCGCAAAGGTATCAAAGGGGTCACCGCAATGACATCATTGGGTCTCCGATTGGAGGGCAGAAGGACCCCCTCCCTGTGCTTGCCTTCTGTGTGAGCAGGATGCGGGATGCAGTAACGGACAGGAGACAGAGCAAGGATTAACAATTTTAATTAACACTAGAATACGCCACGCAGGGAGTTAAGCAGTTAAATTGGGGGTAAGTGGTTCAGATGTAGATAATGTGCAGTTTTAACAAACAGTAGATAAAGTAATAGCAGTTCTGGTTGGGACAACTTATCCTGTCAATCGTCCCTCAGGCCGTGGAAGTTACAAGGCAGGTGATGGCACCAGCTGTGCGGTGCTTGTCCGCTGTGGTCCTGAAGATCCCGATGATCTGTCTGCTTGCGGCAGCTGTTGGCCTCTGGTGGCTTCCGCTGAGCCTCTAGTCCATATCCTGATGTAGCCGATAGAGCGTGGGCCACTGCACGGTCTGAACTCAACGTGGCCCGGAAAATATACGCTTGGGATCAGGGCTCAGGTAATGGTCCCGCACACGGTCTTTCTTAGGTGGGATGTGCACAGTACTCACGGGCCCGGAGCGCTTGGCACCTAGTTTCGTGGCCAACAATGGGCACACTGCATGTCTCTCCTCACAGTCTCTGAGAGTGGCGGCGGAGGTGATCAGGTGCAGGCCTACGCTATGGCAGTGCTCGAGAGACGGAGCACTCACTTCACCCTGCTACGCGCTGTCTCTTCCCGCCAAGTCTGACTGTTTCCACGCGCGCTGTGGCTGCACACACTTAGCCACACCCCCTGCTTCCGTAGACTAAGACTGGTTCGGTCCCTTAAGCTTTCCCCCGAGCATCAGAGGAGACAATACCGACGGTTCCGGAACCAGTCCTTCTCAATCAGGATGTACTGAGTACATCCAAGGTCGGGAAGGGGTTAAGACATGAATACAAATGATCTTCCGTGCGCATGCTGCTGATATCATGGCAACAAGATGAGTGTACCTCATCATGCTGAGAACTTCTTGCAGAGCATCACAGAGGAGGAAAAGCCAGATTCTTGAACAGGTAAATGCTCACAGAGCCAAAGATACATGACGGCAGCCTGGGAGGAGACTCAATATGGAGAATGGGTGGTGGTGGCCTCGGTATGGAGAATGAGGGACTGAAGGATTTGGGATGGAGACTTGGGAGTGGGGGACACGGTATGAAGAGTGGGGGCCTCGGGATGGAGAGTGGGGGATTAGGTATGGAGACTGGGGGTGGGAGCCTCGGTATGGAGAATCAGGGTTGGCAAACTCGGTATGGAGAATGGGGGGGTTTCAGTATGAAGCATGAGTGGCTCAGTATGGAAAATGGTGTAGTGTGAGGGGGCTTAAAGTTGCTATGGAGAAGGTGAGAATGGGGGGTCCAATATGGTATGGAGAAGGGGTAACATGAGGGGGCTCAGTATGGAAAATGAGATAGCATGAGATAACTCGGTATGGAGAATGTGGTAGGATCAGGGGGCTTGGCATGGAAAAGTTGGGGCATGGGGGCTTTGTATGGAGAAGGAGTAGCATGTGTGAGCTCGGATTGGAGAATTGGGTAGCATAATGGGGCTTGGGGTGAAGAATAGGGGCTTAGTATGGAGAATGGGTTTCATGGGGGAACTCTGGCATGGGCACAATATGAGGGGGACAGTTTAGAGGGGGTTGCATGGAGTGGGGATAGTATGGTGATCATAAATTAAAAGTGAGAAAGGTGTGGTGGGTATATTTCATAATGGAGCGTTCAGTGGGGTGGTTTTCGTTTGAGGCTATCATAATTCACTAGGTCAGACAATGTGGTGGGAATATTTTAAAGGAGAATGGTGAGGTGCAATTATTTATTTAGGGGCACCGCATTGGACTTTTTAAGGGCACAGGATGGGTGGTTATTTTTACTCAGAGACATTATAATGACACTTATTTTTAAGGGCACTGTGTTGGGATGTGCTGTTGAAGATCGGAGAAGAGGGAAGTCTGCAGAGACGATCCGAGCTGTGGCTGTGGAAAGTCATCATGGAGTCGGGACCTACAATGTAGTTAAATCTAAGGTACATTTATATTGGCCAGCTGCAGATCTGCTATATGAAGCCAATCGACAGTCACTTAATAACCTGTTTATACAGGATGTGGCTTCATTTTCATGCTGACCGAACGATTGTTAACTTGATCATCATGTGCACATAGAAAAGCATTGAACTGAGCAGGACATGTGTTCACAGGACAATGTGTTGCTGAGAACGATGATATTTAAAGGGCATCTTTCATCCCCACATTGCCAATTAATCAGCATACACATTTATATAGGCATATACAGTTTCAACTTAATATTTTAGTTTTTTATATGCAACTGAGGGTGCTTGTGTGCACCCTTGGCGTGGCTTATGCTTTGGTGCAATGTTCCATCCTCCTATTTGCATATTAAAAGAAGCCACTTGTCTTAATTGACAGAGGTGCTTTGTTGAGAGTTAAGGGCCCGTCTCACATAGCGATATCGCTACCGAGATCGGTGCTGAGTCACTAGTTTTGTGACGCAGCACCGAGCTCACCAGCGATATCGCTGTGTGTGACATTCAGCGACGATCAGCCCCCCTGTCGGGTATCGCTGATCGTCACTGAAATGTCAGGACATTTTTTTGATCGCTGGTCTCCCGCTGACAGGCACGCATCGCTGCGTGTGACAGGCGGGAGACCAGCGATCCGCTGGTAACCAAGGTACACAGCGGGTTTCCAGGCGCGGGGCTGTGCCTAGAAACCCGCTGTGTACCTTGGATACCAGCGCCCTGAAGCAGGGAGCTGGTAACCAAGGTACACAGCGGGTTTCCAGGCACCGCACAGCGCTTGGAAACCCGCTGTGTACCTTGGATACCAGCTCCCTGCATCAGGGTCGCTGGTATCCAACGTACACTGCGGGTAACTAAGCGATGTTACCCGCAGTGTCGCTGTGCTGATCGCTGCCCTGAGCTGCCTATTTGGCAGCTCAGCAGCGATAATATAGCGATACACCAGCGATCCTGACAAGTGCATATCGTTGTCGGGATCGCTGGTGTATCGCTATGTGAGACCCAGCCTTAAGGCTACTTTCACACATCAGGCTTTTTGAATCAGGCATGATCCGTCCTATGCCTGATAGGACGGATCCGGCGCTGATTTTAAAAAACTGATGGAACTGATCAGGTTTTTTGCCTGATCCGGCCTGACCTTTTGAACCCGGAAAAAGAAGCTTTTCCATGCTGAAAATGCAGGTACGAATGGAGAGAGAGAGAGAGAGAGAGAGAGAGAAAGAGAGAGAGAGAGAGAGAGAATGAATGAGAATCAGTTTTCTGACGGATTTGTCAAGAAACAGGTCCGGCTCCATAGACTTTCATTGTTTCCGGCCGCCTGAAGTGCCGATTCAGGCACTATCAGGCGCCTCCGGAAAAAAAAAAAAACGTTGCAGAAACCGTCTTGTCCGGCCGCCGGAATGTACAATTCCGACGGACCCGGCCAAAAAAGGATGCAACGCAGTGACATCAGGCGCGATCCGGCGCTAATGTAAGTCAATGCTAAAAAAACGCATCCGGTACCGGATCCGTTTTTTTAGAAAAACGCCGGATCGCGCCTGATTCAAAAAGCCTGATGTGTGAAAGTAGCCTAAGTGTGACTGCAGGTGCGTTCTGACTCCTGGTTGCTACCTGTTTTTGGCTGTAAATTTAGTGAAGAGGAAGAGAGTTGAAATGAGCAGACAGAGCTTCACAATGCCTCCCTTCTCCTCCTCCTCACTGAAGCTATTTGCTCATTACTTCCAGGTGCATTGAGTGGCAGCCGCAGACAGATAGGATCCAGGCATCATAACGCACCCACAGCAACATTGTTTGCAAACTCGGACTGACACTTGGAGTGTGCTGCTGTGCTTCTCCAGTGTGAGTGCACAAGCGCAGAAAGGTGACCTGATGTTACACAGCGCATGCAGTTACCAGCTGGTCACTATCAATCAAGACAAGAGACTGGCTTTAATTTTCAAATATTAGGTGCACCAAGGCTTTGGCTATGCTAAAGGTGCACAGAAGTGTTCTCATTTGCATAGTAAACATGTATATGCCTGGTATTCTGTTGGGGCTATGTCTCCTATATAAGTGTTTATACAGTCTAATTGTCATTTTGAGGCTACAGATTACCTTTCAATAAGCTTAAAAATCATTTCACCTGACGAATGAATGTTCTGCTTTTGTATAGGGTGATTGACCGGCATGTTTAGATAGATTTGAGTCGCCCGCCAGGGCCGTGGGGTACCCGGCACCGAGCCAGTCGTTTGCTATGGGGGATGTCACGGTAGCTGCAGCTCAGTCCGTGGCCCTGGGACTCACCAAAAAGGGGGGTTGTATTTACAGGGGATAATGTCAATTGAATTGTGACGCCACCTGTGGTGTCTGGTAAGGCTCACCAGCGCTGCAGCAGTCCACTGAGGCCGATGTTATGGCAGCTAGATGGAATCGCTCCCCACAGGTGGAGCGGGCCGTCAGGGCAGCGTATGGGTAGGGATGCAGAACGGAGGGGATCCGGCAGGATAGGAACAATAAAGGGGAACACACACAAGTTACTTCAGTACCTTTACTGGAGTTAGTGCAGGAACATCCCGGGGCACTGTAGGGTGAAGGGTACACATCCAGATTCTCCCCAGTGAGCAGGTATAGGGCCTCCTGTTTCTTGCCTCTCTGTAATCAGTTTCCGACCTGCCTGTAGCTAGGCCTGAGTTTGTCTCTATCCTGCACCCGGCTGACCTTGTGGTAGGGCCTTTTCTTGGAGTACACTTTCCCTGCTTGCTTTTCCTTGCTTGCTGGAACTCCGTGTCCCCGGCTCTGTTACGAATCAGCTCTGTAGTGCTCCTGAGACCTGTAGTCCCAGAATTCCGGTTGTCTCCTACTGGGTCGTGGAGATCCCTATAGGCTCGGACCGGTATATACTTGCTGGGGTGAGTTGGTAAGGCTCTTTTGCCCCTTTACTACTCTCTCCTCTTGCCTTCGGCCTACTCTGGCCCTCACTAGGCTATACACACTGGCAGATGATGGGCTGCCTCTTCTGCCGCTCTCTAGAGCGTTGGCACGCTCCTAGCTCTCTATTCTGATCTGCTAGACTTTTGAGCTAGACTAGACTCCAGACTCGACTGCTCTCAGCTTCACTTCACTCTGCCCTGCAGACAGACTCACTCTGCTCTGCAGACTGACTTAGACTGCTCTGCAGACTGACTTAGACTTCTCTGCAGACTAAACTAAACTAAACTATCTTCCTGTCTTCGCCCTCTTTTATATCCCTATCAGGGCTCCCCCTGGTGGACTGAGGAAGGGTGAAGGTGCGTGTATGTAGTGAGACCTCTAGTGGACGAATCCTTCATGCACCCTTCTAGGATATGTGGATCCAAGCACAGCTGGGCTCCACAGATTGATAATCAGTTTCTCATTATGGGCTGCAGTGTTAATGCTCCTTTTAAAAAGGGTTGTCTTAAGTTTGAACGTTATCTCCTATTCTCAGATGTTACACCCCCAGCGTTTCCGAGAACCATAGTGGAGGTCAATCATCCACACTATCTCTTCATTCATTCTTAAAGCGAGCACCGGAGATTGATGGCAGCGCTCTTTGGCATCCCTACTAGAATGAATGGAGCACTAGTGCGGATGATCAACCTCTGCTCCACTCAGGTTCTCAATATTGGAGGGGACCAGGCGGTCAGACCCCCAGTGATCAGAGAGTTATTCCCTATCATCATCTGATGAGCATGCCTGTGTTCTCTATGAGAGCCACTGTTAGTCATCTCTGACAGCAGCTTATCACTTAAAAAACAAAAGGATCGATAGTCCAAAAACGGACATGCTGGATCCTTCTCTTCCCCGACAATGATCAATCAGAGTCCCCCATACACATTAGACTGTTTTCAGAAC
Organism: Oophaga sylvatica; assembly: GCA_033576555.1. Lineage (NCBI taxonomy): Eukaryota > Metazoa > Chordata > Amphibia > Anura > Dendrobatidae > Oophaga > Oophaga sylvatica. Next base: position 388,187,969 of record JARQOD010000005.1, on the reverse strand, counting down.
CTGTTGATATTGGTGGGTTTGGCCAAATATAGTCTAATGTTTATGGGGGTCTTAACTAGTGATGGGCGAGCACTAAAATGCTCTGTCGCTCGTTGCTCGGGCAGAGCAAATTGGAATTCTCGGGTACTCGACCCGAGCAACGAGCCCAATGTAAATCTATGGGAAAACCGAGCATTTTTACAGCAATCCCCCCAGGGGTCCTTTTAAGGTCTAAAAACATCTGAAAATGATGGAAACACTGCTCAAATGACACGGTGACATCATGGGGATTGCCCCTGCAAGCATTTCTGACTCCTAGTTCACAGCTTTAAACAATGTTGTCAGAGTTTCATGCCATTTTTACCGGTGCACCAAAAATCATACCAAAACGAAACCAAAACAGATTTTGCTAGGAAATATGTAAAGGTACATCCTTTCCAGGTTAATGACTTGTATATAAGGCAAAATAATTAACCCCAGACCAAAATGTTCCTCCCCCACTTGGGCTATGTTCAGACGAAGCGTTTTTGAAGCGTTTTTCAACTTTAACATTGTTTTCAACCAATACAAATGCATTTACTTGGAAATATCATTGTAACATTTAATAACCCTAGCTGGCCATGTGGTGTGTGACACATAAGCAGACACATCGTGTTTCAGTTATGAAGGAGGGACTCAAAGTCACAGAGCCTATTTTTACCGGGACATCAGGCGGCATTAATCTTCTTAAAGGGCCATTATTAAAACAGTGGGTCTCCTAAACTGTTATTGCCTATGGATGGGATGCCAAGAATTACGACGCACCACAATACCCCTTTCACGAGAGGTATAGTAGGGCTTTCAGAAAAAATGTTGCATTGAATGCAAGGCCAGGCTTGTCCCAAAGTTACATGCACCCCAATAAGCTTTTCAAGCCACGTACCAGATGGCCACCAGAAAATTCACTTCACATTATTCATTTTGTACTCCCATTCTGTTTTCTTATGCATTGACTGCTACCAAGTCATATGCACCCCAAAAACCCCAATCCCCCCTTGGAAGAAACATGTAGGAGGGCTTCTTAACAAAAAATGTCCATTAAAAAGAAGCGGGTCTTCTAGACTTGTAATGGCCATACACTAAGTGTTTTGGGCTGGCAAACATTTCCCCTGTGGGGTACACCTCAACCTTTTTCAGAACAAGTATTTTACACACAGCATAACCACCCACCCTTGTTAATAATTCAACACTGGCTGTAGCTGCACAGAACACGTAAACCCTTTTGATCTAGTGGCGGTGGATGATGAGACTTGGAGGAAGGCCTGATTAAAAAAATAGGCCCAATTTCTAGGAGCGGGTCTCCTAGACTTGGAATGCCCATACACTTAGTGTAAGGGCTGGCAAACATTTCCCCTTGGGGCTGTACATATTTTTTGTATTTTGGTGACGAGCATCATAACACCCTTGCCAAAGCACAGAGTGGCCGGAACATGACTGAATACGTTCACCCTGGTGTTCAAGTGGTGGTGGACGGTGAGGATGAGGAGATGGAGGAGGAGGACACCAACTAGCCAAAATCAGAAAGCGTATATCCATGTTTGGTTGTGAAGAGGTGCATGGGAATATAATGAAAGTTATCAGTGTAACGTGGGTCTAAAAGTGTCGCTAGCCAGTAAAGACTGGTACCCAATATTTTGACAATACGAGGGTCACGTGAAAAGCAGTACAACATAAAGTCAGCCATGTGTACCAGACTGGTAACCGGCAAGCCTTCCTTGTCCTCACCAACAGGATGAGTGACCAAGGTGTCCTCCTCCTCCTCTTACTCTTCCTCTTCTTCCCTGTCCTCAGGCCATCCATGCTAAACAGACGGTATGACAGTTGTGGTTGTAGTCCGGAAGAGGAGGTGCAGGAGCTGTACACAGTGGGGGCAACCCTGATTGAAGTAGGGCCCGCAATCCTTGGCGTCGGGAGGATGTGTTCCATCCCAAGGTTTGACTGGGTCCCGGCTTTCACTATGTTAACCCAGTGTGCTGTCAGCGAGTTGTACCATCCCTGGCCACAAGCACTTGTCCATGTGTCCGTGGTTAGGTGTACTTTCCCAATAACTGCATTGTTGAGGGAACGGGTAATCTTGTGGGACACTTGCTTGTGTAAAGCCAGGACAGCACAGTGGGAGAAATAGTGGCGGCTGGGGACAGAGTACCTTGGGATGGCCGCCGCCAACAGGTTGTAGAAAGCTTCTGTCTCCACAAGCCTGAAAGGCAACATTTCGACTGCAAGCAGATGAGAAATATGAGAATTGAGTACTCTAGCCTGTGGGGCGTTGGCTGCATATTTCCGCTTGCGTTCCAATGAATGGTGTATGGACAACTGAAGGCTGCGCTGGGACAGGGACGTGGACATGTTTGCTGATGGTGGTAGTTCAGTGTGTGCAACGACAGGTGCAGGGCATGAGGCATCTTCGTAGGCACCATGGACAGGAGATTGGCTTCCATGTACAACAGCGGAAAAAGCACTGTTGTCACCCGCAGACACTGTTACTGGACCCTGGGGTTCTGCCCACAAAGTTGGGTGCTTTGCTGCCATGTGCCTGATCATGCTGGTGGTGGTCAGGCTGGTAGTTTTGCTACCTCTGCTGATGCTGGCATGGCAGGTGTTGCAAATGGCCTGTTTGAGGTTATCGGCAGAGTCTTTAAAAAATAACCAGACTAGGGAAGACATAACAGTTGGACTGGCAACTCCCCTCAGGTTGGTGTTACGGGGAACGGTTGTACTCCTTCTGTCTGCAGCCACCACATTGTTTCTTCATGCCTTAAGTGGTGCCACGACTACCACGCGCTGTGTGCTGCTGTCCTCGCTCTGCATGTCCTCCTGCCAGGTTGGGTCAGTTACTACATCATCCACCACCGCATCTTCCACTTCCCCACCCTGGTCCTCCTCTTGACTTTCCGGCAATTGTGCCTCATCATGGTCCACCTCTTGTGACCATGGCTGCTCAAAGATTTGTGCATCGCTACGTGGAATATCATCTTGACCCGCTTCAAGTGGACCGGGCGAGAGGCACGAAACTCCAAATGGAAAACTGAACAGCTCTTCGGAGTGTCCGAGTGTGGGATCAGTTGTCTAAGAGCACTCAGCATGGTGGGAGGAAGGAGGATCAGGGTAAGGAATATGCGTTCCAGAATCACGGCTAATGTGACTTGACAGTGTTGAAGACAAGGTGCTGGTGGTGGTGGCTTAGTAACTGGAAGTGTTATCCGCTATCCAACCAACAACCTTTTCACACTGCTCGAGCTTTAATAGTGCTGTCTTGCCGCGGTCCCCTAGGACTTCGGACACTAAGGTCCAGCGAGAAGATGTGGGTGTTTTTGGTGGGCCAGTTTGAGCTTGCCCACGGCCTCGGCCTGCACCATAACGATCACGTCCACTTCCCCGTCTCTTGCCACCTGCCTTGCCCATTGTAAATGGAGTAGAATATTATACATGTTCACTGCAAAAGGGTGATTTGGGAGGCAACTTGTATGCGATACGTGTGCTGGAAAAACAAAATTTTATCTATCTGTACTTTAGGTAAAAATATGTTTTGCCTTATCAGATTTAACAAGTATGTTAACAGACTGCAAAACAAATACAATGTGTAGGCCTAAAATGGCCAAATTGACAATGATAAATGAGGCCTGTTGGGGAGATACCACAACAACAAATGTGTGGCCTGTATATCTGTATATACATCACCACCCAGCACCTGTATATACATCACCAGCCCAGCACCTGTATATACATCACCAGCCCAGCACCTGTATATCTGTATATACATCACCAGCCCAGCACCTGTATATACATCACCAGCCCAGCACCTGTATATACATCACCAGCCCAGCACCTGTATATACATCACCACCCAGCACCTGTATATACATCACCAGTCCAGCACCTGTATATACATCACCAGCCCAGCACCTGTATATACATCACCAGCCCAGCACCTGTATCCATCACCAGCCCAGCACCTGTATCCATCACCAGCCCAGCACCTGTATCCATCACCAGCCCAGCACCTGTATACGTCACCAGCCCCAGCCTCCAGCCCAGCACCTCTATATACATCACCAGCCCCAGCCTCCAGCCCAGCACCTGTATATACATCACCAGCCCCAGCCTCCAGCCCAGCACCTGTATATACATCACCAGCCCCAGCCTCAAGCCCAGTACCTGTATACGTCACCAGCCCCAGCCTCCAAGCCAGCACCTGTATATACGTCACCAGCCCCAGCCCAGCACCTGTATATACATCAGCCCCGCTGGGCTGATGTATTTTACTTTAAACATCTTTCTGGATCAATTATTATTATTATACACTCAGTCTGGCAGTGTGAGTGACTCACTTACCCAGTCCCAGAGAGACCGGCGTCACTGATGTGATGATACCCACCACCGACCTAACGCCACGCGATTGCAGCAGGCAGGCCTGATACATTGAGGCTGCAGCTCTCACAACCAACTGCTGCAGGCCTGCAGCCAGGGGCGGGAGAGCAGAGCACGCTCTCTCCGCCCACAAAGAATGTCCTGACATATAACGTCAGGACGTTCTTAACCCCTATGTGCGTAAGCACCTTTTAAAGGGCCGGCAGAAGAAAAAGGGGCTGGGTGGCCTCATCATGATAGGTGCGCGAGGGCGCCACTGCTTCTGGGGGGGGGCAGCTGCCCCATGGTGGGTACGCCCATGGAATGGACCCTTTTGATGTATGCAGTGATCTATATACACATGAGTCGCCCACCAGGGCCTGTGGGGTACTCGTCACCGAGCCCGTTCACTTCTATGGGGGATGTCACAGGTAGCGCAGCTCGGTCCGTGGCCCTGGGCGCTCACTAAAAAAGGGGAATATTTACAGGGGATTAACGTATTTGTAGGATATGTTCGTGACGCCACCTGCGGTACCTGGTCAGGGTGACCAGCGCTGCAGTGTAGATCCACTGAGGGGTTGTTCGGGGCAGCAAGGTGTTAAGTCTTCCACAGGCAAGACTGGGTCCCTCAGGGTAAATGGCGGTGTTGGTGTGCAAGACGGAGAAGGGGGCTTTCAGCCGCAGGAGCAATAATGCAGACACACACACGAAAGTCTCTTTCTGTACCTTTACTGATGTAGTTACAGGCACGTCCCGGGATGCTGGCAGGGTGGAGGATGCACGTCCAGTATTCCCACTGAGTAGGTGTAGGGCCTCCTTACTCCTGTAGTGTGAGTTTCTGACCTGTATGAAACGAAGTCTAACTCTGTCTTCACTTTATACGCCCGGCTGACTTTGTGGTAGGGCCTTCTCTTGGATAGAACAGTGTCTCTGTATGCAGCGTCCTGCTAGACCCCATCTTCCTGACCCCGGTTACATATCAGCACTCCTGGACCCCTGCGACCTGTAGTCCAGCAGGGTCTCCGGTATCTCCTACTAGTCGTGTAGATGCTAGCAAGCTCGGACCCGGTGTCCGGTATTCAGAGTAGAGGTAAGCTATCAATGCTGTTTCAACCTCCGTTACTCTCTTCTTCTCTTCCACTCGCCTTTCGTCCTACTCCGACCTTAACATAAGCACACTAGCAGTAGATAGCTGATTCTTCTCTCTCTTCACCGCTCTCAAAGCGTCGGCACGCTTACTCCCTGAACTGAACTCAGTTGACTCAGTTCTGACCAGGCTGAAGTGGCTATCTTTCTCCACTTGTACTAGCCTCCACACATTGAACTAAGCTCAAAGCTGCAGTCTTCAGGTTCTTTCAATAACTGCTGTTCTCTTTCCTTCTTTCTTTCTAATGCTCTGTCTGAAGCAGCTATCAGGATTTCCGTCTGACCTGCACCTGGCTTTGCAGACTCACTGATCTGTGCACACTTCTAGAGCTAACTCTCCAACACTGCTAGAGAACTAACAATTTCTCACTTCTGTGTAGAATCACCAACTACACTGAACTCGTTCCAAACTAATCTGAGCTGTCACTGCAGGCTGCAGCCCTCAGACTAGACTGTCTTGACTGTCTGCTCTTCAGTGGCTTCACCATCCTTATATACTCTGAAAAGGCTCCCTCTGGTGGCTCTAGGGATTGGTGAAGCTGTGTGAATGAATATCAGGTCACTTGTGGGTGTTACCTTTGGTGCATCCTCCTGGGAAATGTGATTCCAAGCGCAGCTGGGCTACACACACACATACAGTGCCTGCAGGCCTTGCACTGATGTGTATAAAGCGACGTACAATCCCCTTCCTATCTAACACTGGAACCTATATATTTCATAATTAGTCCTTAGAAGGACTGTTGGTTTATCTGGATTTGCGTAGTTTACGATGGTAGACCCCACACTGACTAATAAATCCCCAATTCTGATCCTATCTCGGCAGCAGCTCTCTCTACACTATCTAAATCTGGAGCTGAATGCGGCGAGCAGGGCGGTGTCCGGTCTTTTATACCCCTGATGATGCTGTGCAGACAGCCAATCACTGCACGACCACAACAAAGATGGCTGTGGCATTTTATAGCCTGGCAGACAATCCCTGCATCGTGACTGTGTCTGTAAAGGCCACCAAAAAAGCTGGGTGGAGACCCGAGTTCTCGCCGAGTAATCCCGGAAATGCTCGGTGCTCGCCGAGTACACCGAGTACCGTGATACTCGGGCGAGTAACGAGTAGTGGCGAGCACGTTCGCTCATCACTAGTCTTAACTACTATCTGAAGGGTATGGGCACTTTCAGGTTATGTACACACGACATCTGTTAGAACCTTGAGTTTTTCAGATGGAAGATGGTTCAGGACACAGTCGTCATTTTGTGCTGAAGTGACTTTTTTGCTTCTTTTTGGTCATCTTTTCGAACATCTTTTAGTCACCAATTTTTGTAATTTTTTTTTTTTTTAATAAACTAGTAAACGTCTTCTAAGCAAAGCCAGCCATATATTGAACTGGTCACTTTTTTTAACTTCCACATGTCTTAGGAATCCTGAAGTGGCTAAGAAAACCTCCAAAAGACTGAACATACTGTATGTATAGCAAGTCGTTTTTACATTGCAGTGTATGAGTTCAATCTTTTTAGCATTCATTTACCACTTTTTCAGTCGGGTTACACGCTGTGTATACATACCTTAAGTCGACTGATCAATAGGGGTGTGACTACTGAAAGTGCCCATGGCCAAATACCAGTAAATAATAAGATAATTGAGGATGCTCCTTATAGTAGATGGCTTTTATGTTAGTTGTTATAAGCCCGCTCTGTATCATGGCAGGGGTAACAGCCCACCGAGGATTTATAGTTTACCCAACTGGCAATTGTAAAATACTATAGTGTTTGTGTTCCTAGAATAGAACTGTTACCTTCATGTCTTTTTGACATCTGATAATGACTGCTGACCCTCCCCTAAGTATGTAGAAAACGCAGGATGCAGTGAGGAGCAGGAGGCAGAGCAAGAGTTAAGCGGTTTATTACAGAGGTTACTCCTCGCAGGAAGAGTATAAGTAAAATTAGGGGGATTAAGAACAAGAACAATTTGTCTAAGCAACTGGTTAACCTATCAGTCTGATGTTTTCAGGGCGATGTAGGCTGGTAATCCCACAGGGGCGCTGCAGATAGTTCGTGAAGTCTCTGGCCTGGTCCTTAAGGAAATGTACACACTGGGTTCGGATGGAAGCAACGAGTACCGATTCTCCTGAGTGAAGTCTTGAAGAAGCAAAGCAACGGTTGTGGCATGGAACTGTATCTGGCTCTGCTACTGTATGGCGGAGTTCAATGGACGAGATGGGAGAAACACTAACTGGCTCCTACTGAAAGTTCAGTTCAGTAGAGGCCTGCGTCAGTCTGGCCTTTTCCCACGCTCAGCTCTCTTTATCTCAGTCGCGTCCCCTCCAGTCACATGTAAATGTCCGTCCAGGCCAGAATCCTCTTCCCCCAGAAACAATGGTGACAGCCCGATGGTTCTAGGGTCGGCACGAGAGAAGCAACGAAGACCCGGTCTGTCTTCCTACACGTACACACAGCAAAAGTTGAAAAGTTATTTCTATAATGGGGGCACAGCGGCCAGTGTCAAACTGCAATATATATGTTTAAATACAGAAGAAAACTGAAAATAAAAAAATGGCAACTCAAGTTTAGCATATAGCCTAGTATCAGTAGTACGGATTTATCTACCAAACCAAAACCTAATTTTTTTTTTAATTGAAAAATGCTAAGAAACATTCTTTCCTTCATAATTACATGTATATAATGCAAAATAATAATAAAAAAATTATACCTCACCTTTAGCATATGTTCACATGGAGCGTTTTGGCTTTATTTTTTCCTTTAATATTTGTGAGGGCTCTCAGTCCTACATTTGGGAGGTCCCTCCCTCATTCCAACTAGTTAGCCAGATAGTGGAGTACATATTCCCCATCACTTTAAAATGTCAGCTAAAACATGTCCATTTGAATTTTGGGCTTCGCCCGCCACCACCATCACATCCACCCTCATGTCATTATGTGGCTTTCGCATGACATTTTCAGAGGGCCAGCAGGTGCCGTGAAAACTGAGCTTGGGAAGGGCCCTCAGGTTGTCCTGTATCATACAATTGGGAGGTCCTTCCCTCATTCAAAATTGTTTGCTAAATAGTGGAATACATGTTCCCCATCAATTTACAATGCCAGCTAAAACATGCCCATTTGAATTTTGGCCTTCGCCCACCACCACGCCCATGTTATTATGTGGCCCTCGCTTGACATTTTCAGAGGGCCACCAGGTGCCATGAAACCTGAGTTTTGTGAGCTCCACAGTTCATTTTGACCATCATATCCCAATGGAGCCACTATCATAGTGGGTGAAGCCGCTGTAAGGTGAATATAATACAGGAGTTGGGGGAGCTGTATGCTCAACGTCAGTAAACTGGATTCTACCAGACACTAAAAGCATTAGAATTACAGTGGGTTCGGAAAATATTCAGACACCTTTATATTTTTAACTCTTTGTTTCATTGCAGCTATTTGGTAAATGTAAACAAGTTCATTTATTTTTCTTATTACCGTGCACTCTGCACCCCATCTTCACTGATAAGGCTAGTTTCACACTAGCATTGCACTGACCTGCGTCGGTCAGCACACGGCTGCAACTAAGCTCTGCCCCCGGCCGCACCTCCTCCCGATCGCTCCGCCTATGGGCGCATGATGCTGCATGCGACCTGTGTACCCTATCTTTAGCATTGGGTACGCAGGCCATGCGCAGGTATGCATTTGCCGGAGCATGCATCCTTTTGACGGTGCGCCGAGCGCACCAAAATGCAAAACGGTGCATTCGGCGGAGGTCGGCGCACCGTCAAAGGACGCATGTGCCGGCAAACGCACAACCTGCGTACGGCCTGCGCAACAAATGCTAAAGATAGGGTGCGCAGATCGCATGCAGCGTCATGCGCACATAGGCAGAGCGATCGGGAGGAGGCGCGGCTGGGGGCGGAGCTTAGCGGTGTCAGTGCGCTGACCGACGCAGGTCAGTGCAACGCTAATGTGAAACCAGCCTAAAAACCAGAAATGTAGAAATTTTTGCAAATTTATTAAAAAAGAAAAACTGAAACATTACATGGTCATAAGTATTCAGACCCTTTGCTCAGACACTCATATTTATGTCACATGCTGTTCATTCCCTTGTGTTCCGCATTGATTAAACCACTTTTGAACTTTACTACGCCTTGGAGATTTATTATTTGGGCAGCGCAGACTGAAAACCACATCCTTTCTGCAATATATTATAAGCTCACAGTGCATGTCAGACCAAATGAGAATCATGAGGTCAAAGGAACTGGCCAAAGGAGCTCAGAGACAGAATTGTGGCAAGTCACAGATCTGGCCAAGGTTACAAAAGAATTTCTGCAGTACTCAAGGTTCCAAAGAGCACAGTGGCCTCCATAATCCTTAAATGGAAGAAGTTTGGGACCATCAGACGTCTTCCTAGACCTAGCCATCCAGCTAATCTGAGCAATCGTGGGAGAAGAGCCTTGGTGAGAGATGTAAAGAAGAACTCAAAGATCACTGTGGCTGAGCTCCAAAGATGCAGTAGGGAGATGGGAGAAAGTTTCACTAAGTCAACTCAACCAGTCGGGCCTCTCCTCAGTGCAAGACATATGAAAGCCCACATAGAGTTTGCTAAAAAAAACACATGAAGGACTCCCAGACTAAGACAAATAAGATTCTCTGGTCTGATGAGACAAAGATAGAACTTTTTGGTGATGATTTTAAGCGGTATGTGTGGAGAAAACCAGGCACGGCTCATCACCTGCCCAATACAATCCCAACAGTGAAACCTGGTGGTGGCAGCATCATGCTATGGGGCTGTTTTCCAGCTGCAGGGACAGGATGACTGGTTACAATTGAAGGAAATATGAATGCGGCTAAGTACAGAGATATCTTGGATGAAAACCTCTTCCAGAGTACTCTGGACAGGGCCGGCTCCAGGTTTTTATGGGCCCCGGGCAAAAGAGTCTCAGTGGGCCCCTTTAACACAGACCACGATTCATGATGCACAGATACAGCAGAGAAATATGGGTATAGCACAATGCCAAATACTTCTCTTCTTCCATTACATGAGTGATATCTATTGTATATTGTACAATAGCTCAAAAACCGCCAAATCCTCACAGCGCACAGTACAGACTGGACAGTACAGTCCTCCATACAATATTATGGGCACCACAGTCTCCCCCTCATCACCCACATAATACCCCATGCAGGATGTCACCCCCCATATAATGCTCCATACAGAATACTGGACCCAAAATAATGCTCCATACAGAATACTGGACCCAATATAATGCTCCATACAGGACACTGGTCCCCATATAATGCTCCATACAAAATATGGAGCTCTCCTCTGCGCTGTACTGCGTTCTGCACTGTTACGGCTCAGGAAAGGGCGCTGTGGAAAGACTCCCCATTATCATCATGATTGCTACCCCATCATCATTGCCTCCTTATCATCATCATTGCCTGCCCATCATCATCATCTCCTCCCCATCATCATTATCGCCTCCCCATCATCATCAATGCCTGCCCATCATCATCTTCTCCCCATCATCAATGCCTGCCCATTATCATCAATGCCTGCCTATTATCATTTTCCCCATCATCATCAATGCCTCCCCATTATCAGCAATGCCTGCCCATCATCACACACAGACAGCACCACAGCACACAAGCACTCTCTCACATACATACACACACACAAAGCACCGCACTACATACACACAGAGACACACACAGACACACACACACACGTCTCACCTGTCCAGCGTCCGCGCTCTCTGCCACAGCCAGCCGCTGAATGATGACGTCATTCAGCGGCGCTGCTGTGAGAGGAAGCGCCGGCGTCCCCTGGAGCCCGGAGCTGCTGTAGCGGAGGCACGGGAGAGGTAAGTATTGTGCCAGCTGATGCCGGGGCCCTGAGCAAGCGGGGGGGCCCAGTGGTGGCGCTGACACCGCTCTTCTCCGCTAACGGGCACGGGGGTGCCAGACGGCGAGTGGGCCCCCCCGCCTGCTCAGGGCCCCGGAACTTCCCCGGGTGTGCCGGGTGCTGACGCCGGCCCTGACTCTGGACCACAGACTTGGCCGAAGGTTCACCTTCCAACAGGACAATGACTCTAAGCACACAGCTAAAATAACAATGGAGTGGCTTCAGAACAACTGTGACCATTCTTGACTGGCCCAGCCAAAGCCCTGACCTAAACCCAATTGAGCATCTCTGGAGAGACCTGAAAATGGCTGTCCACCAACGTTCTCCATCCAACCCGATGGAACTGGAGAGGATCTGCAAAGAAGAATAGCAGAGTATCTCTAAATCCAGGTGAGAAAAATTTATTGCATCATTCCCAAGAAGACTCATGTCTGTACTAGCTCAAAAGATTGCTTCTACTCAATACTGAGCAAAGGGTCTGAATACTTATGACCATGTGATATTTCAGTTTTTCTTTTTTAATAAATTTGCAAAAATTTCTACATTTCTGTTTTTTTTTCAGTAAAGATGGGGTGCAGAGTGTACATTAATGAGAAAAAAAACACTTTTTTTGCATGTACCAAGTGGCTGCAATGAAACAAAGAGTGAAAAATTTAAAGGGGTCTGAATGCTTTCCGAACCCACTGTAAATTCTGAATACAGTGTATGCAAGCGAGGACCTGTATTGAGGTCAGTCTGTCATGCCTGAAACCCATGTCAGGAACATGTACAAGCCTCATTTTACTTGGAAGCAGCCTTCTCAAGGTAAATAGCCTGGAGTGCCATTGACCAATATGCACAAGCCTACGCACTTCTTCTGGAAACTACCCAACCAGGCAGAAGGTATTTTTTGCATGGTTTTGAGCAGCAATGGAGTAATTACAGGATATGTCACAAAGAGTGACGAGGTCTGTGGAGTGTATTTCTCAGGTGACAGGCAGTGCTACAGAGCTCAAGTAAAGGCCTCAGCGTGGCAATGACTATGTTCCAATATGTATAAGGCTGAGACCTGAAAAGGTCTGTGGAGCATATTAACCCAGTCTCTTTGACCTGCTTAAAATGTACAGAAACTGAACAATACTCCACCACCGTTTTTTTTTCCAAAATGTGCAAAAATTTAAGGGAAGCGACAGTCTAATAAAGAGACACAAGCCTCATTTAGGAGCCTGGAATTGCAAGCAATGGTCTTTGTCCAGCACCAGACAATGTACAGTAAAGTGCTAACAAATATATACAGCTCTGGCAAAAATTAAGAGACCACTTTCAAAAGTTCAGTTTGTCTGATTTTTCTCTTTATAGGTATATTTTTGACTAAAATGTAAATTGTTCTTTAGTCTATAAACTTCTGACAACATGTCTCCGAATTTCCAAGCAATACATTTTTTATTTTTTTTCTGACAAAGAAAAATGGTCAAAATTAAAAAAAAAACAGTGCTTTTCAGATCTCAAATAATGCAAAGAAAACAAGTTCATAATCATTTAGAAACAACAATACTAATGTTTTAACTAAGGAAGAGTTTAGAAATCAATATTTTGTGGAATAACCACGATTTTTAAAAACAGCTTTCATGAGTCTTGTCATGCTTTCCACCAGTCTTTCACACTGCTTCTGGTGAAAAAATTTAAGCAGTTCTTCTTTGTTTGCTGGCTTGTGACTATCCATCATCCTCTTGATTACATTTCAGAGGTTTTCAATGGGGTTCAGGTCTGGAGAATGGGCTGTATCATACATGCCGAAAGAGACCTTGATGGGGACATCACAATACATTTTACAGTTATTATAATTGCTAGAGATAGGGAGTACGAGTTTCACTATTGCACAATGTACAACGGTTTACAAATTTAAAATCATTATCCATGTGGGGTATACATATGTGACCATTAAGTACTTGTAGGAGAAGCAGGAGGAGCAAGATGTGATTTCCAGAACAAAATAAGGGATGGACGCTAAGACAACTTCCAAAAAAGAACATTTGGGCTGCATTTACGTTGGGTTGTTGTCATCAGTAGGGCTTACAAAGTCAGAGGAAATCCAGCCCTTGTTCAATTTTAGAAGAGTGAGCCTATCTGCATTTTCCATTGACAGGTGTGTGAGCCTATTTGTTATGATTGCTCAGGTCGAACTAAAAAAAAAGCTCAGACAACACACTTGCGGCAGGGCATGGCAGCAGCTCCAATGCGTAGCAGGAGTGGTTGGGCCAAAAGTGCAGTTTGGACAAACAATAATTAAAGGGCACTGAATAATCAGGAAGGATGCTGGTATGGTCACTTAAGTACTCCTTCATCATCTTGGTCAACTTCTCCCTCCTTGTCATAGTTACAACCACAGATAGCCCTTGTTGATGTGACGGCTTCATGAAAATGGCCCAGTTGGTGGACATTTCCCCCCCCCCCTTGCATTACACCTTGAGTGCGTGTCCCTCTACTATAATCCTTGTGTGTGAATATAGCCGGTACCTCTGCCATCAGCATTGACTGAGGGTAATCTTTTCAGCAACTCTTCAACAACTGCCCTCTGGCACACATGCACTGAAAAGGGCACGTCTGCCTCTGACATGAGAGATGGAAATTTCTCCATATACCCATTGGACAAGTAAGATGCACAGTCAGTATTTCATGGTGGACAAAATGTCTTTCACTCAAGGATTTTTAGAAAGGCATCTGAACATGAACTGTGCCATGTGTGGCAGACGACAAAAAGTCAAATGTTCAGTGTCCCCACCAGGACGAACACTAACCATCCTCTCCTCCTCATGAAGCATCACCTCCTTCTCCTCCTCTTCAGGCCACCCATGCTGGACAGGCATGAAGCTGGGATTGGGAATCCCCTCTGTAGAGCAGACCAAAAACTCCTGTTCCTCCTCATCCTCCTCCTCCTGTTCCTTCTCATCACCCAATGTGGCCTGAGGATATTGTGTGAGGCTGGTCTGTGTGGCATCATGCCACTGTAAAATCTTGCTCCATAGCCACCTGCTCGGCATTCAAAGCTTCCTCTTTCAGATTCTGCAACGAACATTTTAATAGACAGAACAGCGGGATGGTTATGCTGATAATAGCATCATCAGCGCTCACCATCTTGGTGCAGTACTGAAAGTTTTGAAGAACCTCACATGTCAGCAATCCACACCCACTCGACAATGGTTATGTGTCGGGGCTGAGTGTTACTCTGACGAGCATTGAGAGGCTGGAATTCAGCCACTGCCCTCTGCTGCTCACTACACCTTGCCAACATATAAAAGGTTGAATTCCAGAGTGTGGGCAGGTCATAAATCAGTCGGTGACGAGGCAAATCAAAGCGCTGCTGCAATGCAGCCTGACCGGCGAAAGCCTGAGAGGACTTTCAGAAATGAGCGCTGACATGGCGTACCTTGGCAAGTAGGTCCAGCAAGTCAGGGTATGTTTTTAACCCCTTCCCGACCTTTGACACCTGTGACGCATATGCTGTGTCATGAAAGGATCGCGTTCCTGCGGGTCGGGTGACCGGGGTCACTGAAAGGTCACCCGTCCCGCAGGCACAAGATCCTTTGCACTTCACCAAAGGGGGCGCGCCCACCGGCCGGCAGATTCCATTCATTTATTTTGATCACTGTGATAAACTCTCACAGTTATTAAAATAAAAAAAAATGTAAATAAACCCCCCCTTTATCACCCCCATAGGTGGAGATAAATAATAAAATAAAGAAAATATTTTTTATTTTTCCATTAGGGTTAGCATTAGGGTTAGGGTTAGAATTAGGGTTAGGGTTAGAATTAGGGTTAGAATTAGGGTTAGGGTTAGAATTAGGGTTAGGGCTGGAATTAGGGTTAGGGAAGGAATTAAGGTTAGGGTAGGAATTAGGGTTAGGCTTGTGGTTAGGGTTAGGGGTGTGTTGGGGTTAGGGTTGGGATTAGGGTTAGGCTCATGGTTAGGGTTATGGTTAGGGTTGGGATTAGGGAAAGGTGTGTGTTGGGGTTAGGGTTATGGTAAGGGTTGGGATTAGGGTTAGGGGTGTGTTGGGGTTAGGGTTGTGGTTAGGGGTGTGTTGGGGTTAGGGTTGGAGTTAGAATTGAGGGGTTTCCACTCTTTAGGCACATCAGGGGGTCTCCAAATGCGACATGGCGCCACCATTTATTCCAGCCAATTTTGTGTTCAAAAAGTCAAACAGTACTACCTCCATACTGAGCACCGACATGTGCCCAAACAGTGGTTTACCCCCACATATGGGGTATCAGCCTACTCAGGAAAAACTGCACAACAACTTTGGGGGTCTAATTTCTTCTGTTACCCTTGGGAAAATATAAAATTGGGGACTAAAAAAATTATTTTTGTGGAAAAAAATGATTTTTATTTTCACGGCTCTGCGTTATAAACTTCTGTGAAGAACTTGGAGATTCAAAGTGCTCACCATACATCTAGTTGAGTTCCTTGGGGGATCTAGTTTCCAAAATGAGGTCACTTGTGGGGGGTTTCTACTGTTTAGGCACATCATGGGCTCTGAAAATGTAACATGACGCCCGCAGACCATTCCATCAAGTTGGCATTTCAAAACGTCACTACTTCCCTTCCGAGCCCTGACGTGTGCCCAAACAGTGGTTCCCTCCCACATATGGGGTACCAGCGTACTCAGGACAAACAAGACAACAACTTATGGGGTCCAATTTCTCCTGTTACCCTTGTGAAAATAAAAAATTGCGGGCTAAAAAATCATTTTTGAGGAAAAAAAATGATTTTTTATTTTCATGGCTCTGGGTTATAAACTTCTGTGAAGCACTTGAGGGTTCAAAGTGCTCACTACACATCTAGATAAGTTCATTGGGTGGTCTAGTTTCCAAATTGGGGTCTCTTGGGGGGGTTTCTACTGTTTAGGCGCATCTGACCATTCCATCAAGTCGACATTTCAAAATGTCATTACTTCCCTTCCGAGCCCCAACGTCTGCCCATACAGTAGTTTTCTCCAACATATGGGATATCAACGTACTCAGGACAAATTGGAAAACAATTTTTGGGGTCTAATTTCTCCTGTTATCCTTGGGAAAATAAAAAAAATTGGGGACTAAAAGATCATGTTTGTGGAAAAAATATGATTTTTTTATTTTCAGGGCTCTGCATTATAAACTTCTGTGAAGCACATGGGGGTTCAAGGTGCTCACCACACATCTAGATAAGTTCCTTGGGGGGTCTAGTTTCCAAAATGGGGTCATTTGTTGGGAGCTCCAAAGTTTAGGCACACAGGGGCTTTCCAAACACGACATGGTGTCCGCTAATGATTGGAGCTAATTTTCCATTCAAAAAGTCAAATGGCGCTCCTTCCTTTCTGAGCCCTGCCGTGCGCCCAAACAGTAGTTCCCCCTCACATATGCGGTAACAGCATACTCAGGACAAATTGGAAAACAACTTTTGGGGTCTAATTTATCCTGTTACCCTTGGAAAAATAAAAAAAAGCGGGCAAAAAAAATCATTTTTGAGGAAAAAAAATGATTTTTTTATTTTCACTGCTCTACATTTATAAACTTCTGTGAAGCACTTGGGGGTTCAAAGTGCTCACTACACATCTAGAAAAGCTCCATGGGGGGTCTAGTTTCCAAAATTGGGTCACTTGTGGGGGGTTTCTACTGTTTAGGCACATCAGGGGCTCTGCAAACGCAACATGATGCCCGCAGAACATTCCATCAAGTCTGCATTCCAAAATGGCGCTCCTTCCCTTCTGAGCTCTCCATGCACCAAAACAGTGGTTTATGACCACATATGAGGTATTGGTGTACTCAGGAGACATTGCCCAACAAATTTTACGATCCATTTTATCCTGTTGCCCATGTAAAAATGAAAAAATTGATTTCTTTTTTTCCTTCCACGTTGCTTTAGTTCCTGTGAAGCACCTGAAGGGTTAATAATCTTCTTAAATGTAGTTTTGAGTAGCTTGAGGGGTGCAGTTTTTAGAATGGTGTCACTTTTGGGTATTTTCTGCCATATAGACCCCTCAAAGTGACTTCAAATGTGAGGTGGTCCCTAAAAAAAATGGTTTTGTAAATTTTGTTGTAAAAATTAGAAATCGCTGGTCAACTTTTAACCCTTATAACTTCCTAACAAAAAAAATGTTTCCAAAATTGTACTGATGTAAAGTAGACATGTGGAAAATGTTATTTATTAACTATTTTGTGTCACATAACTCTCTGGTTTAACAGAATAAAAATTCAAAATTTAAAAATTGCGAAATTTTCAAAATTTTCTCCAAATTTCCGTTTTTTTTCACAAATAAACGCAAAAATTATCGACCTAAGTTTACCACTAGCATGAAGCCCAATATGTCACGAAAAAACAATCTCAGAATCGCTAGGATCCGTTTAAGCGTTCCTGAGTTATTACCTCATAAAGGGACACTGGTCAAAATTGCAAAAATAGCCAGATCTTCAAGGTCAAAATAGGCTGGGTCATGAAGGGGGTAAAAACCACTGTACAACCAATTTCAGCATGTGGGCCACGCATGGAACATGTACCAGCTTGCTGAAGTTTAAAGCAACCACCAAGTCACGCCGATTTATTGCACACAACCAGACCTGGTTGGAGGTTCAGCAGGGAGTGCCACTGATCTGTCTGGTATTTTATCCCTTTCAACAGCTTGGCTGCGTTGTGAGCTTTATCACCAAAACAGATGAGCTTTAGTAGAGCATGCTGCCACTTCACCAAGGCAGTGCAGCAGAGCTCCCAGCTGGGGTGTGATGGGGAGGCTACTTCAGCTGAGGATGAGGAAGAGAAACAGGAACTGCAATATGAGGAGACTGAAAGCCTGATGGAAGTTGGGCACGATGTTCTTGGTGTGAGTAGGATGTGTGATGTCCCAGCCCCTGACTCTGTACCAGACTCCACCAGGTTCACCCAGTGTTCTATCAGGGAAATGTAGCGCCCCTGTCCATAAGAACTTACCACGTGTCTGTGGTTAGGCAGACCTTCACTGTGACACCTGCTTATGTAACATGGGGCGGCACACCGGGAAAATAGTGGTGTCTGGGAATTGAGTACCTTGGGGCTGCCACCACCAGGAGATCACAAACTTCGTTCCCGCAACCTGAAATGGCAACATTTCCAGGGCTAGCAATCTGACAATGTGGGTGTTTAGCGTTTGAGCCTGTGGGTGGGTGGATATTTCTACTTCCTGTGAAACATCTGGGGCATGGACAACTGAACGCTGCACTGGCACAATGAACTGGATGCGGTTACTGACTGTTGTGTCTGTGCAACCACAGGTTGTGGGCAGGATGCATCAGCACCTGCTTCCTGGACAGCAGATTGGGAAGGCCATAACACAAGGGAAAGGGCAGTGGTTTCACTCTCATACAGATTTTGTACCTAGGCGTTCCACCCACCTACTGGGGTGCTTGGCTGCCATGTGCTTCTACGTGCTGGTGGTGCTCAGGTTGGCAGTTTTCTTGCCTTTTCTCAGCTTGGTATGGCAGATGCTGCAAATGACATTTTTTTCTGAAAGTCTGAAGGACTTTCAGAAAAAAAAGTGCCATACAGGGGAACAACACACCATTGACCTGCTATCTAGCCAAGTAGGGGAGCTCTGTAGAACAGTTGACTGATTTCTCCCTCTGGTCAAACCACTACCTCTTCTTGTCTGTTTTCGTGCTACGGATCCATCCCTCTCGCTAGGCGTGCCACCGTGCTAGGTTGGATCAGTGGCCTCATCATCGACCACATCGTCTTCCAATTCATCAATCTGATCCTCTTTCTGAGTTGCGATTTTAGGCTGACCTGACGGCAACTGTGCGTCATGATTATCCTCTACCTCTTCAGGCATTAATTGACCTCCCCAATGCGGCTTTCTCCTCGCCATGGGTGCTTAAATGTTTGTGCATCACTGCACTCCACCTCCTCATGACCCTCTTTAACCCCTCTCTGCCATTGGACGTACTATCCCGTCCATAAAACCCGTGCCAATCTACCCATGGAAGGGATAGTACGTCCAAGGCGATCAGCTGCGATTATCACAGCTGACTCCTGGCACTATGGGCCAGGAGCGGTCACGGACCGCTCCCGGCACATTAACCCCTGGCACACAATGTCACCGCGCTGTTCTGAAGGCCTCTTCCCTGTAGGACCCCGGATCCAAGATGGCCGCCGGGTCCTGTAGGGAGGCGGCTTCCTCAGTGCCTGCTCAGAGCAGGCGCTGAGGAAGCGTCCTGCACTGCTTGTGAGATCGCTGGTCTCAGAGTGCTGTGCACACTGTGAGACCAGCGATCTGATAAAATACAGTGATGTCCCAACCTGGGACAAAGTAAAAAAGTTAAAAAAATTCAAAATCACAAATGTAAAAAAAAAATTTCAAAATAAAGGAAATAATAATAATAATAATAATCTTTATTTATATAGCGCCATCATATTCCGCAGCGCTTTACAGTTTAACAGTTTCAAAACACAAGTGATAAGTAACAACGTTAACAATACAGTAATTAAAGCAAAATAAGACGGCCCTGCTCGTGAGAGCTTACAATCTACAATGAGGTGGGGGAGATACAAAATACAGGTGTGTATATACAATGGTGCATTTACAATGATGGTCCAGCCATCTTAAGGGAGTGAGGGATGGATGGAGATAGTGAATGGGCTACACACACACACACACTTACACATAGAATGACTTTGATTAGTGAATGTGATAGGCCGCTCTGAACAGATGTGTTTTGAGGGAGCGCCTGAAACCATGCAAATTGTGGATAGTCCTAATTTCTTGGGGTAGAGCATTCCAGAGGATTGGCGCAGCGCGGGAGAAGTCTTGGAGTCGGGAGTGGGAGGTACGGATTAGTGCAGAGGTTAGTCGAAAGTCGTTTGCAGAGCGCAGCAGTCGGTTAGGCAGATAGATAGAAATGAGGGAGGAGATGTAGGGGGTGCTGCAGTGTGGAGAGCTTTGTGGGTGAGAACAAGTACTTTGAATTGGATCCTATAATGAATGGGCAGCCAGTGTAAGGACTGGCGAAGAGCGGACGCGTCCGAGTACCGATTAGCCAGATGGATAACCCTGGCTGCTGCATTAAGGATGGACTGGAGAGGGGATAGTCGAGTAATGGGGAGGCCAAGTAATAGAGCGTTACAGTAGTCCAGGCGGGAGTGGATCAATGCTACAGTGAGGGTTTTTGTTGTTTCCATGGTGAGAAAAGGGCGGATTCTAGAGATGTTCTTTAGGTGTAGGCGGCAAGAGCGGGCAAGAGATTGTATATGGGAGGTGAAGGAGAGATTGGTATCAAACATAACACCCAGACAGCGAGCCTGCTGCCGGGGTGTTATTATGGTGCCGCCCACGGAGAGGGAAATGTCAGATTTAGGGAGGTTAGTAGACGGCGGGAGCAGAAGAAGTTCAGTTTTGGAGAGGTTGAGTTTCAGATAGAGAGCAGACATGATGTTGGAGACTGCGGACAGACAGTCGGTGGCGTTCTGTAGTACAGCGGGGGTAAGGTCGGGGGATGACGTGTATAATTGTGTGTCATCAGCATAAAGGAAAAAAAAATTCACCAATAAATTCATTTCTTCCTGTAAATAAAAAAAACAAAACAATAAAAGTACACATATTTGGTATCACCGCGTCCGTAATAACCCCCCTATAAAACTGTCCCATTAGTTAACCCCTTTAATGAACCCCTTAAAAAAAAAAGCAAAAAATCAATGCTTTATCATCATACCGCCGAACAAAAAGTGGAATAACACGCGATCAAAAAGACCGATATAAATAAACATGGTACCGCTGAAAACATCATCTTGTCCCGCAAAAATCGAGCTGCCATACAGCATCATCAGCGAAAAAATAAAAAAGTTATAGCTCGCAGAATAAAGCGATGCAAAAATAATTATTTTTTATATAAAATAGTTTTTATTGTATAAAAGCGCCAAAACATAAAAAAAATTATATAAATGAGGTATCGCCGTAATCGTACTGACCCGAAGAATAAAACTGCTTTATCAATTTTACCACATGCAGAACGGTATAAACGCCCCCCCAAAAGAAATTCATGAATTGCTGATTTTTGTTCATTCTAACCTCCCAAATATCGAAATAAAAAGCGAATACCAATAACCAATAAAAACAACAACTCGTTCCGCAAAAAATAAGACCTCACATGACACTGTGGGCCAAAATATGCAAAAATTATAGCTCTCAAAATGTGGTGATGCAAAAACTATTTTTTGTAATAAAAAGCGTCTTTTAGCGTGACAGCTGCCAATCATAAAAACCCGCTATAAATAGTAAATCACACCACCCTTTATCACCCCCTTAGTTAGGGAAAAATAATAAAATTAAAAAAATGTATTTATTTCCATTTTCCCATTAGGGTTAGGGTTAGGGTTGCGCCTAAAGTTAGGGTTAGGTTTGGGGTTGGGATTAGGGTTAGGGGTGTGTTAGGGTTAGGTTTGTGGTTAGGGTTATGGTTAGGGTTGGGACTAGGGTTAGGGGTGTGTTGGGGTTAGGGTTGGAGTTAGAATTGGGGGGTTTCCGCTGCTTAGACACATCAGGGGCTCTCCAAATGTGACATGGCGTCTGATCTCAATTCCAGCCAATTCTGCTTTGAAAAAGTCAAACGGTGCTCCTTCACTTCTGAGCTCTGCCATGTGCCCAAACAGTAGTTTACCCCCACATATGGGGTATCAGCGTACTCAGGACAAATTGCACAATAACTCTTGTGGTCCCATTTCTTCTGTTACCCTTGGGAAAATAAAAAATTGGGGGCAAAAATATCATTTTTGTAAAAAAAAATGATTTTTTTGTTTTTACGGCTGTACGTTATAAACTTCTGTGAAGCACTTGGGGGTTCATAGCGCTCACCACACATCTAGATAAGTTCCTTGTAGGGTCTATTTTCCAAAATGGGGTTACTTGTGGGGAGTTTCCACTGTTTAGGCACATCAGGGGCTCTCCAAATGCGACATGACGCCCGCAGACCATTCCATCAAAGTCTGCAATCCAAAACGTCACTACTTCCCTTCCAAGCCCCGACGTGTGCCCATACAGTAGTTTTCTCCCACATATTGGGTATCAGCATACTCAAGAAAAATTGGACAACAACTTTTGGGGTCCAATTTCTCCTGTTACCCTTGGGAAAATAAAATATTGGGGGCGAAAAAATCATTTTTGTAAAAAAAAAAAAAAGGATTTTTATTTTTATGGCTGTACATTATAAACTTGTGTGAAGCACTTCGGGGTTCAAAGTGCTCACCACACATCTAGATAAGTTCCTTGGGGGGTCTATTTTCCAAAATGGGGTCACTTGTGGGGTGTTTCCATTGTTTAGGCACATCAGAGGCTCTCCAAATGCGACATGACACCTGCAGACCATTCCATCAAAATCTGCAATCCAAAACGTCACTACTTCCTTCCGAGCCCCGACGTGTGCCCATACAGTAGTTTTCTGCCACATATTGGGTATCAGCGTACTCAGGACAAATTGGACAACAACTTTTGGGGTCCAGTTTCTCCTGTTACCTTTGGGAAAATAAAAAGTTGAGGACTAAAATATCATGTTTGTGGAAAAAATATGATTTTTTTATTTTCATGCTTGAGCGTTATAAACTTTACTGAAGCACCTGGGGGTTCAAAGTTCTCACCACACATCTAGATAAGGTCCTTGAGGGGTCTAGTTTCCAAAATGGTGTCATTTGTGGGGGTTTCCACTGTGTAGGCAGATCAGGAGCTCTCCAAACACGACATGGCGTCCAGCCAATTCTGCGTTGAAAAAGTCAAACGGCGCTCCTTTCCTTCCAAGCTCTGCCATGCACCCAAACAGTGGTTTACCCCCACATATGGGGTATCAGCACACTCAGGACAAATTGCACAATAACTTTTGGAGTCTTGTTACCTTTGGAAAAATAAAAATTTGGGTGAAAAGATCATTTTTGTGGAAAAAATATGATTTTTTAATTTTACGGCTCTACGTTATAAACTTGTGTGAAGCACTTGGGAGGTAAAATTGCTCACCAGTCACCACAGATCTAGATAAGTTCCTTAGGGGGTCTAGTTTCCAAAATGGGGTCACTTATGGGGGGTTTCCACCGTTTAGGCACATCAGGGGCTCTCCAAATGCAACATGGCATCCAATCTCAATTCCAGCCAATTTTGGTTGGAAAAAGTCAAATGGTGCTCCTTCCATTCAGAGCTCTGCCGTGTGCCCAAACAGTGGTTCCCCCAACATATGGGGTATCAGCGTACTCAGGACAAATTGGACAACAACTTTTGTGGTCCGATTTCTCCTGTTACCCTTGAGAAAATAAAAAATTGGTGACTAATAGATAATTTTTGTGGGGAAAAAATATGATTTTTTATTTTCTTGCCGGGCATTATAAACTTGTGTGAAGCACTTGGGGGCTCAAAGTGCTCACCACAGATCTAGATAAGTTCCTTAGGGGGTCTAGTTTCCAAAATAGGGTCACTTGTGGGGGGTTTCCACTGTTTAGGCTCATCTGGGGCACTGCAAACGGAACATGACCCCCATCAACGTCTGCATTCCAAAACGTTATTACTTCCTTTCCAAGCCCTGCCGTGCACCCAAACAGTTCCCCCCCACATATGGGGTATCAGCGTACTCATAACAAATTGGACATCAACTTTTGGGGTCCAATTTCCTTGGGAAAAATCAAAAATTTGGGACTAAAAATCATTTTTGTGGAAAATTGTTTTGTTTTGTTTTTTCACACCCAGGCATTATAAACTTTTGTGAAACACTTGGGGTTCAAAGTGCTCACAACAGATCCAGCTAAGTTCCATAGGGGGTGTAGTTTCCAAAATGTTGTCACTTGTGGGGGGTTTCCACTGTTTAGATGCATCAGAGGCTCTCCAAACGTGACATGGCGTCCAATCTCAATTCTATCCAATTTTGGTGTGAAAAAGTCAAACGGCGCTCCTTCCCTTACGAGCTGTGCCGTGTGCCCAAACAGTAGTTTTCCCCCACTTATGGGGTATTGGCATACTCAGGAGAAATTGCACAACAACGTTATCTGTCTATTTTTTCCTTTTACCCTTGTGAAAATAAAAAAAGTTTGTAAAAGATCATTTTTGTGACTAAAAAGTTAAATATTCATTTTTTCCTTCCACGTTGCTTCAGCTCCTGTGAAGCACCTGAAGGGTTAATAAACTTCTTGAATGTGGTTTTGAGTACTTTGAGGGGTGCAGTTTTTAGAATGGTGTCACATTTGGGTATTTTCTGCCATATAGACCCCTCAAAGTGACTTCAAATGTGAGGTGGTCCCTAAAAAAAATGGCTTTGTAAATTTTGTTGTAAAAGTGAGAAATCGCTGGTCAAGTTTTAACCATTATAATTTCCTAACAAAAAAAAATTTTGGATCCAAAATTGTGCTGATGTAAAGTAGACATGTTGGAAATGTTATTTCTTAACTATTTTGTGTGACATATTTCTCTGTTTTAAGGGAATAAAATTCAAAGTTTGAAAATTGCAAAATTTTCAAAATTTTCTCCATATTTGCATTTTTTTCAAAAATAAACGCAAGATATATCGAAGAAATGTTACCACTAACGTGAAGTACAATATGTCATGAGAAAACAATCTCAGAATTGTGAA
>JARQOD010000005.1:388002387-388162900 GCA_033576555.1 Oophaga sylvatica | reverse complement strand
GTAAAATCTTCTAGAAAATGGCATTAGACAGAGTTTAAAAACATGTGACATACACTAATGTGGCGCCCCTGAGGGTTCCGTCGCCACAGAGGTATTGCACCTCATCCAGAGGTGTGATACCCCACTCTCAGGTAAGGAGGGAGCACCACCCAGGACTCTAACACCTGCACCCAACACAGACAAAAGCATCCGGGCACCTGGACATACCCTAAGGGAGGATGGTCTCATCCCTGTCTGGCTAGGAAAGAGTGCATGGGTGGTGGGTGGAGAAAGTAAGAAGGAGGGGAAGTGAAGCTTTAGAGAGGGGTTAAGTGAGTCTAGTCAGAGAGTCTGGGAGGGGACCTGGAGCTGATAGGAGCTCGGCCTCAGACAGAGAACGTGAGCGAGTGAGAAGCATGGAGAGAAGCTTCTGGAAGGAAAGAAGGGGTCCTACGGACACGGATAGTGAGTGATCCATCCGTGGGGCCCGATCCAATTGTGGAGGGACCAGGTCGCAGAAGGGACTCTGTCTCTAGCCTAGTGGAGAACTTTAAGACTCAGCTAGCAAGCCGACAGCTGTGACAACTTTAGGGGTCACAGCCAACAACCACATTCATCTTCTACGGACAGGCAGCTATATAGAATCAAGGAAACGCCTGGGTCACGTTATCCGACAGGATTCGCAGCAGCCAATCTGGGACATTGTTTGTGGGGTGCTGGAAAGGAAGCAGGAGTGGGAATCAGCACAGTGAAATCAGGCCAGAGAAAGGAACACATTGAAAGGAGTCCTGGAAAGGTGCATCCCAAACTACCTGGGAGTTTGCTGAGCCCCTCACCTGGAGGACACAGTACCAAGCGGGCATCTGTGCTGCAACCAAAACTGTGAGTAAAGCCTTTGAAACTGCATCTGACTGTCTCCTCAAGTTATTCATGCGGAACACACTCCACTCTGTCACATCCCCCCAGCACCATCACTCTCTCTACAACATCTCTATGCCCTGAGACAACAAGCTCTGCCTGTGGAGAGCTATTCCAACTCTGCTGCATCACCATCAGTCTCAGAGGATCTGCACTACAGCGCTGGTCACCTCTGACCAGAAACCACAGGTGGCGTCACGAACACTATTACAAACTCAATAATTTCACTGTAAATATTCCCCTTTTATTGGACGCCCAGGGCCACTGCTGCCGTGACACATCACTTTAAGACACCGGCCCGGTACTGAGTACCCCACTGCCCTGACGGGCGACCCAACTTGGCGTCACGAACAGGATATCGAAGCCCGGTATCACCGGGTCCTCTGTGCCTATATTGAACTGTTTACTGCACTAGAGACTTTGTTGAAAATTGTGAAAGGCTACCACCATATTTGCACCACGAGGCACGCAAGAAGAAGGGCGTGTCGTCGTGGGTGGGACCCCACCAAGTGGCGCGAAAATTATGGCCGCCCAGTCTAAGTGTTACTGTATGATGAGAACTTGTCTGTCAGCAAGAGATCCACCTCCTGATCATGGAAGGCGGTGTCGTCGCTGTTAACTTGTTAACCCTTTCCTCCTCGGAATGTGGTACCAGAGAGAACAAGACACAGACCGAATGGATGCGTCTATAAGCTCTGTCTTTATTGCTAACAAAAGGGATTTTATACACACCCTGAAGCAGGAAGCGGAATTACCATACATGGCAGTTAATACAACTTATCGTTAAAGCACATACATACTGTTTTATTTTTTTTTTTTTTTAAGCCCCTGACCTCGGCTCCTAGCACGGAGCCTCTCTTCAACTCAGGGGGGGAGGTAAGTATTCTCAAAGAAGGAACATTCCTTTCTTATCTTATCTTCCCTTCTGCTATGCCTCAGCGCCTCAAAGTCTACTAGAGAGATATTGAATTTAACTCTAACATTCCCTGCTTTTGTTCCTTCATTTGATCAATACACATCTTCATACCTCCTCTGTGTCCTAGTACATCGTTTAATACACATCAAACAAATTTTAAAAACTAAATAGATAGCAAGACATATCAATAAAACCTGTAGGCCAGCTTGTATTATCCCAGTCAGCCATCCCCCTATGCCTTTGAACCAATTTGCGGGGTTAAGAAAGGAGAAAGTATTTGCCCACCATGAATCTTGATTCTTCAGATTTGCCTCATCATATAGTTTCCTTAACTTTATGACATCCTCTAGCTTATGTTTAAGGGTTAAAACACTAGAATTATCAATATAATGACAATATGCAGGTCCGATAATCTGGCACATCCCTCCTTGAGCTGCAGTCAAGTAATCTAACACGAGGGTATGTTGGTTAGTAACAATAATTAACTGGTTCTGTACTGCAAGGGACCCATTGAGGATATCTAAAATATCCCATATTTGATCATCTAGGTAATCTGTGGATTCTACCAACTTATCCCACGTCTGAGTTATCATAGGGTAGATGAATAATGCACTGAAAAATTTATTTGCTATCCCCATCTCCACTATGTGTGGTCTCCCATTTGGGCGAGGTCTATTGTCTGCAGATCGTTTATGTAGTGTATATTTTGGAATAGACAATGGATTTAATCTGTCTGGAGTGATGAGATAGGTGGCTGGTGTCAACCTAGCTAGGGTGCATTTCCCGGTGACTCCTACTGGAAGCCACTTAAATGCCTTGTCCCCACATACCCAATACATTGATGGTGGAAGGTTCCATATAGCTGAATGCTGTAATACTAATTGGTGTGCCAAATCTATAAACTTTGAAATATTACTCATCATGCACCATCCGGGCTTTTGTCCTAGTGGGGAGCAGTATCCTACGGTAGGTTCTCCGCAGGTGGGAGTGTTCTTCTGATACCCTTCATTTTCATTACACCTCAGGTTACCTGGTTTGTTAGCACAAGTTTCATCATTTCCATTCTCAAAGAAAACATTATTTTCCCATTTATCAGTGTGTAGATATCGTTCTAATAGGGAGGGTTTGAAAGCATCTAAGCTTCCTGTAGTGACCCCAAAACTTATCTTTAACCCCTGTGTCGGTATTTCTCCCAAAGAGGTTATACTAGTTCTATTTCTGGGTACCCATGCCCCACCTTTAAAAGATAGATACAGTCTTGGAATTATCTGTCCTGTTAGATTTCCCTGCCACCATGGAAAATCAGTCCAACCCACTACCGGTATTCCTACCGTAGTGTTCCAAAGTTTTTGAGTGGCATTGTTGCTTAATGTGTCTGCACAGTTACCCCAAGAGTTAATTTCTTCCCACGAGACTGGGACTGCAAGAAATGGTAGACTGGTGGATGTCACCGGCGCATGTGTACAAATCCAACAGTTTGCAACATTTTGGTTTTGTTCTTTCAGTCCATCCACTAAAGCTAAGTGGTGTCTAATGAATCTGTTATCATCTCTATCTACTCGGCTAAGTCTGTTCCAAGCATCCGTTACTGCAAGGATGCAAGCAAATGTCATTAGTAGCATCATTCCTCTTCTGGAGGCTCTCCAAGGATCTTCTTACAATGCGATGCGTGGATCCAAGTTTCCTTGCCTTGTAGCTTGACTGCGGTACTTGTCGTCAGTAGAACTTGAAAAGGTCCATCAAATCTCGGATCCAGACTCTTTCTCACGTGTCTTTTAATGACTACCCAGTCTCCGGGCTGCAAGCTGTGACTCCCAGGATCCTGGTTCGGATCTGGAAGAGAACTGAAGACATTATCATGTACTTTTTTGAGTCTTTTATGCAAATCCCTTACATATGAGCTTAATACATGGTTACTCATTTCCAGTGCTTGGGGAAAGAAACATCCTAAGCTAGGCACTTTGCCAAATAGTACTTCATACGGAGAAAGTCCAGTTTTTCTATTTGGAGTGTACCTTACTGAGTATAGGGCTAATGTTAAACATTCAGGCCAAGATTTCCCTGTTTCAGCCATGGCCTTTTGGATTTTTAACTTCAATGTCCCATTTAGTCTTTCTACTTTTCCACTGCTTTGTGGATGATATGGGGTATGAAAAGCTTGTTGAATTCCCAGAGCTGTCAAGACTTCATTCATTATTTCACCTGTGAAATGTTTACCTCTGTCACTTTCGATCACCTCTGGTACTCCATACCTGCACACCACCTCCGCAAGCAGCTTCTTTGCGGTTGCCGCAGCCGTAGCCTTGGCAATCGGGAAAGCCTCCGGCCAACCTGAGAATAAATCAATACAGACCAACACGTATTCCCATGATCCTGATTTTGGCAGCTGAATATAATCAATCTGCAGTCTCTGGAAAGGATAGAGGGGCCGAGGGGTGTGTTTGGGTGGTGTCTTGACTACCCTTCCCTGATTATGTGTAGCACATACCATGCATCCGTGGATCAAACCTTCTATACAGGTGGAAAAGCCTGGTGCTACCCAATGCTTCTGCATCACGCTCATTACAGCAGTTTTGGACTGGTGGGTTGGCCCATGTAACATCTGGGCGACCGCAGGGTACAATGCCCTTGGAAGGCATCGACGCATCCCTCTTCCCCATACCCCAGTTGCTGCATTCAGACATGCACCTTCTTTTTCCCACTTTTCTACTTCCTCCTAGCGCACCTGAGCCTGCATCTGGGCTAAGGCATCCTC
Source organism: Oophaga sylvatica (assembly GCA_033576555.1). Lineage (NCBI taxonomy): Eukaryota > Metazoa > Chordata > Amphibia > Anura > Dendrobatidae > Oophaga > Oophaga sylvatica. The sequence continues at coordinate 388,158,332 of JARQOD010000005.1, read as the reverse complement.
CGACACAAAGGGATTTTTGGGAGCGCTTACCTGGTGCATCGTTACCCCTTGGAGTGGTCTACTGGCTGCTGTTTTTGCTGCTGCATCGGCCATTGCGTTTCCTTTACTCACCTGATCGGTGCATCTGGTATGTGCTTTAACTTTTATGACAGCTACCTCTTTTGGTAATTGTAATGCATCAATTAACTGCTGGACTGCGTCAGCATTTTTAATGGGATGTCCTGCTGCCGTCAGGAATCCTCTAGATTTCCAAATTGGACCAAAATCATGAGCTATACCGAATGCGTATCTAGAATCTGTGTAGATGTTAACAATTCTACCTTCAGCTATCTTACAGGCCTCGGTCAGAGCCTTAAGTTCAGCCTCCTGGGCCGACTGATGTGGGAGCATTGGTTCTGCTTTGATCACTGCATTCAGGGAGACGATGGCATACCCGGTGTGGAAGGTACCTGAGTCATCTTGGTGGCGAGATCCATCTACAAAAAATTCAAAATCAGCATTAAGTCTCTCAGTTTCAAACACTGTGGGTAGGCCTGCTGTTTCCTGTGCCATAAGCTGAACACAGTCATGAGGAACCTCCTCTCTTGGATCTTCTTTGTACAATACCGTACCTGACCCCTCCTTTAGATCCGAGAGAGGTAACAACGTGGCAGGATTAAGTGTGGTACATCTCTGCAAAGAAACATTTGGAGGCATTAAAAGTGCACATTGCAATCGAAGGTGACGTGCAGCTGAAAGGTGTGCCGGTTGCACCTGGTTCAGTATGGTGTATACATCATGAGGTGTAAGTACTGTCAATGGATGATCAAGAACAATGTCTGACGATTTGTGGAGCAATAGTCCTACAGCATGTACTGCCCGTACACAGGACGGGGCACCTCTAGCCACTGCATCTAGTCTTCCACTGAAATAGGCTACAGGCCTTTGATTGTCACCATGTAACTGAGTCAATACCCCTGCCGCGTGACCCTGCTGTTCGTGGAGATACAGGGTGAATGGTAGTTCATAGTTGGGGGTTCCTAGCGCTGGAGCTGCCACAATCCTGTTTTTAAGAGAATAAAAACAGTCTATACCTTCAGGAGTTAGTTTAAAAGGCACAATGGTGATACAGTCATAGAGAGGCTGCATGAGGATTGATACAGCATGAATCCACTGCCTGCAATAGGAAACCAGTCCAAGAAATGTCCTAAGAGCGGCAACATTAACAGGAATAGGAAAATTCTGTACAGCTTCTTTGCGAGCGCTGGTCAGATGTCGCGCCCCCGGTGTAATGCAATGTCCCAAAAAGATAACTGAAGATTTACAGAATTGCAGTTTATCCTTTGACGCTTTACATCCAGATTGGTACAGAAACAACATGAGTGATATCGTTGCAGTGCGACACTGTTTCCTGGAGGGGGCACAAATTAGTAAGTCATCAACATATTGCAGAACAACTACTTTTGGCATTTTCCATCTTTCCAGTATCTCTTGCAGACTGGCAGTATACATAGTGGGTGAATTCTGGGCACCCTGGGGCAAAACAGTCCACGTATACTGGTTCCCTTGAAATGTAAAGGCAAACAAATACTGGCAGTCAGGGTGCAATGGGACACTAAAAAATGCGTTTGCCAAGTCAATCACTGAAAAACAAAGAGCACCAGCCGGGATCTGAGACAGAAGGGTGTGAGGATTTGGAACAACTGGTGTGAGGAGCTCTGTAGCTTTGTTCACTAGCCGGAGATCATGGACCATTCTGTACGCTGCTGGCTGTCCCGGTGCTGTTTTCTTTTTAACTGGGAACAGAGGGGTATTACAAGGGGACTGGGTCTTAACTAAAACACCACTTGCTACCAGTTTCTGTATCTGCTGAGCAATAGCCATCTCTTGTGCTGAACTAAGAGGATACTGTCTCTGTTGGGGCAGAATTGCACCTGGCTTTAATTTGACCATGACTGGCTGCACCCTTAATCTGCCCACATCTGTTTTATCTGAAGCCCAGAAATCATGCGGTATCACACCTTCCAACATTGAAGGAAATTCATTTGTGTCCTCTATACTAGCAACATCTAACGACATGATTTTACAAAGAGTGCTCTGCTTTAGGGTTGAGCATTCCGATACCAAAACCCGGTTCCGATACCTGAAATCCAATGTAAGTCTATGGGAACAAAATATCGGAATATTTTTACTTCCGATATTTTGTTCCCATAGACTTACATTGGATTTCAGGTATCGGAACCGGGTTTCGGTATCGGAATGCTCAACCCTACTCTGCTTCAGTCCTGGTGTCATAGTGACAGTTCCATCAGGATGATACTCAATATGTGCTTGCAATTGTGACAACACATCACTTCCTAAAAGATTACATTGACCCCGTGGTGACACCATTAACTGTGTGTGTACAGTCATGGCCAAAAGTTTTGAGAATGACACAAATATTAATTTTTACAAAGTCTACTGCTTCACTTTTTCTAATGGCAATTTGCATATACTCCAGAATGTTATAAAGAGTGATCAGCTTAACAGCAATTACTTGCAAAGTCAATATTTGGCTAGAAAATGAACTTTATCCCCTAAAACACATTTTAACATCATTGCAGCCCTGCCTTAAAAGGACCAGCTAACCTCTTTTCAGTGATTGCTCCATTAACACAGGTGTGGGTGTTGATGAGGACATGGCTGGAGATCAATCTGTCATGATTAAGTAAGAATGACACCACTGGACACTTTAAAAGGAGGCTGGTGCTTGGCATCATTGTTTCTCTTCTGTTAACCATGGTTATCTCTAAAGAAACATGTGCAGTCATCATTGCAATGCACAAAAATGGCCTAACAGGGAAGAGTATCGCAGCTAGAAAGATTGCACCTCAGTCAACAATCTATCGCATCATCAAGAACTTCAAGGAGAGAGGTTCCATTGTTGCCAAAAAGGCTCCAGGGCGCCCAAGAAAGACCAGCAAGCGCCAGGACCGTCTCTTAAAAGTGTTTCAGCTGTGGGATCGGGCTACCAGCAGTGCAGAGCTTGCTCAGGAATGGCAGCAGGCAGGTGTGAGTGCATCTGCACGCACTGTGAGGCGGAGACTCTTGGAGCAAGGCCTGGTCTCAAGGAGGGCAGCAAAGAAGCCACTTCTCTCCAGAAAAAACATCATGGACAGACTGATATTCTGCAAACGGTACAGGCAGTGGACTGCTGAGGACTGGGGTAAAGTTATTTTCTCTGATGAATCCCCTTTTCGATTGTTTGGGACATCAGGAAAATGCCTCATTCGGAGAAGACAAGGTGAGCGCTACCACCAATCTTGTCTCATGCCAACTGTTAAGCATCCTGAAACCATTCATGTGTGGGGTTGCTTCTCAGCCAAGGGAATCGGCTCTCTCACAGTCTTGCCTAAAAACACAGCCATGAATAAAGAATGGTACCAGAATGTCCTCCAAGAGCAACTTCTCCCAACCCTCCAAGAGCAGTTTGGCGATCAACAATGCCTTTTCCAGCATGATGAAGCACCTTGCCATAAGGCAAAGGTGATAACTAAATGGCTCAGGGAACAAAACATAGAGATTTTGGGTCCATAGCCTGGAAACTCCCCAGATCTTAATCCCATTGAGAACTTGTGGTCAATCATCAAGAGACGGGTGGACAAACAAAAACCTAAAAATTCTGACAAAATGAAAGCATTGATTGTGCAAGAATGGACTGCTATCAGTCAGGATTTGGTCCAGAAGTTGATTGAGAGCATGCCAGGGAGAATTGCAGAGGTCCTAAAGAAGAAGGGTCAACACTGCAAATATTGACTTGCTGCATTAACTCATTCTAACTGTCAATATAAGCTTTTGTTACTCATATGTTTGCAATTATTATATTTCTGTCTGTGATAAAAACATCTGTCAAACACACATAAAAACCAGAGGGCAGCAGATCATGTGAAAATATAATATTTGTGTCATTCTCAAAACTTTTGGCCATGACTGTACAGTGGTTCCTTGAATTTGCAGGGGAATCTTTTTAGTGACGGGGAGCAGGATAGATGGAGAGTTATAAGGAGTCGCTATAACATGGTGGGAGAAATCACTTTTCCCAAATGGCCAGTCCTCTTCTGTAATTACTGAATTGTCTGCCCCCGTGTCCACTTGGAACTCAACCTCATGTCCCCCTGGTAGGTTCACCTGCACTGTGCAATTAGGAGTTGGGGGTAGGGAGACAAGGGGGTTCATGTGCAAGCTACCATTATCCTATGGGTGCGGCGCTAATTGGTCTTGGGGGCCTCCTGCAGGCGGGTCATTTGGATATGGATTAGTTGGACAGGCTGGATATGGATTAGTTGGACAGGCTGGATATGGATTAGTTCTGCAATCCCTCCTGAAATGTCCTGGTTTCTTACACCCATAGCACAATTTCTGTCCATCTCCTGGCACACGTCTCCTCTCCCTGTTGTTTGCAGGACGAGTACCTACAGCATGTATTCTTGTTCCTCTTTTAGCCTGCGCTAAATCATGTTGTGCCCCCTGTGCTATTCTGGCTAGATCCTCTGCTTTTACTGATCTCCAATCAGGTCTACTTACCTTCACTTTCTCTGCCACTTCCTTTTTTAACCCATTCATATAAGCACTTGCCAGAACCCTCTCACTAGTCTTGTTTTCTGGGACAAAACCCATTTCCACCCAAGTTTTTCTTAGAGCCCAGAAATAATCTTTTGGCTCTTCCTCTTTTCCCTGTACTCTGTCTTCTAGTGTAACTTCCTTTTCTGCTTGTCTATCTTTACATGCTTTTTTCAACGCTTCTGTAAACATAACCCCTGCTGCTGCGTCATTGACCTCTGCATCATCAGGTCCGTTCCTACCGACATAACACTTGTATGTCTCATCTATCAGTCTATCGTATCTGGCTTCATCTGCCAATTTCCCTTTTATAAGTGCTTCTAGATCCTGTCTAGTTGCTTTATACGTATCCTGCATTGTAGCTAACATTCTAGCGAACCCCATTGGTGACTGTGAAGGGTCCGGGAGTTGAGTTATTAGAGCCAACTGCTCTGAAGGACTCCATGGTCTGTATAACACTGCTGTCCGGGGGCGCCTGGAGCTACTCCACCCTCCACTCCTCCTGCAGCACCCGGGGTACCAGGTACCATTACTGTCCTCATTGGAAATAGATTGGCCGGGGGAGGTCTGGGTCCACCGCAACTTACACAGAGATCTACCGTCAGGGATTTTGCTGTCCACACCTAGGGCAGACCCAACAGTTTGGTTCATGGGAAGTCTGTGGGAAGGTCTGATACTGGGGTGGAGGTAACGTAGGGGGCAAACAGGAGGGCAAATCAGTCATCCCTGTTTTTGTCAGTTTGTAATGTCCGTCTCCCAATTCTTCAGTCCTTCCCTCTAAGTAATCACACGCACTCATCCACAGGTTCACTGTTTTCAACAGTCCTTTGTCTCTCAACCAACCATGATGTGAGTTAAAGAACCTTTTCCATTTATCACTGTTCAATTCTCCGTTTTTACTCATGCCTGCTTTACACAATACTTTGTCAATGCCTATCAAAGCTTGCTTTCCTGATCTGCGCACAACTAAATCTTTAGCAGTAACACCTTCCTTGGTGTTTTGGTTCCCCATTTTTATATCTTCTCACCTAGAAGAGATTCTCTTGTCACCAAGACAAGTTTGTCACCAAGACAATTGCGTCACTTAGACAATGGGCCACAAAGGTTTCTGAACCATTCCACTGCTCGCTTTCCAAGATTTGTACGCCAACCAAATAAACAATCCAATCACACAGACACCAAGACAAAACCACAACACAATCATTGGATCCATACTGTCATTATTCAAAGGAGGAAAGGCAGGACTGACAATTAATCTGAAGGTCTACTGGTTCAAAGGGACCTGAGCCAGGAATACCTGTGATTTACCTGGAAAGCCGACCGCTCGGGGAGGAGGGAGTCCACTATACAGTGATATAGATTTTAGGTAGAATATAATAAGTATTCTTACCCCAGCGCTGTGTATATCACCGACAGAAGGCTCCGCTCATCCCACGTCTCCGGACCGGTCGGGCTCCCGCAGAGTAGAATAACTCAGGTCCCTGTTCGGGCGCCAGGTGTCGTCGCTGTTAACTTGTTAACCCTTTCCTCCTCGGAATGTGGTACCAGAGAGAACAAGACACAGACCGAATGGATGCGTCTATAAGCTCTGTCTTTATTGCTAACAAAAGGGATTTTATACACACCCTGAAGCAGGAAGCGGAATTACCATACATGGCAGTTAATACAACTTATCGTTAAAGCACATACATACTGTTTTATTATTTTTTTTTTAAGTCCCTGACCTCGGCTCCTAGCACAGAGCCTCTCTTCAACTCAGGGGGGGAGGTAAGTATTCTCAAAGAAGGAACATTCCTTTCTTATCTTATCTTCCCTTCTGCTATGCCTCAGCGCCTCAAAGTCTACTAGAGAGATATTGAATTTAACTCTAACAGCGGGAAAAGGAGGAAGAAGAAGGTCCGCCCCTAGAAGAAAAAGAGGGAACTCCTACGAGTTGCGAGTGCGACAAAAGAGTTGATCAACAAGATGGCGGCTGGTGGTGACCCTGGTGTGGAGGAGCGGAGGAATGCTCCTTTCCCAGTCTGAAGGGAGATGAAGAACCACCAGTGGCCATGGATCAGGCGCTGCTAGACCAAGAGATACAGGAGTTGAGCCGGCAGCTGATGGAAGTCGAGTCAACTACACAAAGCCAGTAGCGGACCACGCTGGGCCGAAGGCAGCCGCTAGAGCCGCAGCGACCTATCCGGCGGCCCGACACTCCAGTCCTGGAGGAAGAGGAATCCGGCCCCAGAACGACCAGCGAGGCTGCAGACCCGGCCTTGGAGGATGAAGCATCATTGCTTGGCCCGCTGCCCACGCCTCCATCCCGTGAACCCGGTAGGCCACGTGCAACCCTGAACTGGGACCGGCAGTGTGGGTTGGAAGATCAATTCGGACCCGTGCTACAACCAACAGCCGCGGAGAGCCAGGTACACCCCGAACGAGTGGTGTACCACTGGTCACCCCAGGGGACGGAGCTGATGGAGTTCCCGGGCCAGCAAGCTGACGGAGGTGAGCTGGAGGTGCTGAGTTGGGCCAAATATGATAAGGAATTCACTGATCGCTGGGAACAGCAGGAGCGGGAGGAACAGGCCAGGCGGCAGGAACAGACAGAACGAGACTTGGAGGAGAAGCAGCGGAACCGCAGAGATAAAGGTACGGAACGGTGACCGCTGAGGCAGGGTGCTGTAGTAGAGTTTCGGCTGAAAGAGGGATAGGGGTTCATCAAGGAACCTCATCTATTGGCGGAGATGTTCGTCAACCGGAAGGACGTAGAGTCAAACCTGTTATGTTTTGGTAGCTGAGGAGAGCAGGCAAAAATGGCAATACACCAGAGAGGTTGGAATCTATTGGATTGCAGTACCCTGACTAACCACCACAACTAAAGGCAGCCGTGGAGCGTTCCTACGTTGGTCCTAGACGCCTCTTCACAGCCTGAGAGATTAACTACACCTAAAGAGAGAAAGAGGAAAGCTATCTGCCCTGGAGCAGATCCCCAAAGAACATAGGAAGCCCCCAAACATGTAATGGCGGTTAGACAAGAGGAAATACAGACACAGAAAGAAAATAGTATGAGCAAACGCTGGGGCCCAATCTGCCTAGACAGAAAAGGATAGAAATGATACTCACTGCAATCCAAAAAAGCCCTAAAAATGCCAACGCTACTGATTGCAAAAACACCTGAGATCACACGACCTCTACCACCTAAATCAGTTCTCTGGTGTAACAAAACTAAGCCGAAGCCACTAAAAAAACTGGAAAAGGCAAATGAACAAATAACAGTGGCTCCAAGCGGAACTGAGAGGAGCCCAAGCCCCCCGGGGGGGAACCTGGCTAACCTCACAGAAATGCAGAGAAACATGCAAAAGGTAAGCACAAAAACAAAAACAGAAAATATCTTATCTGAAAGCAGAAGAAGAGGCAAGACTCAGCAAGCTTCCAAGTGAACCAGGAACCACAGTTGAGACAAGAACAATTGATCACCGGCAACCATGATGGGAGGGAACCTCCCTTATATCAAGCCAGTCTGTGACTCCTGATTGCCAATCCTCATTATATGGTTCAGTACTGTTTGTAACCACCAGAGGGAGCTTCTGCTCAGAATTCATTTCCATTACACTCACAACAGTACCCCTCTTGAGGAGGGGTCACTGAACCCTCATTTGTGCAACCAGGTCGGTCAGGATGAGCTCGGTGATACGCACGGATCAGTCTCCTAGCATGGATGTCCGAAGCAAACACCCAAGAATTGTCCTCCTGACCATAACCTCTCCACTTAACCAAATACTGGAGTTTCCGTCTGGAAAAACGAGAATCCAATATTTTCTCAACCACATACTCCAGATTGCCCTCAACCAAAACAGGGTCAGGAGGCACAGCCATAGGAACCACTGGCTCGACAAACCTCTTCAATAAGGACTTGTGGAACACGTTATGGATCTTAAATGTCCCTGGAAGAAGTAAACAAAAGGAAACAGGATTAAGAATCTCCATGATCTTATAAGGTTCAATGAACCTAGTCTTAAACTTAGGAGATGCAACTCTCATAGGGATATTTCTTGAGGACAACCAGACCAAGTCCCCCACTTTAAACCGAGGACCATCAGTCTTATGCCGGTTGGCAAACCGCTGGGCCTTCTCCTGAGAGAGGGACAACCTCTACACTACCTGGTCCCAAGTCTGCTGCATACGCTCCACAACAGAGTCAACACCCGGACAGACAGAAGCCTCCGTCTGTCCCGAAGAAAATCGAGGGTGAAACCCAAAATTGCAGAAAAATGGAGACATCAAAGTGGCAGAGCTAGCCCTATTGTTAAGAGCAAACTCAGCCAAAGGCAAAAAAGAGACCCAGCCATCTTGATCAGCAGACACAAAGCATCTCAGATAAGTCTCCAATGTCTGGTTTGTTCTCTCAGTTTGTCCATTGGTCTGAGGATGAAAAGCAGAGGAGAAAGACAATTGAACACCAAGTTTAGAACAAAAAGTCCTCCAAAATCTGGAAACAAACTGGACTCCTCTGTCAGACACAATGTTCTCAGGAATGCCGTGTAACCGAACCACGTGATGAAGGAACAAAGGCACCAATTCGGAGGAGGAAGGCAACTTAGGTAATGGCACAAGATGTATCATCTTGGAAAACCTATCACAAATCACCCAGATAGCGGTCATTCTCTGAGAAACAGGGAGGTCGGAAATAAAATCCATAGAGATATGGGTCCATGGTCTCTTGGGCACAGGCAATGGCATCAACAAACCACTAGAGCGAGAGCAAGGCTTGGAGCGAGAGCAAGTCCCACAGGACTGCACAAATTCCCTGACGTCACGAGACAAAGTAGGCCACCAAAAGGACCGACTCACCAAGTCTCTGGTACCAAAAATTCCGGGATGACCGGCCAACGCGTAACAATGAATCTCAGACATCACACTCTTTTTCCACCGGTCTGGTACAAACAATTTCCCAATAGGGCAGCGCTCGGGTTTATCCTCCTGACACCCTTCCAGAGCCAGTCTCAAATTGGGCGAGATGGCGGAAAGAACTACACCCTCTTTCAAAATAACAGCAGGATCAGATAACTCAGGAGAGTCCGCAAGGAAACTCCTCGAGAGGGCATCCGCCTTAACATTCTTAGTGCCAGGAAGAAAGGAAACCACAAAATTAAAACGTGTGAAAAACAAGGCCCACCTGGCCTGTCTAGGATTAAGTCACTTGGCTGATTCCAGATAAACCAGATCCTTATGGTCCGTGAGGACCACCACCTGATGTTTGGCTCCCTCCAGCCAATGTCTCCACTCTTCAAAAGCCCACTTCATGGCCAATAACTCCTGATTACCCACGTCATAATTACGTTCAGTTGGAGAAAATTTTCGAGAGAAAAAGGCACAAGGGTTACTTTTAGAGGTCTCAGGATCTCTTTGGGACAAAACGGCACCTGCCCCAACTTCAGAGGCATCAACCTCCACCTGAAATGGCAGAGAAACATCACGTTGCCGTAGAACAGTAGCAGAAGTGAATCTCTGCTTAAGTTCCTGAAACGCAGAGACTGCCTCAGGAGGCCAATTCACCACATCAGAACCCTTTTTGGTCAAATCAGTCAATGGTTTAACAATAACAGAGAAATTACCAATAAATTTACGATAAAAATTGGAAAACCCAAGAATCTCTGAAGAGCCTTTAATGAAGTAGGTTGGACCCAATCACAGATGGCCTGAACCTTGACCGGGTCCATTTCAATAACAGATGGAGACAAAATGAATCCCAGAAATTAGATCCTCTGTACGCCAAAAAGACACTTTGATCCCTTCACATACAGAGCATTCTCTCTCAAAATCTGGAACACAGTCCGAACATGTTTCACATGAGAGTCCCAGTCATTGGAAAAAATCAAGATATCATCCAAATAAACAATCAGAAATTTATCCACAAAATCCCTGAAAATGTCATTCATGAAGGACTGGAAGACGGAAGGAGCATTAGTGAGCCCAAAGGGCATCACTAGGTACTCAAAATGCCCCTCTGGGGTATTAAACGCCGTCTTCCATTCATCCCCGTGCTTAATGCGAATAAGGTTATACGCCCCCCTGAGGTCAAGCTTGGTAAACCAAGTAGCACTTTTCACCCTGGAAAACAGGTCAGAAATCAAGGGTAACGGATATTGATATTTCACAGTGATCTTGTTCAAGAGACGATAATCAATACACGGCCTTAATGAACCATCCTTTTTGGCCACAAAGAAAAAACCGGCACCCAAGGGTGAAGAGGATGGTCTGATATGACCCTTCTCCAATGACTCCTTGATATAAGACCGCATAGCGTCATGTTCAGGTACAGACAAGTTAAAAAGGCGACCTTTAGGAAATTTACTACAAGGCACTAATTCAATAGCGCAGTCATAGCTCCTATGGGGGGGCAAGGATGCAGATTTACTTTCGCTAAACACATCAGAAAAATCAGTCAAAAAGTGTGGAACATCCTGAGACTGGGGAGAGGCAGAAAAAACATGAGTGTTGGCATTAACACATTGGCAGCCCCAACTGGTTACAGACACAGATTTCCAATCCAAAACAGAATTATGAGACTATAACCAAGGGAAACCTAGTACAATAATGTCATGCAGATTATACAGTACCAAAAATTTGCAACTCTCCTGATGATCAGGTTCAACCCTCATTATCACCTGAGTAGAAAAGTGGGGTTTATTCTCAGCCAAAGGGGTAGAATCAATCCCCAGTAGGGGAATAGACTTCCGCAGGGGTATCAAGGGAAACCCACAACATTTGGCAAAATCAAAATCCATCAGGTTAATAGCTGCTCCCGAATCAACAAAAGCCTGAGCAGAAAATGTGGACAGGGAGCAAATCAGGGTAACAGTCAACAGAAATTTAGTCTGAACACTACCCAAGACAACTGAGCGTGCAAAACGTCTTCCCCGCTTAGGGCAGACAGAAATAGCATGAGAGGCGTCACCACAATAGAAACATAACCCATTGCGTTTTCTAAACTCATGACGCTGTGCCCCAGAAGCCACTCTATCACACTGCATGGGTTCAGAAGCTGGCTCACAAGGCAACACTATTCCACGCATACTCCTGCGCTCACGCAAACGTCTGTCAATTTGAATCGCTAATGACATAGAATCATTGAGACCAGAGGGAGCAGGGAAACCCACCATAACATCTTTTACATTCTCTGACAGCCCCTTCTGAAAAAGGGCTGCCAAAGCATCATCATTCCATTTGGTTAGGACTGCCCATTTTCATAATTTCTGACAGTACAACTCAGCGTCCTCAAGCCCCTGATTTAATGCCAACAAGGTTCTTTCAGCTTGATCAGTGACATTAGGCTCATCGTACAATAACCCCAGAGCCAGAAAAAATGCATCAACATCACTCAAAACAGGGTCCCCAGGTGTCAGGGAAAAAGCCCAATCCTGAGGATCGCCGCGCAGAAGAGAGATGACAATTTGAACCTGCTGTGCTGTGTTCCCTGAGGACTTAGATTTTAAGGCAAAAAACAACTTACAGTTGTTTTTGAAATTCAGAAATTTGGCCCGATCTCCCAAAAACAAATCTGGCATGGGAATCCTAGGTTCCACAACCGGCAACCCAGCAAGATAGACAGCAATACTCCGAACCTCAGTGGCAAACTGATCCACACGGCCAGACAGCTATGCAAGCTCCATTGAGAGAAAAAAAAAATCCTCCTCAGCACCCAGAGAATAAGAGGGAAAAAATGCAAGAAACAGAAAAAAAAAAAATAAAAATCTCTGACAACTTTTTTCTTTCCACACTATTTTTCCCTTCTGTGAGTACCATACAATTTTCAGTTTGGCCGGTGATACTGTTATGTTTTGGTAGCTGAGGAGAGCAGGCAAAAACGGCAATACACCAGAGAGGTTGGAATCTATTGGATTGCAGTACCCTGACTAACCACCACAACTAAAGGCAGCCGTGGAGCGTTCCTACGTTGGTCCTAGACGCCTCTTCACAGCCTGAGAGATTAACTACACCTAAAGAGAGAAAGAGGAAAGCTATCTGCCCTGGAGCAGATCCCCAAAGAACATAGGAAACCCCCAAACATGTAATGGCGGTTAGACAAGAGGAAATACAGACACAGACAGAAAATAGTATGAGCAAACGCTGGGGCCCAATCTGCCTAGACAGAAAAGGATAGAAAGGATACTCACTGCAATCCAATAAAACCCTAAAAAATGCCAACGCTACTGATTGCAAAAACACCTGAGATCACACGACCTCTACCACCTAAATCAGTTCTCTGGTGTAACAAAACTAAGCCGCAGCCACTGAAAAAACTGGAAAAGGCAAATGAACAAATAACAGTGGCTCCAGTGGAACTGAGAGGAGCCCAAGCCCCCCGGGGGGGAACCTGGCTAACCTCACAGAAATGCAGAGAAATATGCAAAAGGTAAGCACAAAAACAAAAACAGAAAATATCTTATCTGAAAGCAGAAGAAGAGGCAAGACTCAGCAAGCTTCCAAGTGAACCAGGAACCACAGTTGAGACAAGAAAAATTGATCACCGGCAACCATGATGGGAGGGAACCTCCCTTATATCAAGCCAGTCTGTGACTCCTGATTGCCAATCCTCATTGAATGGTTCAGTACTGTTTGTAACCACCAGAGGGAGCTTCTGCTCAGAATTCATTTCCAAAACATTCACAACACAAACCTAAAAGAAGAACATCCGGACCGGGATCTCTATCCAGGAGACCTGGTAACGTACACCCGGCACTGGGGTCTCAAAGGCTGTTGTGCCTTAAACGTCGAAAGGTGCAAATCCGCCGTCTCTGAGCAAGGAGCTGCCAGTGAAACACCTCCAAGGACAGCCAGACCTGGTCAGGTTGGAACCACTCCTCCCCCATCCAGGCTTACCACCGTGCCTATGCAGAACATTGCTACTCAGACTCCAGTGTCAGGACATGACCTGACTGTGCATGCCACCAGGACAGGGGCGGAACTATCGTGGAAGCAGGGGAAGCAGCTGCCACAGGGCCCGGGCTAGAAGGGGGCCCGTACCTGCTGCAGCTGCTTCACCTACCACCAGGGCCGCCATCAGTGCATGACAGCCCTTACTCATGTATGGGGCCCGGTGATTAGGTGGGCCCGCCGCCCGAGCACGCTGGCAGGCCGGTCCGCGCTCGGGCCCGGGGCCCCCAACATTTGAGGCTCCCCCTGCTTTGTATGAAAGCATAACCCGGCGCCTGCCGGGCCCCCCCAGCGCCCAGCCCCAAGTGCCGACTCCCCCCGTCGCTGCTTTGAACTGTACCGGCGTCTACCGGTACAGTTCAAAGCAATGATGGAGGAGAGAGCGTCAGCTTGACGCTCCCTCTCCCACCATTCCCCGCCCTGTCTGACACAGCGCACTCACTGTGTGCCGGGCAGAGCAGGAGACAGGAGCCCGGAGCAGCGCGGGCACCAGGAGAAGGTGAGAAGTGTTTTTTTTTTTTTTAATTATGTCAGTGCTTACTGCTGTGGGGCCATTCCTGTGGGGTGGGGAGAGAGATGAGGGCTGTGCATTGTGGGCCCAGCTATATACTATGTGGGACCTGCTATATACTATGTGGGACCTGTTATATACTATGTGGGCCCAGCTAATACTATTTGGGCCCTGCTGTATACTATATGGACCCAGCTATATACTATGTGGGACCTGCTATATACTATGTGGGCCCAGCTAATACTATTTGGGACCTGCTGTATACTATGTGGACCCTGCTATATACTATTTGGTCCCTGCTTTATACTATGTGGGACCTGCTATATACTATTTGGGCCCTGCTGTATACTATGTGGGCCCTGCTACTATATACTATGTGGGCCCTGCTGTATACTATGTGGGCCCAGCTATATACTATGTGAGACCTGCTATATACTATGCGGGCCCTGCTTTATACTATGTGGGCCCTGCTATATACTATTTGGGCCCTGCTGTATACTATGTGGGCCCTGCTATATACTATGTGGGACCTGCTATATACTATGTGGGCCCTGCTTTATACTATGTGGGCCCTGCTATATACTATGTGGGACCTGCTATATACTATGCTGGCCCTGCTGTATACTATGTGGGCCCTGCTTTATACTGTGTGGGCCCTGCTATATACTATGTGGGACCTGCTATATACTATGTGGGCCCAGCTATATACTATGTGGGCCCTGCTGTATACTATGTGGGCCCTGCTATATACTATGTGGGCCCTGCTGTATACTATGTGGGCCCTGCTGTATACTATGTGAGTCCTGCTGTATACTTTGTGGGCCAAGCTATATACTATGTGGGCCCAGCTGTATACTATGTGGGCCCTGCTGTATACTATGTGGGCCCAGCTGTATACTATGTGGGCCCTGCTATATACTATGTGGGCCCTGCTATATACTATGTGAGTCCTGCTGTATACTATGTGGGCCCAGCTATATACTATGTGGGCCCAGCTATATACTATGTGGGCCCTGCTGTATACTATGTGGGTGCTGCTGTATACTATGTGGGCCCAGCTATATACTATGTGGGCCAAGCTATATACTATGTGGGCCCAGCTATATACTATGTGGGCCCAGCTATATACTATGTGGGCCCTGCTGTATACTATGTGGGCCCTGCTGTATACTATGTGGGCCCTGCTATACACTATGTGAGCATGATTGGAGACAGATGGGGCAGGATTGGAGATGATGGGGCATGATTGCAGACACATGGGGCATGATTGCAGAAAAAAGGGGCAGGATTGCAGACACGGGTGCAGGATTGCAGACACGGGGGCATGATTGCAGACACGGGGCAGGATTGCAGACATGGGGGCAGGATTGCAGACACGGGGGCATGATTGCAGACACGGGGCATGATTGCAGACAAGGGGCATGATTGCAGACAGAGGGGGCAGGATTGGAGACAGATTGTGCAGGATCATGGGGCAAGATGGATTCGATGGAGACAGATGGGGAAATCATATGGGCAGAATGGATACTCATGAGGGCAGGATGGGAGAACATATGGCTGGAGCCAGGAATGAGACACACGGGGGCCAGGATGGTGATGTTATTACCATAGGGGCTAATTAAGGAATATTATTACTGCAGTGATGTATTTATTTTATTTTTTGAGTATACTGTTTTAAATGGGGGGTGGTCCTGTTACTGTGCAGAGCTACACTATGTCGCCTTTTTTTCTTCATGTGGTGTAATGTAGAAGTTGGGAAAAAAATAAGTAATGTGTTCTGCAAGCCGTGCTCGAGATAACTGTTATTTCCTGCAGAGACAAGCCCTAGCTGGAAGAAGTGACTGCGGTCTGTGCTGGATGAAAGATGAAAAGCAAAGATGAAGAACTTCACCTAGAGACGTCACTGGTGAGTTAGTGTGCTACCTGTACACTGACACTATACACTATATAGTATATACAGAGCTCCTGTGTATAATGTCACTGGTGATCACTGTATTACCTGTGTACAGACACTGCATACTAAGTACAGATCTCCTGTGTATTATGGCACTTGTGGTGATAGTATTGTGTTTTTTTTTGTTACTGATCAGTATTGTAGTATTCAGTCACTATGTGGTGGTAATATGTGGTCTGGACATGGTGCGGTGGTATTTGTTCCTTGTATGTGATATTATTCAGTCACTGTGGTGGTAATATGTGCTCTGGTCATGGTGCGGTGGTATTTGTTCCTTGTATGTGATATTATTCGGTCACTGTGGTGGTAATATTTGGTCTGGTCATGGTGCGGTGGTATTTGTTCCTTGTATGTGATATTATTCGGTCACTGTGGTGGTAATATTTGGTCTGGTCATGATGTGGTGGTATTTGTTCCTTGTATGTGGTATTATAGGTCACTATGTGGTGGTAATAGTGTCTGGCCATCGTGCGGTAGTATTTGTTCCTTATATATGATATTATTGGTCATTTTAAAAATTGAAAAATAAATAAAAATATACCTAAAATTGTACTGCATATTTTAACAAATATTTAATAGGTTACAGTAGAGTAGAGCCCGGCCAAAGTGTCTACTGTGTTGTGATGGCGGCTTAAAAAATCTTTTGGCCTAAAAAAATGCTGTCGGCTTTATGTGTGATCTGGTGATGGGAACTGTTAATGTGTGATTGGTGAGAAGTGGAGTTTTTCCAAGAGAGAGCAGAGGGACTGTGGACAGTTCGAGGGGTGGAGGCGGGGCTGGAGTGGAGCCTGGGCGGAGTCTCAAGGGGGCCCCGAAAATTTTGCCAGTATGAGGCCCCGAAATTCCTACTGGCAGCCCTGCCTACCACCACGGTAGTTCCGCAAGCTGCCGGTGGTGTGAGTCTGATATGGGACCCTCCGCCACCTCCGGCGCCACTATGAGAGGAGGTGGGACGGGCCCCGAGCAGTACGGCACTTCCGCGTCATGTGACGTGGGGGCGTGCGCGCGATCTCACGTCACATGCAAGGCTGGCGTGGTGGATGTCGGAGCATGGAGGACGGAGCGGCGTGCGGAGCAGAAGAGCTGGAAGACGCAGTCACCTGAGGATTGGCAGATTGGTAAGTATGCTTCCTGGGGGGGGCCCCATTGTGAAGTTTGCTGTGGGGCCCTGCCGTTCCTAGTTACGCCCCTACACCAGGAGGCACCGTCTAATGGTAGCGCCAGGCGTGGCAACCATTTACGAATTCCCTCAGGAAGAGGAACAGGCAGCACAAGGTGCTGCTTCAAAGAAATACTGAACAGCTACTGTGAAGGATGATTGTAAATAGTTCTTATCAAGATTTATAAGTTAACCCAGTAGGGTTCTGCAACAAATTAACGAACTGTGAGATCACGAACAATGTGTGGACCAAACTTTTATTCTATATAGTTTAGCACTTCTTAAGGTGCTTTCTCTTGGTTTTACTTGAAAGTCTGTAGGGTTCGCTGACACCCTATAACACTGCACAACTGACCACAGAACAAAAACCCGTTTGGCGTGGCCGAAGTAGTGGTCCAAAGTGGAGACCAGTTGTTGCCTTGAAGCCCGCCCAAGGCCTATGTGGAGGGTTTGTGACGGGACCCTCATGTTGCACTAAAGAGAATACCCCGGATGGGGTTTGCACTACAGAAGAGGAAAAGAAAGTTTTATTGAACTTGAATAAAAATGTTTTATTGCACTTAATCTGAAAGTATTCAATAACACTTTAAGTTTTGATAAATTAATGTGAATATTTTTGAAGAAAATTTTGATAGCACTTTTATAGTAAAAATTAAAGAGAAAGTTTACCAGCAGTAGATGTTAATAAATGTATAAAATAATGTTTTATCTAATGATCTGAGTATTAGTTATACTCATGTTGTTTACCTGTTTACATGTTATGTAACGTTTAAGAAGAAGTTCCTCCCATAAAGGGAAGTTGCGTTTGACTTTTATACCTTTTGTAATGCATCACCAAAAATTGGGCATGTTTTCCTGTAACATCTGTTTACTTTGTTTCAGCCCACTGACGTGCTGTGTTTAATGGGGGGGTATGTGGCGCCCCTGAGGGTTCAGTCGCCACAGAGGTATTGCACCTCATCCAGAGGTGTGATACCCCATTCTCAGGTAAGGAGGGAGCACCACCCAGGACTCTAACACCTGCACCCAACACAGACTATAGCAGCCGGGCACCCTGGACATACCCTAAGGGAGGATGGTCTCATCCCTGTCTGGCTAGGAAAGAGTGCATGGGTGGTGGGTGGAGAAAGTAAGAAGGAGGGGAAGGGAAGCTTTAGAGAGCGGGAAAGTGAGTCTAGTCAGAGAGTCTGGGAGGGGACCTGGAGTTGATAGGAGATCTGCCCCAGACAGAGAACGTGAGAGAGTGAGAAACATAGAGAGAAGCTTCTGGAAGGAAAGAAGGGGTACTAGGCGCACGGATAGTGAGTGATCCATCCGTGGGGCCCTATCCAATTGTGGAGGGACCAGGTCGCAGAAGGGACTCGGCCCCAAGCCTAGCGGAGAAGCCGACAGCTAGCAAGCCAACAGCTGTGACAACTTTAGGGGTCACAGCCAACAATCACATTCATCTTCTACGGACAGGCAGCTATATAGAATCAAGGAAACGCCTGGGTTACGTTATCCATCAGGATTCGCAGCAGCCGATCTGGGACACATTTTTGTGGGGTGCTGGAAAGGAAGCAGGAGTGGGAATCAGCATAATGAGATGGCCAGAGAAAGGAACACATTGAAAGGAGTCCTGGAAAGGTGCATCCCAAACTACCTGGGAGTTTGCTGAGCCCCTCACATGGAGGACACTGTACCAAGCGGGCATCTGTGCTGCAGCCAGAACTGTGAGTAAAGCTTTGAAACTGCATCTGACTGTCTTCTCAAGTTCTTCATGTGGCACACACTCCACTCTGCTACATCCCCCCAGCACCATCACTCTCTCTACAACATCTCTCTGCCCTGAGACAACAAGCTCTGCCTGTGGAGAGCTATTACAACTCTGCTGCATCACCATCAGTCTCAGAGGATCTGCACTGCAGCGCTGGTCACCTCTGACCAGAAACCACAGGTGGCGTCACGAACACTATTACAAACTCTATCATCCCCCTATAAATATTCCCCTTTTATTGGACGCCCAGGGCCATGGACCAGGTCACTGCTGCCGTGACACATCCCTTTAAGACACCGGCCTGGTACCGAGTACCCCACTGCCCTGGCGGGCGATCCTCTAAAACCTACACATTTTCTGATCACACGTAGACTGTTAAAAATAGCAAATTGTCAATGCAGCAATTTACTCACTGAGCCAACACTGGAAATCAAGTGCATAGTTAAGCACCTGAAACCATCAGTAACGTTAGAGGTGGTCTTTAATTAATGAACAAGACAACTTAATGAAGCAAACGTCACCTATAGAATCCTTATACTCTTCCTGCAATCATTGAGAGATTATAGACATAAATTAAGCCTCACGTTCCAATCTGAATAATAAACCTAACCTTCAAGATTTATTTCTTTACTTCTCTATCATTCATCAGTTTATCGCCCAATTTTCTGTCTGATCTGTCTCACATCTAATATCTATCGATACATCTATTGCAGATCTATCTGCATATGCCAGGTATTAAAGTGATTTACTCATCTCATCTTTCAGACTGGGTCTTGGTAGCTTATTAAGTCCCTGATTTCCAAGATTTCTCATAGTTTTTTTTCCTTTCAATGACTTAAGGAAAAGGAAGAGCATTATTTCCTGCTTTTTCCCCAGGTGTCAGAAGAGTGCAGGCGTCCATTCACCTAGACACCTCTGCCAGATTTAAAATTGTAATTCTCCCAGGTGTCAATTCCTAATGAAGGCTACTACACTGAAAGAAGGTTATGGTAGCTTGTGACCCACCTCTTCCTTGTGGCACCTGTGCTCTTCCTTGTAGGTGCAAATAGTTAGATATTTACATAGGCTTTCACTTAATCTGATGGGTAATCAATTGGGTGAGATGTTGAAGTCCCCAATCATAAAAGACATAGACCAAGATCAAAAGGAACCCGACACCAACCCTGACAATCTCTATGGGGCAATTGATGACCTCAGTAGTATGTCAGTGTGACTCCAGGCTTAGCAGACCTACTAACACTCAGAGCTTTGGCAGACACTGCAGAGAGTGATCCAAAAACCATGAGTACTAGTGGCACAGAAAACTTTCCTAAAGGTTTACCATGCAGGACTGATCACCTACTTACTGCAGTAGAAAATGAGCTTCAAGCTGGTAGTGAGAAAGGAGACCCTACAGAAAGAGAACTCAAAGTTACCTTGGAGGAAACCGATTTATGGAAACGTTTTAAAGAACTGACAAACGAAATGATAGTCACCAAAAATGGCAGGTAAGTGTATGCGACAGATACATATATATGTGTCATTGGTAAGCAACAGAATTATTAAGACATCATTCGAAGACATGCACAAGACTATAACTTATTCACCACAGTCTTTGGTTCACGGCATTGCATGAAGTTATACAATAGTATTTCCCATGTAAGGATCAAGATAACAGAATATATATATATATATATATTGGGTGGTCCAAAAGTAGGTGGACAGAAAATAATAAAAACATTTTTTTAGGGACAGCATCACATTTTGAGGTCACTTTGAGGGGTCTATATGATAGAAAATACAGAAAAAGTGACACCATTCTTAAAACTGTACACCTCAAGGTGCTCAAAACCACATTCAAGAAGTTTATTAACACTTCTGGTGCTTCACAGGAATTTTTGGAATGTTTAAAAAAAAATGAAACATTTCATTTTTTTTCACAAAATATTTACTTCAGATCCAATTAATTTTATTTTCCCAAAGGTAACAGGAGAAATTGGATCCTAAAAGTTGTTGTGGAATTTGTCCTGAGTACGCTGATACCCCATATGTGGGGGTAAACCACTGTTTGGGCGCATGGTAGACGCTTTTTATTGTAAAAAAGTTTTTGCATCGCCATATTTTGAGAGCTATAATTTTTCCACATTTTGGCCCACACAGTCATGTGAGGTCTTGTTTTTTGCGTGATTATTTGACATTTTTATTGGTACCATTTTCGGGCACATGACATTTTTTGATCGCTTTTTATTCCGATTTTTGGGAGGCAGAATGAATAAAAAACAGCAATTCATGAATTTCTTTTGGGGGGGGGCGTTTATACCGTTCTGCTTGTGGTAAAATTGATAAGGCAGTTTTATTCTTCGGGTCAGTACAATTATGGCGATGCCTCATTTATATCATTTTTTATGTTTTGGTGCTTTTAGACAATAAAAACTATTTTATATAAAAAAGAATTATTTTTTCATTGCTTTATTCTGAGAGCTATAACTTTTTTATTTTTTCGCTGATGATGCTGTATGGTGGCTCGTTTTTTGCGGGACAAGATGACGTTTTCAGCGGTACCATGTTTATTTGTATCCATCTTTTTGATCGCGTGTTATTCCACTTTTTGTTTGGCGGTATGATGATAAAGCATTGCTTTTATACTGTCCACCTACTTTTGGACCACCCTGTATAATATGTCATGACATATTTTATATACTAAATTTTTACTGTTACTTATTACTCAGAAACAATCTCTAATGTCACCTAATTTATGTTCTTACACTTTCCTTTCTGGATGGTCACTTCCTCCTTGAAAAATTCACTTTTTGGTTTTGTTGAAATACTACCTTTTATATTGCTGTCTAATATTTAACATTTAAACCATATTTTATAATTATGGTTTGAGCAATACTTCATCATGTGATGGATTCTACAAGAATAGAGTCCAAAACAAGTTATCCAAAAGCTGTCAAATCTCACATCATATATTTCGAAGGGTCCAGTATTAAATAGATAGTTGGGTTTCCATAAATGTACTACAGAAAAAAATGGAAATACTGTACTTTTCGTGATTAGAGACAATATAGTTCAAATGGGCTTTCCCTCTGCTGGGTATGAAAATTACGTGAGAACCCCTTGCAATTTATTTTTAAAATGTATTGAAAAATAAACAGATATTGCGTTTCATGTAGATTTTGTGCGTGTGTGTGCCTTTAACTCTTTAACGCTGCTTTATTAATGAGGGTATCTGGCTGACACCTGCACATTACTAAACCTCGCGCTTGGATATAGATATGTATGTATGTGTGTATGTATATATATGTGTGTGTATGTGTGTGTATATATATATTATATATATATATATACAGTATATATATCCACTTTTATATTTGTTTTGTGTGTGTGTGTGTAAACATTATATTTGAACATAGTATGGTATGTAATGATAATGGTCTTCAATGAAGAATGAAAAAGAGGTTGAACAAGGAAATGACATCACAATTTATTTTTTTTAAAAATATATCTTTATTTAGCTTACAAATCCGCATGAAAGTCCGCTTCAAAAACTCATCAAATCCGCACAGAATTTCAACTGCATTTTCTGCCAAGAGAGGCAGAAACCACGCAGAAATTTCCGCAAGCAAATCCGCAATGTGCACACATAGTCTTAGGCTAAGTGCACACGTTCAGGAATGTGTGCAGAATTTTCCTGAGCAAAACCGGATGTTTTTTGCGCGGATTTTGCTCGTTTTTACCGCGATTTTTCCCTGAACTTTCTAGGTCACTAATATAGCGGGAAAAACACTAGAATTACACGAAATTAATGAACATGTTGCTTCTTTTTCCACGATGCGTTTTTTTTCGCGGAAAAAACGCACCATGGGCACAAAAATTGCGGAATTCATTCTAAATAATAGGATGCTTTATTCATGCATTTTTTAACCCTTTTTTCCGCGAAAAAAACGCAAATAATCTTGAACGTGTGCACTTAGCCTTAAAGTTATTGACACCAGTTTGCTGTTAAGGGTATGTTCACACTGGGCATTTTAGCTGTTTTTTACAATACCAGCAAAGCCTATTTGTGCTTTGCTTTTTTTGGACATAGAGCATATTACTTCTTTCAGCATTTTTGCAGCATTTTTCAAATGCTGAAAGAAGTGACATGCTCTATGTACAAAAAAAGCAGCAAAGCATAAAATCCTGATGACAAAAACCAATGTGTGTGCATGAGATTTCTGAAATCTCATAGGCTTTGCTGGTACTGTAAAAAACAGCTGAAAATTAGAATAAAAATGCAGGTATCATTATTTGCAGCATTTTGCTGCAGAAAAGTGAAGGACAGCAACTCAACTTTATTAGCGTGCACAAAGAGACACAAGTTAGCCCAAAAAAACGCAACGAAAAACGCACCAAAAATGCACATAACCCTGCGTTTTTGCCGCAGCTTCTTTCCTGCCAAGAAATCAGGTTTTGCTGCAGAAAAAAAACGAAGCAAAAACGCCCAGTGTGAACTTACCCTTAACAGCAAGCTGTTATCAAAAACTTTGTTAAAGCTATGTGCGCACTTTGCAGATTTGCTTGTGGAAATTTCTGCAGGTTTTCTATTGGCAGAAACCGCAGTTAAAATTCCACACCGATTTGATGCCTTTTTTTCTGCGGTTTTTCATGCAGATTTGTAAGCTTAATAAAGATATATTATCTAAAAGAAATTGTGATGTCATTTCCTTGTTCAACCTCTTGTTTTCATTCTACATTGAAAACCATAATATCATTACATACCATGTTCAAATATGTCTACACACACAAAACAAATATAAGTGATATATATTGCTCAAAAAAATAAAGGGAACACTCAAATAACACATCCTAGATCTAAATGAATGAAATATTCTCATTGAATACTTTGTTGTGTACAAAGTTGAATGTGCTGTCACCATAATCACACAAAAATCATCAATGGAAATCAAATTTTTGAACCAATGGAGGCCTGGATTTGGAGAGACCTCCCAAAATGAAAGTGGAAACAAGTCAAAATGATGCTCAGTATTGTGTGTGGTCTCCACGTGCCTGTATGACCTCCCTACAATGTCTGGGCATGCTCCTGATGAGGTTGCAGATGTTCTCCTGAGGGATCTCCTCCCAGACCTGGACTAAAGGATCCGCCAACTCCTGGACAGTCTGTGGTGCAATGTGACGTTGGTGGATGGAGCAAGACATGCGGGTCCCAGATGTGCTCAATCGGATTCAGGACTGGGGAACGGGCAGGCCAGTCCATAGCTTCAATGCCTTCATCTTGCAGGAACTGCAGACACACTTCAGCCACATGAGGTCTAGCATTGTCCTGCATTAGGAGGAACCCAGGGCCAACAGAACCAGCGTATGGTCTCACAAGGGGTCTAAGGATCTCATCTCGGTACCTAATGGCAGTCAAGCTACCTCTGGCGATCACATGGAGGGCTGTAATGGCTCTCCAAAGAAATGCCAGCCCACACCATTACTGATCCACTGCCAAACTGGTCATGCTGAAGGATGTTGCAGGCAGCAGGTTCACACTCAGCACATGTGACAGACGTGACAGAGTCTGGAGACGCCGTGGACAGCGATCTGCTGCCTGCAACATCCTTCAGCATGACCTGTTTGGCAGTGGGTCAGTAATGGTGTGGGGTGGAATTTCTTTGGAGGGCCACACAGCCCTCCATGTACTGGCCAGAGGTAGCCTGACTGCCATCATATATAATATATATATATATATATATATACATATATATATATATATATATATATATATATAGTTTTGTAATGAACAGGTGTTAGCCAAATAACCCTCATTAATAAATCGGTACATAAAGAGTTAAATAAAGACACATATACACACTCACTCTGAGAGAAACGCAATATCGGTTTCTTTTTCAAAACATTAAAAAAAAAAACGTGTGGGCTCTTTTTATAGATGCGCCACTTCTGGCACTTAGCCTTGCTCTTCCCACTTGCCCTGTAGCGGTGGCAAGTGGGGTAATATTTGTGGGGTTGATGTCACATTTGTATTGTCCGGTGACATCAAGCCCACGGCTTAGTAATGGAGAAGCGTCTATAAGACACCTATCCATTACTAATCCTATAGTTATATGGTCAACAAAGACACAGCCAGAATTAAGTCCTTTATTAATCTTAATTAACCGTACTTACTGCATCGCCTAATCCCCCAACTCCCTCGTCTACTGCAACAAAAATAAAATAATAAACCAACATATAATACTCTCTGTCCGCTGTAGTCCACTTACCGACTGTCCTATGACAATCTCACGTGTAGAACAGTCACATCGGGAGATGTGACTGCTCAACCCTGCCTCCGGTGATACACTGAAAGGAGATAATATCTCCCGCAGTGTATCACTGAGCCGCCGTGAGAGTTCACCGGAGTTCATCACTCAGGTGCTCTCACTTTACGGCAGTACCGCTGTGTGAGAACTTTGCCATGCAGAGGTGCCGTAAGTGACAGCACAGAGCCGATCAGCTGATACAGTGACAAGAAATAATCGCCCCCGCAGTGTATCGCCGGTCGGATAGAGCGGTCACATCTCCCGATGTGACTGTTCTACACGTGAGATCACCGAGGAACTATCTGAATTACCTTGGACTACAGCGAACAGGGAATATATGTTGGTTTATTATTTTACGCTAATTCTAGGAGACGAGGGCGTTGGGAATTTGGTGTGAGTATAATGTGTTTTTATTTCTATGTGAATATGTATAAATATGTATGTATCATGTAAATAATGAATATGTACTGTATGTAATTTTACTTTTTTTTTTAACAGTGAGCCCAGATGCCGGCAGACGATACTACTCCCATCAGCAGCACCTTTTGTCATTGTTATCAGTGACACCAGACATAGCTGGATGGGAGCAGTAGTCTCATTGGGCCAAGCCTGCTTCACAGCTGCAGGTCACAGTCAGCTGCAGAATCACACTGACATCTGACAGCATGATCTCGCAGCGCTGTGACTTACAGTACCCGTGGTAGCGTAGCCGCACGCACATGCAGACAGCTGCACTTGCACGCAGACAGCCGCACACACATATTCTCCGCTAAATTTCAAAATGCAACATTGTTCACAGCAGTGACCTGGGAGTCAGAATTGCTTCCAAGGATCTTACTCATGCTGTTCCCATGTCATTTGAGCACTTTTCCTATAGATTTCTGCAGTTTTTAGACCCTCAAAAGACCTCAGAGGGGGCCGCGACAAAAATGCTCGAGTTTCCCATAGACTTACATTGGGCTCGTTGCTCGGGTCGAGTACCCGATCATTCCAATCTGCTTGACCCGAGCAACGAGCATCCAAGCAATTTAGTGCTCGTTCATCACTAGTACCTACCTATAATTTTGGTTGCAAATAACATTTTATCCAACTGATATTTTTATATTTTCTATTGGTTCGCCCCAGGAGAATGTTCCCAGTTTTAAAACTTAGTGTCTCTGGTCTGGACCCAAATGCTATGTACTCCTTCTTGATGGATTTTGTGACTGCTGATAACAACCGGTGGAAATATGTGAATGGAGAATGGGTGCCGGGCGGTAAACCTGAGCCTCAAGCTCCGAGCTGTGTCTATATTCACCCAGATTCGCCCAACTTTGGAGCCCACTGGATGAAAGCACCTGTTTCTTTCAGTAAAGTGAAATTGACAAATAAAATGAATGGGGAAGGCCAGGTAACAAATATCACATATATGGTTGTTATTTTTTCATAAAAATAAATAGCAAAAAAATATCTTGTAGTGAATTACTAAATGATTGAATAAATGCTATATATGATAGTCTAAAGTTTGATATGCCATTTATCTTACATTTCTATCTTTGCTATGTTTTCATTTTATTATTTATTGCTTAAAATTATTAAAATATCCTTACTACTTCAATCTGCATAGTTTGGTCTTAAAAATCATAACACCACGGTTTATTGAAAATTACACCATGTTCCAAATTATTATGCAAATTGGTTTTAAGTGTCATAATGATTTTTTTTTTTTTTTAAATGAAACACATTGATAATATTGTGTCTCAGGTTCTTTGGATCACTGAAATCAATCTCAGATACCTGTGATAATTAGTTTTCCATGTGAGCCCAATAAAAGGAAAACTGGATGTTCCACACTATTAAGCAGGCCAGAGTTTTCAAGTATCATAGGAAAGAAAAAGGATCTCTCTGCTGCTGAAAAGTATCAAATGGTGAAATGCCTTGGTCAAGGGATGAAAACATTAGATATTTCCAGAAAACTTAAGCGTGATCATCGTACTGATAAGAGATTTGTGGCTGATTTTGCGCACAGACGTGTTCGTGCTGATAAAGGCAGAATGAGGAAGGTTTCTGCCAGGCATATTCATCGGATTAAGAGAGCAGCTGCTAAAAATCCATTACAAACCAGCAAATAGATAATTGAAGCTGCTGGTGCCTCTGGAGTCCCTCGAACCTCAAGGTGTAGGATACTTCACAGGCTTGCTGTGGTGCATAAACCTACTATTCGGCCACCTCTAAACAGTGCTCACAAGCAGAAATGGTTGCAGTGTGCCCAGAAATACAGTCATGGCCAAAAGTTTTGAGAATGACACAAATATTAATTTTTACAAAGTCTACTGCTTCACTTTTTCTAATGGCAATTTGCATATACTCCAGAATGTTATAAAGAGTGATCAGCTTAACAGCAATTACTTGCAAAGTCAATATTTGGCTAGAAAATGAACTTAATCCCTCAAAACACATTTCAACATCATTGCAGCCCTGCCTTAAAAGGACCAGCTAACCTCTTTTCAGTGATTACTCCATTAACACAGGTGTGGGTGTTGATGAGGACATGGCTGGAGATCAATCTGTCATGATTAAGTAAGAATGACACCACTGGACACTTTAAAAGGAGGCTGGTGCTTGGCATCATTGTTTCTCTTCTGTTAACCATGGTTATCTCTAAAGAAACACGTGCAGTCATCATTGCAATGCACAAAAATGGCCTAACAGGGAAGAGTATCGCAGCTAGAAAGATTGCACCTCAGTCAACAATCTATCACATCATCAAGAACTTCAAGGAGAGAGGTTCCATTGTTGCCAAAAAGGCTTCAAGGCGCCCAAGAAAGACCAGCAAGCGCCAGGACCATCTCTTAAAAGTGTTTCAGCTGCGGGATCGGGCTACCAGCAGTGCAGAGCTTGCTCAGGAATGGCAGCAGACAGGTGTGAGTGCATCTGCACGCACTGTGAGACAGAGACTCTTGGAGCAAGGCCTGGTCTCAAGGAGGGCAGCAAAGAAGCCACTTCTCTCCAGAAAAAACATCATGGACAGACTGATATTCTGCAAAAGGTACAGGCAGTGGACTGCTGAGGACTGGGGTAAAGTTATTTTCTCTGATGAATCCCCTTTTCGATTGTTTGGGACATCAGGAAAACGCCTCATTCGGAGAAGACAAGGTGAGTGCTACCACCAGTCTTGTCTCCTGCCAACTGTTAGGCATCCTGAAACCATTCATGTGTGGGGTTGCTTCTCAGCCAAGGGAATCGGCTCTCTCACAGTCTTGCCTAAAAACACAGCCATGAATAAAAAATGGTACCAGAATGTCCTCCAAGAGCAAATTCTTCCAACCCTCCAAGAGCAGTTTGGTGATCAACAATGCCTTTTCCAGCATGATGGAGCACCTTGCCATAAAGCAAAGGTGATAACTAAATGGCTCAGGGAACAAAACATAGAGATTTTGGGTCCATGGCCTGGAAACTCCCCAGATCTTAATCCCATTGAGAACTTGTGGTCAATCATCAAGAGACGGGTGGACAAACAAAAACCTAAAAATTCTGACAAAATGTAAGCATTGATTGTGCAAGAATGGACTGCTATCAGTCAGGATTTGGTCAAGAAGTTGATTGAGAGCATGCCAGGGAGAATTGCAGAGGTCCTGAAGAAGAAGGGTCAACACTGCAAATATTGACTTGCTGCATTAACTCATTCTAACTGTCAATATAAGCTTTTGTTACTCATATATTTGCAATTATATTTCTGTCTGTGATAAAAACATCTGTCAAACACACACATAAAAACCAGAGGGCAGCAGATCATGTGAAAATATAACATTTGTGTCATTCTCAAAACTTTTGGCCATGACTGTACATGAAGACTAATTTTCAAACAGTCTTGTTTACTACTTAGTGTCGAGCAACCCTGGATGGTCCAGATGGATGGAGTAGTGGATGGTTGGTGGATGGCCACCATGTCCCAATAAGGCTGCGACGTCAGCAAGGAGGTGGAGTCGTCATGTTTTGGGCTGGGATCATGGGGAAACAGCTGGTAGGACCCTTTAAGGTTCCTGAAGATGTGAAAATGACCTCTGAAAAGTATATAGAGTTTCTGACTGACAACTTTCTTCCATGGTATAAAAAGCAGAAACGTGCCTTCAGGAGCAAAATCATCTTTATGCATGACAATGCAACATCTCTTGCTGCTAAGAATACCTCTGAGTCATTGGCTGCTATGGGCATAAAAGGAGATAAACCACCATCTTCCCCTGACCTCAACCCTATAGAGAACCTTTGGAGTATCATCAAGCAAAAGATCTGAGAGGGTGGGAGGCAGTTCACATCAAAACAGCAGCTCTCGGAGGCTATTCTGATTTCATGCAAAGAAATACAAGCAGAAACTCTCCAAAAACTCACAAGTTCAATGGATGCAAGAATTGTGAAGGTGATATCAAAGAATGGTTCCTATGTTAACATGTAACTTGGCCTGTTAGGATGTTTTGGAGTTAAATAGCTTTTTTGTTCAGTGAATGTGACCTCCTAATGCTGCAAATTCCACAAATGAGCATTTTCAGTTCTTTAAAACATGCCAAATGTTTAGAAATTCTACTGTGCCTAATAATTTGGAACAGTGCATTTTGAGTTTTTATTCATTTTGGAGATTATACTGTTATCATTGGGCGGTTTCTTCAATAAAATTCGATGTATACTCTAACGCGTGATGACTTTTATTAGACTGACTGTCATTTGCATCGACCACTTAGGAAAATCAGAGAAAAATATCATTTGCATAATAATTTGGAACATGGTGTAGAAGGATAAATATGCGGAATTACATATATACTGTAGGTGTTATGTGACTGAGTTTGTAAGATGATATAACCTGTGAATTAATGATATCATATGGATTTTTTTTATGTTTTTATAATGACAAGTGTATATAGTGTTCAAAAAGGCAAAAAAAGTATGTGTATATATATATATATATGTAATATATTAGTACACAGTACATAAAAGGAAAATAATCGCAACATATATGCAAATTTTCAAAACTTTTATGAAACCATAGCTTCTCCTGTGAAAGATATGACCAGACAATAATTTTAGCAACACAATTGGACTTACATAAATTATAGCCAAACGAAGAGACCCAGAAATAAGTTAAAATTAAATTTTATTCAAAATTATTAAAATAATTACATAAAATTCCAAAAAGGAAACCTAATTCACAGAGGGATCTGTGTCACCCAATTATTACCGCACACCGCGGTTTAATTAGCACAATTGATTACGTGAGTTAGATATTTAAACCTCATACTGCCCACCTCTAGTACGCCCCCGGAAGAAGCGGGAAGCGAAACGCGCGTTGGGGTGAGGGGGAGCCGCGTGGTTGCGGTACTTCGGGTGTCACCAGTTACATTGTCACATCTCCTGGTAAAGTATATCATTATATCCGGCATATTGTTTTGCTGTGAGTGAGATTGTAATACATTCTTATTATAGTAGATTGTGACATAATGGGTGTTACATATGCCGCAGTATAGTCTGCTACTTCTGTGATCTCCCCTTTGTTTTGAGCTTTAAGTGAATTAGGTTTCCTTTTTGGAATTTTATGTAATTATTTTAATAATTTTGAATAAAATTGAATTTTAACTTATTTCTGGGTCTCTTCATTTGGCTATAAATTCTGTAAGTCCAATTGTGTTGTTACGTTATGTGAAGTGACGGCTTGGTAATATTGAGGACATTTTTTTGATACGAATAATTTTAATAAGCATCATATTGGGGGAGAGTGTATACTAACATCCTGTATATACAACAATGTGGTATCCTGTATTTCAGATTATGTTGAATTCCTTGCATAAATATGAGCCCAGAATTCATATAGTACGTGTTGGAGGACCACAGAAAATGATCACCAGCCATTCATTTCCAGAAACACAATTTATTGCTGTAACAGCATACCAGAATGAAGAGGTGCGCATAGCCTTCTATCTTTATGACAATATATTCCATGCATTTTTTTTTTTATCAATCGCATTAGTGTGTTGAACATTTTCTAAAAATTATGATACATAATATAATACATATTATATTCCAGTGATTGGTTGCTCATTTTGATCAATTCTTTGTTAAAACAATATTACTTCTCACTTAGAAAAGGCTTTTTTTTTTATTTTGTAAGAAGTACACTAAAGAGCTGTTTGTCTGCCATATCTAGAGCTTTTGAAAAAAAAATGTCAGAATCCATGAGATTACTCAGTTCTTCATTCTGATTGTGTAGTTTATAAGAAGCTACACTCCTAAATCCTCACCTACTTCTGAAATTTCACACATATGTGCTGGGAAAACAGACATCTCACCATAATAGTTTTTCCACTTCAGAGATTCATTTAGTAGTTCTCTTCTCCTCATTTCAGATGCCAAAAAATCCCTGTCATTTATGTTTACATAATTCTTGGTATCTAGCAATTCCACTTACCAAGATGCCGCTGAACTGCATTACCAGGCAGTCTAAGGACAAAAGTGGCACAGTTTCACGGAAAAATTAAAACACTGGACCCGATGTATCAAGACTGGCGTTGTTCACGCTGATCTTCAAGAGATGTGCTGGAATTAGAAACTTCTGATTCATGAAGATGCGAAAGCCTCCTCATGAACCAGGAGCAGCGGATGAGCAGCGTACACCTCTGTGTGCACCTTGCCACAAATCCTATTCCTGCCCTGCTTGAGTAAGATTTGTACCGTAACAAACAATGCCATTTGTCATGAATTTGACGAACTGTGGTCGTCAGGCACCCGTACCAACCCAGCTCCATCCATCTTGGCTGAGCTGGGAGAAACTGGCATGAGTACATAAATCGTGGCAAAATTTTGACACAACTGAGTTGCACCTAAATTTTGTGACTTTTCGAAGCTGTTACGCCAAAATTTGGCTGGGAAAGCTTAATGAATCGGGCCCATTGGCTTCTTACATCACAATTTATCATTCATTAAAAGGTCAATTACTACAAACTGTTTTCTTTTTTTATCAAAAATTAGCACTTGGTTGACCCCAACAACTTTCTTGAGAATGAGTCAGAGAGCCAGTCAGGTGATCCCATTCAGCCAATCAACGAAAGCATACACTGTTAAACAGGCATCCTTATGTCCCCGCATTGGTAGAGGAACTATTAAATCTATTAAATTATAAAATCCTGAAGAAAAAAGCCTAACCAATATTCTTGCCAATATTTAGTTGATGAAGAAAATGCCTAACATTTTTTTTTTCAGATAACAGCCCTTAAAATCAAGCACAATCCATTTGCCAAGGCTTTCCTTGACGCAAAAGAAAGGTTAGTGAATAGTGAATCATCTCGGTATTCTACAGGTACTACAGTGATTTAGATAAAATGTCTAAAACCATTAATTCAGTATTTCTTTGGAATTTGACAGGAGCGATCACAAAGATTTCATTGATGATGGAGAAAGCAATCAGCAAACTGGATATACTCAATGTAAGAAGTAATGCTACTTTTTAAATATCACACATGATAAAAAATTCCTGCTTTTTTTTCTATAACAGAAGCTGAGCATAACCTGCAGGTAAAAGTTCATAAATTGTTCCACAGGGTCATAAAGTTTTATGGGCCATGCTAAGCAAGGTTTTGGCAGACCCTTCCACTAATTTAATGTTGATGGTATGGTGATGGGGAAAAAAATGTTTTTTTAAAGGGGTTGGTAGGTCACCTACATTAAAAAAAAGCAAAACAACTATATAGTCACATAAAATAAGTAATATTTACCTTACAATCCTCTGACACGTCTGTTCCATCAATTCCTGGGTTCCTCATTGTCCTCTGTACCTCCAGCGCTATCTGGGTGGACATGTGACTTCTCAGCCAATTACTAGTCAAAGTGTTGACCAACAGTGAATAACTCAGCAGTTACATGTCCAGTTCATCTAGGTGGAGCAGTGAGAACAAAGACTGACTGGAGATCACTGTAAAGTGAGGGAGCAGAAGCATCAGTGAATCTGAAATATGTTATTTTATCATCATTTGACACCTTCCTGAACGTTTGCTTTCTTTCTATTTTAAATGACAGGACAACCTTACCACCCAATCATCAGTTTTCTCCAGCAAACTTGTGTTTTATATCAATTTATTTGGAAAAAACACACACTTGGTAGACAGTATCTTATTTGTAAGGCCACCTTTGCATGATAGAGATATTTTCATGTTCCTCTGAGGAGAGTTAGTGTTGAAGGAATAATTACAGTTCTGAGAATTTCCTCATAACTGTATTTCTAATTGCGTTACAGCAATATCATTGTGCGTTTGCTGTGTCTTCCAGTGGGCAGTTGGTTGATCCCCGGTTCCAGCTCACTCTGCTCTTCTACCAACCACCATTCCCAGTTTGGAACTCCATTGCCTCTTACGTCAGCTCATGGCTGTGAACGATATACTACACTGAGGAATCACAGAGCCTCGCCGTATCCAAGTCCATATACTCACAGAAATAATTCTCCTCGTAAGTAATATTTTCTTTTTGGAAAAATAAATATCTTTGAATTGTAGTAATTAAATCATTTAGCTCATATAATTGTTAAAGCACAGTAGAATAGCATCAGGGGATAAATTCATGAAAATTAGGTGAAGAAATAAACCATGTCTAAGTGCCATCAAAATAACTGGAAAAAAAAGTGTTTTTTTGTTTTGTTTTTTAATATGGCAAAAACTTTTATTAACTTATTTGTACATTTCTAATGAATATAGAGATATTTATTTAATAGCAGAACAATAACAAATGAGCACATAAGGAGGAAGAGAAAGAGGAGATGAATGAGCATGGAAAATACTTTCAGCTGCATCACATCTAATGTGGTGTACCTAATCATTTGAACAAAATGTCCAACTGGGGGTCTGTATGTGGGGGAGACAGGGCAAAAACTGAGAACGAGGATGAATTCTCATCGCCACACAATAAGAGAAAAAAGAATGGATCTACCTGTGGCCAAACACTTTTGCATCCCCGGTCCTAGCATGTTGGACATGAAATTACTTGTACTGTATATACTTGTACTGTATATACTTGTACTGTATATTTTTCTGAGCATGGAAAAGAAACACATATACACAATACGGGCAATTTCTCACTACTGGGTGTCAGAAGCACCTAGTCAGCAAATACAGACAAGAAAATGAGTTGTGATTTATTTTGTTGTAACTGAATTCTAATTAGTTTTTTTATTACTATTATCCCTCAGCAAGTTACACAGAGAATTCATCAGCATGCCTTCCCGTATTTCAGTCTAACGAGCATTGGCCTGGCTTACAAATGCAAACTCACAACGGAATGTTATCACTAAACCACGCAAATGGCACTCCATCTACTTCATGGTATGTCGTAAGATGTTTTCAGTAATGTAGGATAAAACATTAGGTTATGGTAAAAGTTCATAAATTGTGCCGCAGAATTATGTAAATAGGTTTATGGGCCACGCTAAGAGAGATTATGGCAGAACCTACCATTAGTTCAATGTGAATGGTATGGTTATGGTCATGGAAAAAGAGTGCTGATTTTTATAGCAGGTCACGTAAATGTAATAATATAGTAAAAGAAGTTAACACTTACCTTGCTAATCCCCTGCCACTCCTGTTTAATCACTTCCCTAGATCTCTCATCAGTATCTGTACCTTCAGCTCTATCTGGGTGGATGTGTAACTTCAGAAAAAAATTACTAGCCACAGTGGTGACAAACACAAGGAATGACTGACTTAGTAGTTACATGTCCATTCAACGGAGAGCAGAGACTGGTGGGATTTCAGTAAATCGAGGGAGCAGGAGAGGCAGCAAATTTGAAAGGTAAGTTATTATTTTATCATTGTTTTTCACCATCCCGAACATTTGGTGACAGGACAACCTTGCTGCACAATTATGTGTTTTCCCCAAGAGAATTGGCCAGATATTTTCATGTTCCTTCGTGGAGAGTTAATATTTAAGGAATCTTTACAAGTTGGAATATAAGTGTGATAGAAATGGGTTTTTGGGTACCTAAAGACCATAATTGTATCTTTTATTATAAGACGGAAGTTATTTTTTTTTATTTAAAAAATAATCTGTAAACAGGTTTATGCTTCCACACGTGAGGGCAGAATAAACTAGGAACAAAGACTAATTCCAATGCTGGACACTTACTGGGCTTGTTTCTACAGTTTTGATAAAACAAGACTTTATATGTTGAAGCTCTCATGGTTCTATCATTGATGAGCAGCTCCTCCTATATAATCTTCAATACCTCTGACTTTGCAACCAATGCTTGGCATATTTCTGCTTATATACAGTTTAAGGGCTTGTGCACGTGGTCGATTATCTAGGACAAATGCTATTGTGGCTTTCACAGATAGAACTTATACGTATGATATCTTATGGGACTGTGTATGTCTGATTTTTTTTTTTCCTTGGATCGAGTGGTCCGGGGAAAAGGTTGGAGACCTGTCCAATTTTTACCTAAGTGTCAGATCAAAAATCGGTAATGCGAGTCTATTGGTCCATGAAAACATTGGACCATACTAGGGTGACATCCGAGTGTAATGTAGTGTCTCTTTCCTCATATGCAGGCTTTGCAGGTCCTTGGGTATCCATGGTTATGACCACTAATACAGTGACAGTTAGGTGCTAGTGGTCGTAACCATGGATACTTAAGGTTCTGCAATGCCTGCAGATGAGGAAAGAGACATAGCAAATCAGAAAAACTATACTACATTTCTAATTGGAGGTATTTGCTAATATTATTATTATTACACCTACTACATAATGGGTTAGGATCTTGGAGATGAGAATAGTCATTTAATGTGCAACATATTAGTAAATAACACTTTTCATTCTTTTTTGCAGCCAATATCCAAGCTTATGGTCTGTCAGCAACAGTACTATTGGTTCATTGACACAAGCTGGAGGAATTGCTAATGGCCTGGGATCTCAGTACATAAGAAGTTCTTCCACTCACTACACGCCATACAATCAAATAGTACCTTCACCCTCTCTGGGCTCTCCTTTGTATGATGGTGGGAGCACAGACATAGAAGACAGTCAGTATGAAATTTCAGCACATGACCGAGTGGCACCATCGTGGGCACCAATGACCCCGCCCTCATTGTAAATGCAAAGGACATTTTCTTTTATGGACTAAGAAAATAATTAATCGCTGTTGTGTGTTATGAATATTTTCATCTTACTAACATATTGATTCAATGTTAAAGCAGTTGCAGAAAGAAGTGTCATTTCTTAAGAAAATGCACTGCAAACTTCAAGTTCTGAGGACTATTTGAAATGTATGATGTATAAAATGCAAAACAGATCTTTTGCAATAATTTATAAAAATTGGGTATTTGTCCTCAAAGTCAAAATTCTCTGCCTGCAAGTTTAAACAGTGATTTGATTGCTTTATTTATATTGAAGTCTCATTAAAACTTTTATTTTGTAATCCCTCTTAATTATCCATGTAATGGTGTTTTCTATTAAAATACTTAGAGGTTGGCCACTATTTTTTTTATGATGAGCAATCCTTAGGATAGGCCATGAATATGTAATTGATGGGGCTGCAAGAACAGACACCCCGGCCGATCAGCTGTTACAGGCGCTGCTGGAAGCTCTCATATGCCGCTGTAACACAACAGCTCGATCATTTATATAGTGGCTGCAGCTGGGTACTGCAGATCCACCCATTGTTCATAGTCTTGATGGAGCAGCTATAATCCAGAAGCATCTGAAAACTTCTGTCCTCTGGTAACAGCTGATCAGTGCCAGGTGTCACACACCGACCAATCAGATATTGATCTACAGAAAATCAATAGACAGCCTCTTTTTCCTCTATTACTCTCTTCTCCTTTTTACAGCACTGCTTTATTATCACGAGACCACTGTGCAGCTTTGCCGGGTTACACAGTGTCTGAGTCAAGGGCGGACATACCGCCTGTTCAACCGGTGCGATTGCACCGGGGGTCCGAAGGTGGTGGGGGGCCCCTGAAGGATGGCTAATAATGAGGGCAATCTGGCCTGTTTATCTAGCTCTGGGGGGGGGGCCCTGGCCAGATTGCCCTCATGTGCGGAGGGTAGGAAGCGATCCCTGCAGCTCTGCTGCCCTCCGCTGCCTGCAAGAGAAAATGGCAGCGGAGCTGCAGGGATCCATCCTGCATCCTGCAAATGCTTCCTGATGTCATTCAGCGCCATGGCTGTGCGAGACAGGAAGGAATCTGTGGCTGCAGGATACCGTGCGCAGAGGTGAGGTGTGTGTTTTGTGTGTCTGTGTACACGTATCTAGAGAGTTGAATGGTGCTGTGTGTGTGTGTGTAGGCGGAGCAGAGGGCAATGATGGGGATGATGGGGCAGAAGGCAATAATTGGGTTGACGGAGAGGGCAATGATGGGAGTGATGGGGCAGAAGGCAATGATTGGGTTGATGTAGAGGGCAGTGATAGGGCAGAAGGCAATGATTGGGTTAACGGAGAGGGCAATAATGGGGGTGATGGAGAAGAAGGCAATGATTGGGTTGATGGAGAGGTCAATAATGGGGTGGTGGGGAGGAGGAAATGATGGAGGTGGTGGAATGGGCAATAATGGGAGTGGTGGGGAGGAGGAAATGATGGAGGTGGTGTAATGGGCAATGATGGGGGTGGTGGGGGAAAAGACAATGATGGTGATGGAAAGGGCAATGATGGGGATGGTAGGGGAGGAGGAAATGATGGCAGTCATGGAATGGGTAATGATGGGAGTGGTGGGGAGAAGACGATGGCGTTGGAAAGGACAATGATAGGGTGGTGGGAGGAGGAAATGATGGAGGTGGTGGAATGGGTAATGATGGTGTGGTGGGGAGAAGGCAATGATGGTGGCTAGAGATGAGCGACTTTGCCTTTTTTAGGGTCGAGTCGGGTTTCATGAAACCCGAATTTCGCAAAAGTCGAGTCGAACGAAATCGGCCGACTATCGGGAAAAGTCGGAGGTCCGACTGAAACACGAAACCCAATGCAAGTCAATGGGGAAGCAAAGTCGGCAGGGAGTGGAGGACAGTAAACACACCTACAGTGCCCATTTCAATGCCAAGGACATCAATTCTTATTACTTAAGCTTGGCAACCTTAATTTACTTTATAATAGTTACGCATTGAAAACTGGGGGCTATTTGGCTAAACTTGTGGGGGGGTTGGACTGGCTCCCAGTTTTCGTGTGCCCGGGCCAAAGAGTGTCAGTGGGCCCCTTTAACACATACCACAATTCATGATGCTCTGATACGGCAGAGAAATATATGTATAGTACAATGAAAAATACTTTACTTCTTACATGACATGACTGATATCTATTTTAAAATCTACAATAGCTCAAAAACCGGACAGTATATTCCTTCATACAGTATTATGGCCACCACATAGTGCGCCATACAGAATAATGAGCCCCATATATTGCGCCATACATAATTGGTCCCATATAATGTTCCATACAGTATACGTTGAGCTCCACATACTGCTCCAGTATATGATAGTCCCCATATAATGTGCCATAAAGTATAGGACGGTCCCCATAGAGTAGAATGAGCCCCACATATTGCTCCATGCAGTATAATGAGTGGCATATAAAGCTCCATACAGTATATGATGGGCCCCATATATTGCTCCATACAGAATGGGCTCCATATAATGCTCCATACAGAATAGGCACCATATGTTATCCATATGATGCTCCATACCCTATATGATGCCCCATAAATAATGAACCCCATATGATTCTCCATTATATGATGGGCCCCATGGATGATGCTCCAGTGTCTAATGGGCCAAAATAATGCTCCATATAAAATGGACCTCATTTATACTGCTCCTTTGAATAATGGTCCCTGTAAATGCTGCTTCAGTGTCTGTTTTCCCCTTTTTAGAATGCTCCAGTATATGATGGGCCCCATGGATGCTGCTCCAGGGTCTGATCTGCCCCATTTAGAATACTCCAGTATATGATGGGCCCCATGGATGATGCTCCAGTGTCTTATGGGCTAAAATAATGCTCCATATATAATGGGCCCCATTTATAATGCTCCATGGTATAATGGTCCCCGTAAATGCTGCTCCAGTGTTTGTTTTCCCCTTTTAGAATGCTCCAGTATATGATGGGCCCCATGGATGCTGCTCCAGTTTCTGAAGTCCCCATTTAGAATGCTCCAGTATATGATGGGCCCCATGGATGATGCTCCAGTGTCTTATGGGCCAAAATGATGCTCCATATATAATGGGCTCCATTATTAATGATCAAGTGTATAATGGGCCCCGTAAATGCTGCTCAAGTGTCTGATGTCCCCCATTTAGAATGCTCCAGTATATGATGGGCCCCATGGATGATGCTCCAGTGTCTTATGGGCCAAAATCATGCTCCATATATAATGGGCGCCATTATTATTGATCCAGTGTATAATGGGCCCCGTAAATGCTGCTCCAGTGTCTGATGTCCCCCATTTAGAATGCTCCAGTATATGATGGGCCCCATGGATGATGCTCCAGTGTCTTAAGGGCCAAAATAATGCTCCATATATAATGAGCCCCATGTATAATGCTCCAATGTATAATGGGCCCCGTAAATGCTGCTCCAGTGTCTGATGTCCCCCATTTAGAATGCTCCAGTGTATGATGGGCCCTATCTATGATGCTCAAGTGTATGCTGGGTCCCATATATAATTCTCCAGTGTATAATGCTCCCCATATATTGCTCCAAACATTAAAAAAATGAAATACCGCTCCTCACTGTGCACTGCTATACTCTAGACTCCTCAGCGTCACCATCTTACAGCTCTCTGCACTTGGACTGTTTTGGCAGAGGACATACAGACGTGACGTCATCGCGCTCTCTAACCTGAATGTCACTGTCAGAAAACACGGAAGACGTCACAGCGGTGGAGCATGGAGAGGTAAGTATTACAAGTGCTGGGGCCCTGAGCAAGCAGGGGGGGGCGAGGGGACTGGCACAGGGCCCCTCATAGTACCCTGGTGTGTCTGATGGCGAGTGGGCCCTCCCACCATCAGAGACACTTTTTTGTACTATGAGGGTCCCTGTGCCAGTGCCGTCCCCCACGAGTCGGCCCCCCACCTGCTCAGGGAACCGGCACTTGCCCGGGTGTGCCAGGTGCTGACGCCGGCCCTGGGGGGGGATTTGTAGGTTTTGTAATCTGTCCACGCTTGCAAGTGCATGTTCATTAAATGTCTAAGCATACAACTGGTATTCAAATTTCTGAGATTTTTCCCTCGGCTAAAGGTCCTTCCGCACTTCTTAGAGATAAACTTTGCCTCATCAATAGGATTTTGGTCAAAAAAGTGGCACACTGGACTCTTCCTACTATGGTATAAATTTTCAGGGCACGCACGCTGTGCTAATTTAACCATTTGGCCAAGCTGTCCTGTAACTCTTTTTTTTAAGACCTTTTTGGACTGCTACGGACCTGCCAGATAACCACTGCTGTGATGTCGATGCCTGCTGCGGATCCTTCTCCTCTTCTGAGCTATTGCCAGCGGCACCAACTTCTCTCAATGGATGCCAATCCGGGTCAACAACTGGGTCATCCATCACCTCCTCTTCAATTTCATCTGCACCTTCCTCTGTGTCACGTGTAAGGTGGTATAGTATGTGGGAAGAGGCACCTGAGTTTCATCAGGGTCACATTCTGGCTCAGTAGACTGCGAGGGCAATGTAGTGCTCTGGGTGAATGTACCAGCAGAATCATCTAGCAGTGGCTGTGCATCAGTGCACTCCATCTCTGATTCATGTTGGACTGGGGAATTCAGGATTTGACTTGATAACCCAGGCATGGTATGTGAAAAGAGCTCCATGGAGTAATCTGAAGTGTGGCCTGCTGCATCCTTCACTTTTGGTGGGGGTGAAGCACACAAGGAAAGGTGTTGTTCCTGACCAGGAGCCTGCACTGACGACTCAGTGCTTGCATTTTTTGAAACTTCAGAAGAGGAAGCGATAGAGCTGGAGGCTGCTTCGGCAATGTAAGCCAAAACCTGTTCCTGATGCTCCGGCTTTAAAAGTGGTTTACTTTCTCCCAGTAAAGGGAGCCTTCCAGGCCTTCTTGAGCCAGACGATGACGCCGGCTCAACATCTCCTGCCTTAGGTGCTATTGTGCTTATGGCACTTCCAGCAGATGCACCACCACCACCATCAGTACCAGCTGGCCCCCCACGCCCACGTCTGCGGCCTCTTCCACCATACTTCGTCATTTTTGTGAAAATGTACACAAAATACCAGCAGATATATGTTACTGTATCATAAGCGTACAGCTGTATACAGTCTAGGGATAATTGTAGATCTCCATATATATTTTAGGTGTCACACACAGACGCTCTCAGGCTCAGTATGGATTACACCAGAATATAAAAAGTAGAAAAAGGGTAATATCTTTGAAGCGTACAGCTGTATACAGCGTTGGGGTAATTGTAAATCTCTGTATATTTTGCCAGAGTCAGACACAGGCTCTCACAGGCTCAGTATGGATCACACATAAACAGCACAAAAAGGCAGCAAAACTCACCTGCCCAGATCTCAGAACAAATGCACTACAGGGTGCAGCCAGCCCATAAAGCAAGATGTTAGCAGCACAGGTGCAAAATACCAGATGAAACAGCCACTCTCCACATACCCATTCAAGGAGGGGGTGACTGCTCAGTAAACAATTGCACAATAGAGGCCCGCTGTCACGCTGTTACTGCATACATGAGGTCCGGGGTCTATGCTGACCCTAAGCTGGGGTCCTGACTAATCCCTCTACCTGGAGGTATTGTTGATGGTACAGAGGTCCAGGCCGCCAGCGTAATCCCTACCTCCTGAGGATCCCTGAACCTCAGTGATCTAGTCCTGAGAAGGACCCTGATCACAACACCGGGGACTGGAAGGTATATGCCTAGACACAGTAATAGACGAACAAGACAGTACAAGGGGTAAACTAAAATCCACCTTGCATACCAAACTTTCACCACAAAAAACAGAGGGAACACCAACGGGTACAGAGATAAATGATAAAGCGAGGAGGGGAGAAAAGACCACACCAGTTACTCTTCAATTCAGACTTCACAACACCACGATCCGCTCTGCTGGTCGGCATGAATGCTTTCACCGACATTTCCCTAGCAGACTGGCAGGTATTTGAAGGAATCCAATTACAGCAACATTAATTGCAGCTGGGCGAGGCTGGCTTTGTCTAGCACAGAGAGAGGGAGAATTAACTCCCTCACTGCCAAAAAACACCCAGCACCAGAAACTCAGCTGTGAGAAGTCAGGGTGTGCAATCGCGACGATCTTCGTAGCGACACACCCGTGACAGTACCCCCCCTTCTACGAGGGGCCTCCGGACCCTCAGGGCCGGGTCTATCTGGGTGAGTAGTGTGGAAGGCCCGAACTAATCGGTCTGCGTTAATATCAGACGCAGAAACCCACGTCCTCTCCTCAGGACCATACCCCCTCCAATGAACAAGGTACTGAAGGGACCGGCGATTCAGACGTGAATCGATGATTCTTGACACCTGGAACTCCAAGTTACCATTGACCACCACAGGAGGAGGAGGTAAAGGTGAAGGTATCACCGGCGCCACATACCTCTTAAGCAACGATCTGTGGAACACATTATGAATTTTAAATGTAGGAGGGAGGTCAAGACGGAATGCCACCGGATTAATTATAGAACTGATCTTTTATGGCCCGATGAACCTGGGACCCAGTTTCCAGGAGGGAACCTTAAGTTTTATATTCTTGGTAGACAACCATACCAGATCGTTCACACTTAGGTCCGGACCAGACACTCTCCTCCTATCAGCCATACGTTTGTATCGGTTCCCCATAGTACTCAGATTATTAAGCACTCCTCTCCACACTGAAGCAAGTGACGACGAAAATCGTTCCTCCTCAGGAACCCCAGAAGAGCCCCCCCTATTGAAAGTACAAAACTGTGGGTGAAAACCATATGCCCCAAAAAACGGGGACTTACCAGTGGACTCGCTCCGCCTATTATTTAGAGCAAACTCCGCCAGAGGCAAGAAAGAAGCCCAGTCCTCCTGGTTCTCTGACACAAAACACCGGAGATATGTCTCCAAGCTCTGGTTCAGACGCTCTGTCTGACCATTGGTCTGCGGATGAAAAGCCGATGAAAATGACAACTGCATCCCCCGCCGTGTACAAAATGCCTTCCAGAATTTGGACACAAACTGAGACCCCCGATCCGACACCACATCGGAGGGTACCCCGTGAAGCCTTACAATCTCCCCAATGAACACCTGCGCAAGAGTTTTAGCATTAGGAAGAGCGGGAAGAGCGATAAAATGTGCCATCTTGCTGAACCTGTCCACCACAACGAGTATGACTGTTTTACCCGAAGATGGCGGGAGGTCCGTAATGAAGTCCTTAGACAGATGAGTCCACGGACGCTCTGGGATCTTCAAAGGTAAGAGGGCCCCAGACGGACGGGTATGTGGGGTCTTAGAGCGCGCACAAACCTCGCAGGACGCGAGAAAAGTTACCACCTACCTATGTAAGTTAGGCCACCAAAACCGACGCGAGAGGAGATCCTCAGTTGCTTTACTCCCTGGGTGTCCTGCTAAAGCTGAATTATGGTGTGCCTCGATCACCTTTTGTCGCAACTGATTTGGAACAAACAGTCTCCCTGGAGGTCCAACAGGGGCGTCCCCCTGAGCCTCCAATACCTCCTCCTCAAGCTCAGAGCATACTGCCGACACCACCACCCCCTCTGAAGGATAGGAACCGGGTCCTACGTATTCCCGGCCCCAGGGAAACTACGAGATAAGGCATCCACCTTTACATTTTTTGACCCAGGACGATATGTGACGACAAAATTAAACCTGGTAAAAAATAATGACCACCTAGCTTGTCTGGGATTCAGACGTTTTGCAGACTCCAGATATAGCAGGTTCTTGTGATCGGTGATGACAGTGACCGGATGGACTGCCCCCTCCAAAAAATGGCGCCACTCCTCAAAAGCCAACTTAATGGCCAATAGTTCCCTATTGCCTACATCGTAATTCCTCTCAGCGGACGACAGTTTTTTAGAGAAAAATGCGCATGGATGCCATTTACCAGGGGACGGACCTTGTGACAATACTGCTCCCACCCCTACCTCGGAA
Source organism: Oophaga sylvatica (assembly GCA_033576555.1). Taxonomy (NCBI): domain Eukaryota; kingdom Metazoa; phylum Chordata; class Amphibia; order Anura; family Dendrobatidae; genus Oophaga; species Oophaga sylvatica. The sequence continues at coordinate 388,114,070 of JARQOD010000005.1, read as the reverse complement.
GCGTCTACCTCTACAATGAACGGCTGTGACGCATCAGATTGAATAAGTATGGGTGCCGAGGCAAAGCATTTTTTCAAGGAGGAGAATGCTTGACAAGCCTTGTCAGACCACCTAGAAAAATCTGTCCCCTTTTTTGTCATGTCTGTGAGAGGTTTAACCATGGACGAGAAATTACGAATAAATTTCCGGTAATAATTAGCAAACCCCAGGAAACGTTGTAGAGCCTTAAGATTCTCTGGCAGATCCCACTCAAGAACCGCCCGTACTTTCCCAGGGTCCATACGAAAACCGGACACTGAAACCAGAAAGCCTAAAAACTGGAGTTCCTGTACGGCGAATACACACTTTTCCCATTTGGCGTACAGTTTATTATCCCGCAAGATCTGCAACACCTGCCTAACATGCTCCTGATGAGATACAAGATCCGGCGAGTAAATTAAGATATCATCCAGATATATGACCACAAACTGTCCCACCAGGTGGCGAAAAATGTCATTTAAAAAGTGTTGGAACACCGCCGGGGCATTAGTCAGACCGAATGGCATGACAAGGTTCTCATAATGCCCCTCTGGAGTGTTAAACGCCGTCTTCCACTCGTCCCCCTCCTTCATCCTAATCAGATTGTACTCCCCCCTGAGATCCAACTTAGAGAACCATTTGGCGCCCACGATCTGATTGAAGAGATCGGGAATAAGTGGGAGCGGATACGGATCTCGGACCGTAATCCGATTAAGTTCACGGAAATCCAAGCAAGGGCGTAGGCCTCCATCTTTCTTCTTCACAAAGAAGAACCCCGCGGCCACCGGGGAAGATGAAGGTCTAATATGCCCTTTTGCCAGACTTTCAGCAATATAATCCTTCATGGCCTGCCTCTCAGGACCAGATAGGTTATACAACCTAGATTTAGGTAACTTGGCCTCAGGGAGCAGTTTTACAGAACAGTCATACACGCGATGAGGAGGTAGTTCCTGACACCCTTTCTCCGAGAATACATCCTCAAAGTCCGCCAGAAATGGAGGTAAAACCCTAGGAGTGACCGCACCGATAACCGTATTCATGCAGCTTTTATTACAGAATTCACTCCATTGGCTTATCTCTCTGGATTGCCAATCAATAACTGGGTTATGCTTAGTTAACCAAGGAAGGCCCAACACTATAGGAGTGGGAAGACCCTCCAACACGTAACAAGACAACAGTTCTTTATGTATCGCCCCCACTTGAAGTTTTACGTTATGCACCGCTTGCAAAAAACTTCCCTGACCGAGAGGTCTGGCGTCGATCGAGAATATGGGGATGGGTTTAGCCAACACACTCAATTGCATACCTTGAACCCGGGCAAACTGAGCGTCCACCAAATTAGCCCCGGCCCCACTATCCAGAAGAACAGATATCCTCTCAGTTCTCGTACCCACCACCACCTCCGCCGGTACGAGAAACTGAGACGAACTTAGGGATGAAATACTTACTCCCAGATTGCCGTCCACCACACAACCTGGGATCAATAGTTTTCCGACGACCCTTTACTCTGCAAAGGACGGGATGGACACCCCCCCAATAAAATGTCCCTTTTTCCCACAGAAGAAACAACTTCTAGTCTTGTGGCGCCCCGCCGGTCCCCTCCCCCGAAATGATGTCCCTCCTAATTGCATAGGCTCCTCGGGACTGACCAGGGGAACCTCCATATAAGGGACCCTTGAGGAAGGTGGAGTCATCACAGGGAGCGGAATTACCCCGCACCTCTCCCGAAGCCGTCTGTCAATACGAATAGCAAGGGCCATAGCGGCTTCTAATGACGCGGGAGGGTCATACTGTGCCAATACATCCTTTAATTTGTCAGATAAACCTTGACAAAACTGGCTCCTAAGAGCCGGGTCATTCCACTGGGTGTCCGTGGCCCACCTACGGAACTCCGAACAGAATTCCTCCGCCGGACGATCTCCCTGCTGGATCCTACGTAACTTAGATTCAGCAAGGGAGATCCGATCCGGGTCATCATATACAAGACCCAGAGCTGCAAAAAACCTATCCACTGACTGGAGAGCCAGGGAGCCCGGGGGAAGGGAGAACGCCCATGATTGTGGGTCCCCTTGTAGGAGCGAGATGACAATTCCCACCCTTTGCTCATCACTCCCCGATGACAGTGGCCGCAGCCGAAAGTACAATTTACATGCCTCCCGGAAAACAAAAAACTTGTCTCGCCCCCCAGTGAACCTGTCAGGGAGAGCTACTTTAGGTTCTGGTCCGGCTTGCTCCGGGGGGTACAAAACCTTGGACTTAACGTCCGCCAGCTCCATGGACAAACTCTGCAACTGCCGAGCAAGACTGGCTACTGGATCCATGGAAGCTGGAGAAATTTTTTTTTTTTTTTTTTACGGTCGGTGAAAATGTCACGCTGTTACTGCATACATGAGTTCCGGGGTCTATGCTGACCCTAAGCTGGGGTCCTGACTAATCCCTCTACCTGGAGGTACTGTTGATGGTACAGAGGTCCAGGCCGCCAGCGTAATCCCTACCTCCTGAGGATCCCTGAACCTCAGTGATCTAGTCCTGAGAAGGACCCTGATCACAACACCGGGGACTGGAAGGTATATGCCTAGACACAGTAATAGACGAACAAGGCAGTACAAGGGGTAAACTAAAATCCACCTTGCATACCAAACTCTCACCACAAAAAACAGAGGGAACACCAACGGGTACGGAGATAAATGATAAAGCGAGGAGGGGAGAAAAGACCACACCAGGTACTCTTCAATTCAGACTTCACAACACCACGATCTGCTCTGCTGGTCTGCATGAATGCTTTCACCGACATTTCCCTAGCAGACTGGCAGGTATTTGAAGGAATCCAATTACAGCAACATTAATTGCAGCTGGGCGAGGCTGGCTTTGTCTAGCACAGAGAGAGGGAGAATTAACTCCCTCACTGCCGAAAAACACCCAGCACCAGAAACTCAGCTGTGAGAAGTCAGGGTGTGCAATCGCGACGATCTTCGTAGCGACACACCCGTGACACCCGAATAGGGTGCCGTTCACACAAGGATACTGCACAGTGTCCGGTTCACAGCCTATTAATTACGCCCCTACTATTCGACTAGGCGGGCTGGCCAGTACACTTTCAATGCGCACCAGTGTGAACACCCCTTATGCGAGACCAAACGTGCCTGGGCTCGGCTGCACCCCGAAAAATAAAGTGCAAAAGATTCAAAAATAGTGGGGTATTAGTAAATATTTTGGCCAAAATACGTAAGCTTGTAACCTGCGCCAAAGGTCCCCACACTTACAAGTACCTACACTATACTGCACTAGACACTAAGGAGACTCAAGGTCTCCAAAAATTCAATATAAACAGCACAAAAAGGCAGCAAAACTCACCTGCCCAGATCTCAGAACAAATGCACTACAGGGTGCAGCAAGCCCATAAAGCAAGATATTAGCAGCACAAGTGCAAAATACCAGATTAAACAGCCACTCTCCACATACCCATTCGAGGAGGGGGTGACTGCTCAGTATACAATTGCACAATAGAGGTCCGCATAGGGTGCCATTCACACAAGGATACTGCACAGTGTCCGGTTCACAGCCTATTAATTACGTCCCTACTATTCGACTAGGCGGGCTGGCCAGTACACTCTCAATGCGCACCAGTGTGAACACCCCTTATGCGAGACCAAACGTGTAGTGCATTTGTTCTGAGATCTGGGCAGGTGAGTTTTGCTGCCTTTTTGTGCTGTTTATATTGAATTTTTAGAGACCTTGAGTCTCCTTAGTGGCTAGTATAGTGTAGTGTAGGTACTTGTAAGCGTGGGGACCTTTGGCGCAGGTTACAGGCTTACGTATTTTGGCCAAAATATTAACTAATACCCCACTATTTTTGAATTTTTTGCACTTTATTTTTCGGGGTGCAGCTGAGCCCAGGCACGTTTGGTCTCGCATAAGGGGTGTTCACACTGGTGCGCATTGAGAGTGTACTGGCCAGCCCGCCTAGTCGAATAATAGGGGCGTAATTAATAGGCTGTGAACCGGACACTGTGCAGTATCCTTGTATGAACGGCACCCTATGCGGGCCTCTATTGTGCAATTGTATACTGAGCAGTCACCCCCTCCTCGAATGAGTATGTGGAGAGTGGCTGTTTAATCTGGTATTTTGCACCTGTGCTGCTAACATCTTGCTTTATGGGCTGGCTGCACCCTGTAGTGCATTTGTGGAGCCCAGCTGCGACTGGATCCATATCTTCCAGAAGGGTGCACTGAAAGACTATACCACTAAAGGTCATTATACACATTCACACACGTTCACTTATCCCAAAGACCACCAGAGGGAGCTGTTTAGACATATAAAAGAGAGTGAACATAGGAAGTTTCAGTTTAGTCACCTCAGAGAGCTCAGTCAGTCTGCAATAAGGTGAAGTGCAGAGCTGAGATTAGAGAGGCTGCAGAGCTATTCAGTTCAAGAGAGTGGAGTCTAGTAAAGAGTGGAACAGAAACCACTCCAGCCTAGTCAGAGCTGAATCTAGGAGTGCAGCTCAGTGAGAAAGCGTGCCGACGCTTAAAGAGCGGCGAAGAGGCAGCCCACCAACTGCCAGTGTGTGATCGTGTGAGGGTCCGGGTAGGCCGAAGGCGAGTGGAAAGTTAATGAGACAAAGGAGCCTCCTTAGCTCCTCTCAGCAAGTATTACCGGACACCGGGGTCCGAGCCTATAGGGATCTCCACGACCCATTAGGAGAACACCGGAGTTCTTGAAGGACTACAAGTCCCAGGTGTACCACAGAGCTGATACGTAACCGGGCCAGGAGGACAGAGTCTGGCAAGCAGGACGCTGCAAGCAGGGACTGTGTACTTTAAGAGAGAAGGTCCAGTCACAAGGTCAGCCAAGTGCAAGACGGAGACCAAGTTAGGCCTAGCTACAAGCAGGTCAAGACTCTATTACAAAAAGGCAGAGAACAGGAGGCCACACACCTACTCAGTGGAGGAATCTGGATGTGCACCCTTCACCCTACAGTGCTCCGGGGAGTACCTGCAACATCTTCAGTAAAGGTACCAAAGTGACTTATGTGTGTGTCTCCCTTATTACCCCTAACTGCCGGGTCCCCGTCTGTCCTGCACCCCTGCACATCTATCTGCCCTGGAGGATTTAGCCTTTCCTGTGGAAGGCCTAACATCTTGCTGCACAATATTAACCCTTCAGTGGATCTGCATAGCAGCGCTGGTCACCCTGACCAGGTACCACAGGTGGCGTCACGAATCCCCATTCCAATATTCAATTCACCTGTAAATATCCCACATTAAAAGGTGAGCCCCAGAGCCACGGACTGAGCTGTGTTGCCGTGACATCCCCCATTGTAGTCTATAGGCTCAGATCCAAGTTCCCATTGCTCTGGAGGGTGACTCATCTCTTTCTGGTGTCACGAACAGGATTGCGTGCCCTGCAGCAACGGAGTAACTTGTGCCCGTTGCCACCGGATACTGTGTGCCTCACTAAAAGACTGTCGCATATAGTGGTGAAGGTTTCCCAAACGTTTGCCCGCCATTGCCCGCCATTTACAGCGCCACGGCGCGAAAAACTAGTGAGCGTACCTGCAAAAGCGCGCTGAGTCCCAGACACGCCCCCAACGCTGACGCGGCGGCAGGTCCTGTGGAGAGCTTCAGTGAACGCTCTGACGTCAGAGCGCCGGTGACGCAGGTCCTTCTACACCGCTGTGCCCTGCGGAGCTGCGGCCTTTAGAGAAGGTAGGCCACGCTTAACTAGGGGGGCGCAGTCATGTCGCAGCAGCAAGAAGACAGCGCAGCCCAGGCCAGCAGCCCCAATGACTTACCCACCGGCGCTGCCACACAGGCTGGAAATGCTGGCCCCTCACCTGGTCCTGTGGCCCCGATAGTACCGCTAACGCTGCCATACATGCCTGGAGCGAAGTGGCTCCCTCAGTACAGCGGCAAGCCAGACACCCTGTCAGGGTTCAAGCGAAAAATATGCAGCATAATGGACATGTACCCTATGTCAGAAAAGCAGAGAGCTGCAGTGGTAGAGGGACAATTGACTGGTGCTGCAGAGAGAGAAGTAGAGACATGGTCAGCTGCAGACCAGGAATCAGTGCTTGCAATTTTCTTAAAGCTACAGACTATCTTTGAGGACCGCACTGAAACAGATCTCCGGATGAGGTTTTACCAATGCTCCCAGAAACCAGATGATAGCATTAGGGACTATGCCTGCCGACTACAAGGGGTCCTGCGAGCTCTCAAACAAGTTAACCCCATGAGTGTCACCAATGAAAATAAAATGTTAAAGGAACAATTTGTACGGGGACTGAGGTCCCAAGCTGAAAGCAGGACTGTGCACTGGTGGTCCTTGGATCATCCTGATGCTACCTTTGATGCCCTTAAGGATATAGCTATAAAAGGACTGCGACCCCTGGAAACACCCGAGATGGCAACCCAGTGTCACCCGAGTGAAGCCACTCTAAAGCGAGCAGCATCCACCTTTTCCCCGCTGGTTGCGGAAGCCAAAACGCAGGTGGCGCCCCCTACTGAGCTGGACTGTCTGTGCTCAGAAGTGCGCCAGCTGACCAAAAACTTGGCCACTGTAATGAGTGCCCTGCAAGGAAGAAGGAAAGATCCTGCTAGCTGACTGCCCAGAGGATGTCCCTTGGATGAACCGGAGGAGGAGGAGGACGTCACCCCACCGGAGGAGGACAACGCCACCCCCTGGAGGGACCCGCCACCAGCATCATCCTCGCCGAGAGATCATCTGCTTCCGCTGCCACAGAGAAGGTCACCAGCACGTCGGTGTCCTTTAAACGAGCAAATCCTGGGTCCGAGGGCCAACACCCAGGAATAGACTCTTCAGGCCCCTCAGAGTTTTATCTGGAGTCATATTATACACAGTGACTTTATGGCAACATGACTAATGGTTATAACATCATAATCAATGGGTTATGACTGTAATTATATCCTATGCAGTAACTGAGACAGCAGCATGAGTAATGACTATTAACTCCATATCTGATATATAGTCTTAATTTACAGCTGAAACGCTGGGTGAATCTAAATGTGAATTTGAGTTATATCTTATATCTTAACTCAGCTGCAATATGGATATTGGCTATAATAACATGAATAATTATCCGTAATAGCGGACAAATACTTGGAGTGATATATCTTACCAGGTTAAATATTTACTCAGTCAGATTAAGGGTTACAACATGATAACCAATATATAGTCATGATATTTGTCTAACCCGAGAGACACTTATATCTACATAAGCCAAGAGATATCTGGATATTTGAAGTGATCTATTTAACTGGGCATCTTGGATTACTTCTTTAAGGAGTTCAAAAGTGATTTATTTATCTATATGAATATTATTGTGTTACATTTTTAAATAGCATTTTTTTGTGTTGTGTGTTTTTTTTTGGGTTCATTTTGTTTGTGGTTTTGTCACTGGTTTTAGAAGGTCTTTTTGTGTGGCCTATGTTATTATAATATAGTTTATTGGGCTGGTGTGGGTTGTATTTAACATCATATCCAAGTTAACTCACACTTTACAAAGACATACAAATCAATTAAGCATCAATAATCCTTGTCTTTCTCACCTACTATATTTCCATTCTTTCCTCACCCCCCTGCCACCGTAGGGCCCTATAGGGTGAGCAGGGTGAGCCGTCGAGGAGCGGGGGCGCCATTGCGCAGGTTCTAGGGTGCCAACCTCCGCGGTTAGGTAGGGTCACATAGGCCATTGTAGGGATATACACGACCCACTGGTGTTTTTTCATTTCTTTTATAAATGATGTCGCTCTGTCTGCCATCTGGTCTAGTATTGTCCTAGTTTTTTAACGGATATAAATAAAAAGCTATTTTTTAATTGAGGTGATACTGTGATTCAAGTTAAATTTGATCTTCTTCTTGTATTTGATAAAACTGTGATATATCCCCTCAGACTGGAACTGCAGGTTTGTGAGAGGAAGACCATACCTGTCCATCATACTGGACGGGATCGCAATCCCTGCCCTGCTGGACACTGGATCTCAGGTAACCATCATACCTGATGTCCTCTACAATAAATACTGGTCCATGGACAGTCTCCAACCCCCAGACCCTGACTTTGCCGTATATGCCTCTAATGGTCTCCCTCTTGACTTACTTGGGGGGTAAAAATGTAGACGTAAAAGTGGGGAGAGTGGAGCTAAAGGATCAGGGACTTCTTGTAGTGAAGACTGTTAATGAGGAAAATGGACTGAATGTAGTTTTAGGCACTAACATTATTAGTAACTGTTTGGAGGAGGTTGTGTTTTTAATCCAACAGCTTGCCGATGTTGCCAGACCAAGGCAAAAGGGAGTGATCCGGAAGGAGATTCGGACCCTGATGTGCCAGCAGCAAGTGAAACTGACCGGTGGTGAGATTGGTAATGTACGGGTAACAGACCCGAACCCCATTGTGATACCCCCAATGAGTAAAATACTTATTTGGTGTAGAGCAGCAATAGGTCTGAGAGGACAGAACTACCAAGCAGTAGTAGAGCCCCATTGTTCAGAGCACAGACCTACACTCTTGACTGCCAGAGGGGTAGTGGAGGTAATAATGGGAGGGTGCCAGTGCGTCTTCTCAACTGGGGAGAGGATGAAGTCAAATTACCACGTTATGCCACTGTTGCTAAGTTACATGCTGTGGATAATAACTCCATTCACACAACGGAGCCCTTAATCTCCCCACAACCAGTGGAGGATAATGGTCCGACCACCCAGGTGGAGGATTGGTGTCAGCAGCTCCATGTCGGGACAGACACCACTCCAGCCCACCAGAAACAAGGAGTATATTGAGTAGTTCAGGAGTATGCACAGGTATTCAGCAAACACCCACTCGACTTTTGGAAAATTAAAGGGGTCCAACATCACATCCCCACAGGCAATCATCCTCCCATCAAAGAACGGTACAGGCCTATACCACCAGCACACTACCAGAAAGCCAAGGAGATGTTGCATGACATGAAGGAAGCAGGGGTGATAAGGGATAGTTGTAGTCCCTGGGCAGCACCTCTAGTCCTAGTCAGGAAAAAGGATGGAAGCATGAGAATGTGTGTAGATTACAGACAAGTAAATCGCATTACACATAAAGATGCATACCCTTTACCACGCATTGAAGAATCCTTAGCTGCATTAAAAACTGCTAATTACTTTTCCACCCTTGACCCCACTAGTGGGTACTGGCAAGTAGCTGTGGCTGAGGAGGATCGGGAGAAGATGGCTTTCACCACCCCGATGGGACTCTGTGAGTTCGACAGAATGCCGTTTGGACTCAGCAGTGCCCCTGGAACGTTCCAGAGAGTGATGGAGAGCTGCCTGGGACATCTCAACTTTGAAACTGTGTTGCTGTACCTGGACGATGTAATTGTGTACTCCAAGACGTATGAAGATCACTTGAAGCACCTGGCGGAGGTATTCGAGTCACTGTCCAAGTATGGGATGAAACTGAAGCCTTCAAAGTGCCACCTGCTCAAACAAAAGGTACAGTATCTGGGAAATATTGTTAGCTCAGAAGGAGTAGCGCCAGACCCCGAGAAGGTCACCGCCATCCAGAAATGGCAGGAGCCAAAGAATCTCAAGGAGGTGCGACAGTTCCTGGGACTGACAGGATACTACCGGAGGTTTGTAAAGGACTACACCAAGAAAGCAGCGCCTCTGCAAGACCTCCTGGTGGCACAGTCCCTCAAGAGCAGAAATTCTCCATTCCATTGTGGTAAAGAACAGGCTGAGGCATTCAAGGAAATGAAGGAGATCCTGACAGGTGACAAGATCCTAGCCTACCCTGACTACAGCCAACCGTTCCTGCTGTATATTGATGCCAGCAATGAAGGATTGGGAGCTGTCCTCAGTCAGAAGCAAAATGGCCTGGAGAAAGTCATCGCCTATGCAAGCAGGAAGCTCCGCCTGACCGAGAGGAACCCAGAGAACTACAGCAGCTTCAAGTTGGAGTTCTTAGCACTGGTCTGGTCCATCACGGAGAGGTTTAAGCACTACCTAGCCTCCAGCAAGTTCACTGCCTACACTGATAATAACCCCTTGACGCATCTTGAAACAGCTAAGCTGGGAGCCATGGAACAACGATGGATGGCTCGACTGTCAAACTACCAATTCACAATCAAGTACCGAGCGGGCCGCAAGAATGCCAACGCTGATGCCCTATCCAGGATGCCTCATGAATCGGACACAGAAGAAGAAGTGGATGATCTGGAAGAGATTGAACTACCTGCCTTTCACAGGAATGGGATGATCCACGAGCAACAAGCCTGTAGGAGGCCGCGTGGTAAGACGTTAAATCCTTTACCTCACCACAGCTGGAAGGAGACTCAGGACAGCGATCCAGTTGTCAGCCGTATCAAGGAGCTGATAACTCAGGAAGGTTCCTCCTTGGAGAAGGATGCGTTTCCGCAAGCAAAGCAGCTGTGGAATGAAAGGAGCCGGCTGTTCATCTACCGTGAGAAGCTGTGCCGGAGATACGTCAACCCAAAGACCCATGAGATGGTATGGCAGATAGTAGTCCCCAGAGCAGACATCCAGATGGTGTTGGAAGCCTACCACGATCAAGCGGGACACTTTGGCTGGAAGAAGCTGGAGACCCTGTTGAAGTATCGTTTCTACTGGGTGGGAATGCGCAGCTCCATTGAGAGGTGGTGCCAGAACTGTGGACCTTGTGGCCTCAGAAGAAAAGACTACAGCAGTCAGAAGGCACCCCTGCAACCCATCAAGACTACTCGTCCCTTGGAGATCGTGGCCCTTGACCATGTCAAGTTGTCACCTAGCCGGTCAGGATACTCCTATGCCCTGACCATGGTGGATCTCTACTCCAGGTTCCTGGTGGTCGCCCCTGTCAAAGATCTGACGGCAGAGACAGCAGCAAAGACATTCCAAGCGTATTTCTGCAGACCACACGGATATCCTGAGCAGGTGTTAACTGACCAAGGCCCAGCCTTCGAGGTCGAATTGTTCAAAGAGTTCTGTCACTTGTACGGATGTAAGAAGATAAGAACCACACCGTACCACCCCCAAACCAATGGTCTCTGTGAAAAGATGAATCACATCGTCATTGACCTGCTGAAGACTGTACCACTCGAGGAGAGAAATCGGTGGCCAGACTTACTACCTGACCTGGTAGATCTGTACAATCACATACCTGTGAGTTCCACCAATTGCACCCCAGCTTACCTCATGCGGGCAAGACCAGGAAAGCTGCCCATGGATCTGGAGCTTGGTGTTGTAGAACCAGAAGCGGATGTGACTACTGAAGACTGGGACACAAACAGACAGGAACAGTACAGAAAAGTACAGGCCTGCGTTGAAGATAGTCTCAATCGAGTAAGGGACAAACAAGAAGATCACTACAACAAAAGTGCGCCAGCTGAACCTTTTGCACCTGGTGAAGTCGTACTGAAAAGAAAGAGGAGGATGCACAAACTCGATGATCAATGGGAAAGAGAGCCCTACGTTGTACAGAATTCAAGGTTTGACAACAAGAAAACGTGTATAATTAGCAAAGATGGAGGAAGAACAACTACCACTGTATCCAGAGATCACCTAAAGTTGTGTCCGGATCCGTTAAAGCTTAGAGAGGAAGAACCTGTTGTCAATCAGAAAGAGCGTGATGAAGCAGTCATACATACAGACTTAGGAGATTTCCCCGCGGATTGGCCCAGAATTGGAGAAGCTGTAATTATTCCCGTACTTCAATTCTACCAACAACAAGGAGAACCTCTACATCCAGTTGCACCGGTTGTTGCAGTAGAGTCAGTTCCAGAAGAACCTGCTTCAGCAGAACCCCAAGAAGCAGCACCCCAAGAAGCGGAATCCCAAGAAGCTGAATCTCAGGAAGAAGGATCCCCTGCAGAAGTCGAGCCGGTTCACCCAGCTCACAGTGTACTTGCCAGTCCTGTAGAGAGGTTAAGGCAATTCTATAATTCACTTTCACGCAGAACAAACAGGGAAACTGCTACCTCACAGGTCACTGCACCACGCAGGTCAGAACGTAGCACAAAAGGACACATCCCTGCTAGGTTTAGAGATTAGTTCTACCCTTAACAAATGTAAATAATTGTCTAGAGTCACTGTACATAAATGTATATATTAATTAAACCCAAACCATGGGTAACACTTCTTGACATAGTTCCAAAGTGGAACAGGGCAACTCACTATATAATGGCAAATCACGAAAAAAACAGAGCATCTAGCCCAGAACAAGTATGACAAAAAAATAGAGTAAAAAATATATATAAACTTTATTGAAGAATACTAAAATGTTCACAATAGTTAAATTCAAGACACAAGATAAGATGAGTGAGCAAGTATGAACACCTGTAGCACATGTATTAGCGCACCCAAATCCACAATAAGTCTCATAATTATAATCACCAAATAAATAGGGAAATAAACAGAATTCCCGGCCAGGAGGACATTGAAAGCGGACACATAACCCTATCTTAAAGTGATACCCATATACCCATAATGGGGCGGTATATTGCCCTATCAATAATGTTGATCGGCCCCCTTAATAATAGATGAGACCGAGATCTTTAGGCAGTATTAAATGACCCACAATGTAGCAGTGCCGAATAGAATTCTATGTCAAGCACCTCCTATAAGAGTGCCACATTGCTTAGAGGAAATAGGTGCAAAAAGTGCTTACCCATATTTGGGGAGTTGCGCTATGTCAGGTACGTGCCCCGACGCACGTTTCGCTCCTTAGCTTCCTCGGGGGAAGAGTTAAGTTATACAATGTTTTTTTTATTGTTATCTGTTTTTGTATTTCAGCCCCGGAGTACTGAGTTCTACTAGGGGGGAATATGGAGCCCAGCTGCGACTGGATCCATATCTTCCAGAAGGGTGCACTGAAAAAATATACTACTAGAGGTCATTATACACATTCACACACGTTCACTTATCCCAAAGACCACCAGAGGGAGCTGTTTAGACATATAAAAGAGAGTGAACATAGGAAGTTTCAGTTTAGTCACCTCAGAGAGCTCAGTCGGCAGTAAGGTGAAGTGCAGAGCTGAGATTAGAGAGGCTGCAGAGCTATTCAGTTCAAGAGAGTGGAGTCTAGTAAAGAGTGGAACAGAAACCACTCCAGCCTAGTCAGAGCTGAATCCAGGAGTGCAGCTCAGTGAGAAAGCGTGCCGACGCTTGAAGAGCGGCGAAGAGGCAGCCCACCAACTGCCAGTGTGTGATCGTGTGAGGGTCCGGGTAGGCCGAAGGCGAGTGGAAAGTTAATGAGACAGAGGAGCCTCCATAGCTCCTCTCAGCAAGTATTACCGGGCACCGGGGTCCGAGCCTATAGGGATCTCCACGACCCATTAGGAGAACACCGGATTTCTTGGAGGACTACAAGTCCCAGGAGTACCACAGAGCTGATACGTAACCGGGCCAGGAGGACAGAGTCCGGCAAGCAGGACGCTGCAAGCAGGGACTGTGTACTTTAAGAGAGAAGGTCCAATCACTAGGTCAGCCAGTGTCAGTATTCCAGGTTTTCTAGGTAACTTTGTCAATGATTTTGCCCTTTGTTAAAATGGAGTTTGCTGTTTTGTGTGCCCTACTTCCTGTTCGTTTGTTTAAAGCCTGGCTCAGGTGTTGGCTTCACTGCTGGAATATTCTGCTTCCGTTTCCCTGCAACCCAGCTGCTTTGTTCCTCACAGATCTTTTGTGTGTTTACTAGGAAAGTGCATAGCCTTATCTTCAGGTGTTTCTCAGCCACAGCAGTTTCTACCCATGGCTCTGGACATTCTCTGCATATGTAAGTTGCACAAAGTACTGTGTTATCACTAAACTGTTGACTTGGGAATTTAACCCTTGGTTCACTCCATCTGATAAGAACTGTGTTTCTGAACTGTTGCTGTTTAACCCTTTGTGCATTACCTCTGGTGAGAGCTGTTGGAACTGTTACTGGAACCTTACTGACATATGAACTTGTTGTTGGACTTCACTGAATTAAGCCACAACTGAGATTAAGTTGTTCCTGGACTTCCCTGTGTTTTCTTCATACCTGGATCTGACTCTTCACACACCAGCAGTGTGTAAATCCAGCCACGTTATCTGTGCATCAGACTTACCTTGTGGTCACATTTGTGTGAGGACTCCGTCGTAAGAACTTTACCACCCTCGCTATAGAGGTTCAAAGACTTATATATCCGGATTCATATAACTGGACTTGTGTATATATATATGGACTCATTGCATGTCACTACGGGTTGTTTGAATATTGTTTTTGGTGTTTTGCTGTTTCACAAATACATTATTTGCATTCAAAGAAACCCGTCTCTGATTGTTCATTGCCCCACGCTATCAGAATCCTCGAGTTCCTACAATAGTATTACAGGATATTCCAGCCTAAAAAAGAGGATTCTGCTGGGGCAATGACGGAGACACGGGCAGACAAATTGTTCACCATAGTTAACTCCTTGCAGCAGGAGGTGGCGGCTGCACTCAATCAGATTAGAGACTTGGAGTCTCGGGTTAACCACAATGCACAGGGGTTTGGTCAGGCTCTCCAAGATCTACGTTCTAGGTTAGGAGTCCTGGAGGCCTTACCTACTGAGCCTACCTCATCCACCAGTATGCCCAAATTGCCTCCATTCCGTTTTAATGGTGACCGAAGTCAATTCCGTGGGTTTGTTAATCAATGTATATTATTTTTTGATGTACATGCCTCCTACTACCGGTCTGATAGATCTAAGGTTCTATGTATTATTATGTTGTTGACATCACGTGCACTGGCTTGGGCAAATCCTATGGTTGAAAGTCATGATACCCGTCTAAATAATTTGGACAATTTTCTGGCAGCTATGGCGCAAATGTTCGACGATCCCAACCGCCGTGCTACCGCTGAATCTGCCTTGCTTTCCTTACGCCAGGGGAAACGGTCAGTCATAGAATATGTTACTGAATTTAAAAGGTTAGTGGTGGACACCCAGTGGGAAAACAATGCTTTATTACCAATCTTTAGAAAAGGTTTGTCAAATGCAATCAAGGATGAGCTAGCTCGTTCAGAGTCTCCACAGGAGTTTGAATTGTTTATACAGCACTGTGTACGTATTGATATCCGTTTAACTGAACGCAGACAAGAAAAATGGGCCGCTGTAAATCGCATTACTAATTACTCTCTTCCGTCCAGGGAAACCACAGGCAAAAACCCGCGAGAGGCTGAGGAGGTGCCTATGCAGGTGGACTCACTGCAGAGACGTGAGAATAATGAACGCCGCGAACACCGTCTCCGTGAGCGCTTATGTTTCTATTGTGGTCAATCGGACCATTTCCTCATCAATTGTCCTAAATGTCCTAGGCGACCCAACAAGGTGTTGGCGGTAGTAGGGGATTATGATAACACAGACGCTGAGTCTGAAGTTTCGGAAACCAGTCTACATCTAGATGCGGTTTTTCCCCCAATACTGATGCCGACTTCCCCTAAAGATCAAGGGGAGAAATATTCACATTGTTCTCTTCCTATACAGATTCAGTGGGAGGAACAGTGGATATCAAGTTCTGCCATGATAGACTCTGGAGCAGGTGGGAATTTCATGGATTCTTCTTTTGCAAAGGAACATGGTATAAAGACACAACTAAGAGCTTCACCAATCACTATGGAAACGGTGGATGGTTCCCCATTAGTTTCTGGACCAGTAGATCGGGAGACAGTGCCTCTGGAGTGTAAGATGGAACCAGACCATCAAGAAACACTTTCATTCATGTTAATATCTTCTCCTCATTTTCCTGTAATTTTAGGAATTCCCTGGTTACGGTCACAAAATCCAATCATCAATTGGGAAACCAAGGAGATAACCTTTCTCCCGAAGTGCAGTTCTACCATCAGTCCAACTGTAGCGGCTCCAGTTACCCAGAACTTGGAAGAGGTGATACAGGTACCTACTCTCCCTCTGATATATCAGGAATTCTCAGACATTTGTGATAAAAGGAAGGCAGATCAACTTCCCCCACATAGACCGTATGACTGCCCCATAGAATTGCTTCCTGGAGCAGCGATTCCTTTCGGCCATGTTTACCCGTTGGCGGCTCCGGAATTAAAATCTTTACGAGAGTATATAGATGAGAATTTAGCCAAGGGGTTTATCCGACCATCTTCTTCACCAGCGGGAGCTCCAATATTCTTTGTAAAGAAGAAGGATGGTACTCTAAGACCCTGCATTGACTATCGGGAGTTAAATAAGGTAACCATTCGTAACAGGTACCCGTTGCCCCTAATTCCAGAATTGTTGGAAAGAGTTCGCCAGGCCAAGGTATTTACCAAATTAGATCTTCGTGGGGCATATAATTTACTCCGTATACGGCCCGGAGACGAATGGAAGACAGCTTTTAGATGCCGGTATGGACATTTTGAATATTTGGTGATGCCATTCGGACTCTGTAACGCTCCTGCTGCTTTTCAACATTTAGCCAACGACATTTTCAGGGATTTATTGGACCAATATGTGGTAATTTACCTTGATGACATCTTAATCTTTTCTGACTCCTTACAGGAACATCAGGAACATGTCAAGACCGTACTTAGACGTTTGAGAGATAATCATTTGTACATCAAACTCGAAAAGTGTGAGTTCCATTGTTCTGAAATTCAATTTTTAGGCTATGTTATCTCGCCTCAGGGATTGAATATGGAGTCCAGCAAGATCCAGGCAATCTTGGACTGGCCGGTACCAGGAAACATTAAGGAGGTACAACGATTCATTGGCTTTGCTAACTTTTATAGACGGTTTATCCGAAATTTTTCAGAAATTGTCCGTCCCATCACTCTCCTCACCAAGAAGGGGAAGAAGTTTGAATGGTCTTCGCAAGCTCAGGAAGCCTTTGATCGCCTGAAGGGTTGTTTTACCACGGCTCCAATATTGATGCATCCGGATCCTGCACAGCCTTTTATCGTGGAGGTGGACGCGTCTGACTGTGCATTGGGAGCTATCCTCTCACAACGTACCGGAGACAAAGGTTTGCTGCACCCGTGTGCCTTCTTCTCTCGTAGGTTATCTTCTGCAGAACTTAACTATGATGTGGCAGATAAGGAACTTTTGGCAATTATTTCTGCCTTTAAGGAATGGAGACACCATTTGCAGGGGGCAACTCAGCAGGTAGTAGTACTCACGGATCATCGCAATTTGGAATTCCTTAAGTCTGCCAGGTGTCTTTCTCCTCGACAAGCTAGGTGGAGTTTGTTCTTGAACCAGTTTAATTTTATTATTTCGTACCGCCCAGGTTCACGTAATGGGAAAGCTGACGCATTATCCCGAATCCATACCGTGGATTCCGTGCCTGGGACCCCGTTGAAGACCATCTTGTCGGAGGCCAATTTCGTTGGAGTGCTCCGGAACCGGGACTTGTGGCAGGAGATCAAGCTGGCCTATGACGGTGACGTATTTCTTGCAGCTCCACCTGACAATGTGAATCTTGTCCTTCGGAATGGTGTGTGGCTTAGAGATCGATGTATTTATGTCCCAGAGGCTGTAAGACTTCGAGTTCTCAAATTGGTCCACGACTCTAAATTGGCTGGTCATAGGGGGGTACAGAAGACGCAGGAATTGTTAACTCGTTTTTTTTGGTGGCCTACCTGCTTGAAGGATGTGAATGACTATGTCCGCTCTTGTGAAGTTTGTGCCCGGTACAAGGTTCCTCGCGTTTCACCTACTGGTCTTCTTAAACCGCTACCTGTACCGTCTCGCCCTTGGGGGTCTATTTCAATGGACTTTATTGTGGAGTTACCCACCTCTGGTGGTAAAAATACTATTTTGGTGGTAGTAGATCGTTTAACGAAAGCTGCTCATTTCATTCCGTGTACTGGTCTTCCCTCAGCTACAGAGACAGTAGATCTAGTTATCCAGAACATTTTCCGGCTGCATGGGGTACCAGATGACATCATTTCTGACCGAGGAATACAATTTACCTCTAGATTTTGGAAAGGATTTTGTTCTGCGCTCCACATTAATGTTTGCTTGTCTTCTGCATACCATCCTCAGACCAACGGGCAGACCGAACGGACAAATCAAACCTTGGAGCAATATCTACGCTGTTACGTCAGTCATTTGCAGGACGATTGGCTGAAGCTACTTCCTCTAGCGGAATTTTCGTACAACAACTCCCAAAGCAGTTCCACGAAGGTAACACCTTTTTTTGCCAACCTGGGTTATCATCCAAGTATTTTGCCTAGGTCCCCGGTTACGATTTCGGTACCAGCGGTTGAAGACAGAGTGACGGCGTTGCAACGTAATCTTGAAGTTTTGAAGGACTCCCTGACCACAGCACAGGAGCGTTACAAGAAGTCGGCCGATAGATTCCGGAAACCAGCACCTATGTATAAGGTAGGAGACTCAGTTTGGTTGTCCACCAAGAATCTAAAATTGGGTGTTCCTTCGCAGAAACTGGGACAGAAATTCATCGGTCCATTCAAGATCACTGGGATTGTGAGCTCTGTTGCCTGTCGGTTGAAGCTACCACGGACTTTAAAGGTACACCCAGTATTTCATGTTTCCTTATTAAAACCAGTCTCTCCTAACACGTTTCAGGGACGTATCGTACCTCCCCCTCCACCAGTGTTGGTTGATGGCGAAGAACAATTCGTGGTACAGGATATTGTTAATTCGAGACTTCATAGAAACCGGCTTCAGTATCTAGTTAGATGGCAAGGTTACTCTCCTGAAAATGATTCTTGGGAACCAGTAAGTAACATCAATGCGCCTCTGAAGATTGCTCAGTTTCATCGGAGATACCCGGACAGGCCTGGTCCAGGACCGTCCGGAGGCCGTCTTTAGGGGGGAGTAATGTCAGTATTCCAGGTTTTCTAGGTAACTTTGTCAATGATTTTGCCCTTTGTTAAAATGGAGTTTGCTGTTTTGTGTGCCCTACTTCCTGTTCGTTTGTTTAAAGCCTGGCTCAGGTGTTGGCTTCACTGCTGGAATATTCTGCTTCCGTTTCCCTGCAACCCAGCTGCTTTGTTCCTCACAGATCTTTTGTGTGTTTACTAGGAAAGTGCATAGCCTTATCTTCAGGTGTTTCTCAGCCACAGCAGTTTCTACCCATGGCTCTGGACATTCTCTGCATATGTAAGTTGCACAAAGTACTGTGTTATCACTAAACTGTTGACTTGGGAATTTAACCCTTGGTTCACTCCATCTGATAAGAACTGTGTTTCTGAACTGTTGCTGTTTAACCCTTTGTGCATTACCTCTGGTGAGAGCTGTTGGAACTGTTACTGGAACCTTACTGACATATGAACTTGTTGTTGGACTTCACTGAATTAAGCCACAACTGAGATTAACTTGTTCCTGGACTTCCCTGTGTTTTCTTCATACCTGGATCTGACTCTTCACACACCAGCAGTGTGTAAATCCAGCCACGTTATCTGTGCATCAGACTTACCTTGTGGTCACATTTGTGTGAGGACTCCGTCGTAAGAACTTTACCACCCTCGCTATAGAGGTTCAAAGACTTATATATCCGGATTCATATAACTGGACTTGTGTATATATATATGGACTCATTGCATGTCACTACGGGTTGTTTGAATATTGTTTTTGGGTGTTTTGCTGTTTCACAAATACATTATTTGCATTCAAAGAAACCCGTCTCTGATTGTTCATTGCCCCACGCTATCAGAATCCTCGAGTTCCTACAATAGTATTACAGCCAGGTGCAAGACGGAGACCAAGTTAGGCCTAGCTACAAGCAGGTCAAGACTCTATTACAAAAAGGCAGAGAACAGGAGGCCACACACCTACTCAGTGGAGGAATCTGGATGTGCACCCTTCACCCTACAGTGCTCCGGGGAGTACCTGCAACATCTTCAGTAAAGGTACCAAAGTGACTTATGTGTGTGTCTCCCTTATTACCCCTAACTGCCGGGTCCCCGTCTGTCCTGCACCCCTGCACATCTATCTGCCCTGGAGGATTTAGCATTTCCTGTGGAAGGCCTAACATCTTGCTGCACAATATTAACCCTTCAGTGGATCTGCATAGCAGCGCTGGTCACCATGACCAGGTACCACAGGTGGCGTCACGAATCCCCATTCCAATATTCAATTCACCTGTAAATATCCCACATTAAAAGGTGAGCCCCAGAGCCACGGACTGAGCTGTGTTGCGTGACATCCCCCATTGTAGTCTATAGGCTCAGATCCGAGTTCCCATTGCTCTGGAGGGCGACTCACATTTGTTCTGAGATCTGGGCAGGTGAGTTTTGCTGCCTTTTTGTGCTGTTTATATTGAATTTTTGGAGACCTTGAGTCTCCTTAGTGGCTAGTGTAGTCAGTATGGATCACACCAGAAAATAAAAAGTAGAAAAAGGGTAATGTAACAGAAAAGTACAGCTGTATACAGTGTTGGGGTAATTTTCAAATCTCCGTATATATTTCCGGAGTAACAGACAGACTCTCACAGGCTCACTATGGCTCACACCAGAATATAAAAAGCAGATCCGCAAGAAATAATCACTCATGTGGGCCAATGTTCGAGGTGTTAATGATGCACTTAGAGTGGTGGGTGGAGGAGGACTTTCTGGCAAAAACGGCACTGTATCACCACATACCAGGTATATATACTGTGTTCCAAATTATTATGCAAATAATATTTTCTGAGATTTTCCCAAATTACCTATATGAATTGCAGTCATTGTAATTTTCCAGTCAAATAACTATTAGAGTACAATTGAAAGGTTTTTGTACAAACTGCCTATGATAACAGTATATTTTTTAAAAAATAAAACACTCAAACTGCACTCAAAATGCATGTTTCAAATTATTATGCACAGCAGAGTTTTTAACCTTTTCATTTTAATAAAGAACAAAAAAATTGTCATTTTTGAAATTATAAGCATTAGCAGGTTATTACAAATTGAAATTAAACAGTTTTCAACTCAAAACTTTATTCTAGGTGATGTTACATTTGCACATAGGACCCCTTGTTCGAAAGGAGCTTCTGAACTCTCTCGTCCATTGAATTTGTCAGTGTGAGGAACTAGGCCGACCGCCACACGGTAGCCTGGGTATCACAGCTTCTGATCCCACCTCCGCTACCAAATGTGAGGGACGATCCCCTTTCCTCCCACGTCACCAATGGGACGTAACTCCACAGGTACAGCTCTCCGGCGCCCCCTTTGTCTCTCAGGTCAGTAAGGGAACTGCACCTAGAGCAAATGGCCGCCGGGGAGGGTGTCCTGTTACCCAATGGGTATTCTAAGATTCGTGATCAGAGTAAAAGCATCAGCCCAAGATTAATTTTATGGTTTAATCGCCTTAAGAGCGCACTAGATAATTACAGAAATATACAGTAAAGCTATACAACGTAATTACAATGGAATTGCAGTCAGAAAAAAAATACAACGATAATGGACAAGGCTTAAAGGTATAAGCTATAGATCAATATTACCGGGTAGTATGGTCATGGGAAGGCAGGGGCTCTACCATTCCCAGGTACAGTCTTCAGTTGCTGGATAGTCCCTTGGTCCTTCCTAGACCATCTTCTTGGCTTCTGGGTGTAAAAAGGAATGACCACCCTGTACATGGCTACAATTCTTAAACCTGCTAGGCCCTTCCCTTTTGCTTTGAAGCACGCATATTAACTGGCCTGCAATTCATATGGAGCAGGAAATAC
The DNA here is from genome assembly GCA_033576555.1 of Oophaga sylvatica. Classification (NCBI taxonomy): domain Eukaryota; kingdom Metazoa; phylum Chordata; class Amphibia; order Anura; family Dendrobatidae; genus Oophaga; species Oophaga sylvatica. Next base: position 388,092,448 of record JARQOD010000005.1, on the reverse strand, counting down.
TGGCCTGAGTTTGAGCTAGTTAGCATATGACTGACCATCTTATTCAGACACTGGCCTAGACCAATTAGCATGTTAAAGCCCTATTGATTCATAGTGGACATCAAAACTGGTCGTACTGAATATGCTAATAGGCACTGTGTAGTTAAAAGTCTGTGGCTGTGTGAACTGACAAAATGGAGGCTGGTATAGGCCCTATACAAAATGGTGGCGGTCCCGACCTCACACCTCCCTGCTTTTGAGGGCGCTAGGGGGTATCACATTCCTGTGTTCCCCTGTGTGCCCTACCGCACCCTCTCCTTGCCGGGACAACCCATCAGCGTTACCATGGTCCCTGCCTCTTTTGTGGCGAATGGTGAAGTGGTACTGTTGGAGAGCGAGGCTCCAGCATAGCAACCTCCCATTCGTCCCAGAGACCGTGTGTAACCAGCTGAGGGGGTTGTGGTCTGTTTCCACGGTGAATTGGCGTCCGTACAAGTATGGCTGCAGACGCTGCAGGGCCCACACAATTGCCAGACATTCCTTCTCCATCGTGGAATAGGCCACTTCCCTCGGCAGGAGCTTCCTGCTCAGGTACAAAATGGGGTGTTCATGGCCCGTAGTGTCAACCTGGCTGAGCACAGCACCGAGGCCGAAGTCGCTGGCGTCGGTCTGCACTAAGAATGGCCGCGTGAAGTCGGCTGCCTGTAGTACAGGAGAACTAGAAAGGGCGGTCTTGAGCACCTGGAAAGCTGTCTCGCAGGCGACTGTCCAGTCGACTGCGACGGGCAGCCTTTTCTTGGTGAGGTCCGTCAGGGGCTTGGCCAGGGCACTATAGTGTGGAACAAACCTCCTATAGTACCCAGCAGTACCCAAGAAGGACATCACCTACTTCTTGGTCCTGGGGGTGGGCCAGGATGCGATGGCATCCACCTTCCCGGGCTCTGGCTTCAGAGCTCGCCCACCTACCCGGTGTCCCAGGTAGTGGACCTCACTCATACCCAGCTGGCATTTTTCCGGCTTAATGGTCAAGCCTGCTCGCTGGATCCGCCCGAGCACCTGCGCCAGGTGCTCTAGGTGATCCTCCCAGGTGAGACTGAAGATGGCAATGTCATCCAGGTACGTGGTCGCATACCCTTCCAGTCCCTCGAGCAGTGTGTTGACCATCCGCTGAAAAGTGGCAGGGGCATTCTTCATGCCGAAGGGCATCACCGTGGACTCGTACAGTCCGAATGGGGTGATAAAGGCTGAGCGTTCCCGTGCCCTAGGGGTCAGGGGAATCTGCCAATACCCCCTGCTCAGATCCATGATGGTCAGGTACTTGGCCCCGGCCAGCTGGTCGAGCAGGTCATCGATGCGCGGCATTGGGTACGCATCGGTGACCGTCACAGCGTTGAGCCCCCTGTAGTCCACGCAGAACCGCGTAGTTCGGTCCTTTTTAGGGACGAGGACTACAGGCGAAGCCCACGCGCTGTTGGACGCTTGGATCACCCCCAGCCTCAGCATCTCGTCTATCTCTTGGCGCATCTGCTGCTGCACCTCAAGAGAGACCCGATATGCTGAACGCCGGATTGGGGGGTGGTTGCCAGTGTCCACGTCATGGACTGCTGCCTCAGTCCTTCCGGGCAGGCTGCTGAACAGCTCCCGAAAGGGGTGCAGGGTGGCCCCCAGCTGGGAACGTTGGTTCTCCGAGAGCTGGTGGCCAACCCCCACATCCTCGATGGATCCACCCGCCTTGGCTTGGGTGAGCAGATCGAGGAGGGTTTCTGCCTCTCCTTCCTCTGGAAGGTTGCACACTGGGTGAGCATAAGCCTCCCGCTCATGATGGGCCTTCATCATGTTCACATGGAAGGCCTTCCTCCTTCCACGGGCGTGGTCCAGAGTGACCAGGTAGGTGACGGCGTTGAGCTGCTCGTGCACGAGGTATGGACCCTCCCAGGCCGCCTGAAGCTTGTTTTGTGGTACGGGGACCAGTACCCACACCTTTTGACCCACCTGGTAGGTCCGCTCACAAGCATTCTGGTCGTACCATCGCTTCTGGTCAGCCTGAGCTTGGGCCATATTATCATGCACCAGCCGCGTCAAGGCCATCATTCGGTCCCGGAAGCGCACGACATACTCAATGACCGACACTCCAGGGGTGGCTAAATCCCCTTCCCATGCTTCCTTCACCAGAGCAAGGGGCCCCCGTACACGTCGCCCGTACAGGAGCTCAAAGGGGGAGAACACCGTTGAGGCCTGTGGGACCTCCCGGTAGGCAAACAGCAGGTGCGGGAGATACCGCTCCCAGTCTCTCCCGTGGGAGTCGACCAACATCTTCAGCATCTGCTTTAAGGTGCCATTGAACCGCTCACACAAGCCATTGGTCTGTGGGTGATATGGGCTGGCCACCAGATGTTGCACCTGTACCTGCTTACAGAGAGACTCCATCAGCTGCGACATGAAATGGGTCCCTCGGTCGGTGAGCATTTCCTTGGGAAACCCCACTCTGGAGAAAATCTCCAGTAAGGCAGTGGCCACTTTGTCGGCCCGAATGGACGACAAAGCTACCGCCTCCGGGTACCGGGTGGCATAGTCCACTACCGTTAGTATGAAGCATTTCCCGGAGTGGCTGGGAGTGGACAGAGGTCCAATGAGATCCACAGCCACCCTCGAGAAAGGCTCTTCGATGATGGGCAGAGTTACCAGTGGGGCTTTGGGGCGCGGCCCCGCCTTCCCCACCCTCTGACAGGTGTCACATGAACAGCAGTAGGCTATCACCTCGGTCCTCATTCCAGGCCAGTAGAAATGCTGAGCTAGCCTGGCCCTGGTTTTAGTGATCCCTAGGTGTCCGGCCATTGGAATTTCGTGTGCGATCCGCAACAATTCCGCCCTGAACGGATGGGGTACCACTAACTGTCGGTCCCTGGGCCACGCCTCCGGTGAACCCTGCTGGACCGTCACTCGGTACAGCCGTCCCTGGTCCCAGACCACTCGCTCGCTGTCGGACTCCAGGGGAGGCTGTGCCGCCTGTTCCTTGAGAGTCTTCAGGCTAGGGTCAGCTTCCAACGCTGCCTGAAATCCCTGACTTGATGTGGCAAGAATCGATGAAACTGCCATGTCCTCTGTCAGTTCCCCTGGATCTGTCTCCTGGCTACTGTCTGACTCGGCAGCCACTTGGTCGGAGAGGGGGAAACCGTCGGACCTCCGCGAGGCTCCTTGGGCTTCAGCGCTCCCACTCCTGGTAACAGCGGCCACGACCGCTGAGACCACGGGTAGCGCCTGCTTTCCCTCGTCCCCTGACCAAGTCGCCAGGTCAGGCAGACTTCCCTGACTTCCTGACATCCCGGATGTGGGGAACTCCTGCCCTGGGGTCTTACCTGGTGGCTCCTCTCCCGGGACGCCCTCTCCCTCCATGGCCTGTTCCTCTTCCTGCAGGGGCCCTAGACTCAGCAGGCTGAGTTCCCTTAGGGGCCCTACACTGCCCATAGCAGCCCCTCCCCCACCTCTGAGCTCTCCCGTGCAGCCTCCCCACCTGTCCTCACTGTGAGCCCTGTGTGTGTAGTGTCAGTGCATGGCTTACCATCAGGTTTCACTCCCTCCTCCACTGTTGGAGGCACATTCAATACATTAACATTAGCATTCACAGTAGAGTCATGACATTCTTGGGGAGCCGAACTTGGGGGTTCAGTGGCCACGTACTGGGACACTAGCTGCCCCAAATCGGTCCCAAGCAACACATTTGCAGGAATATTTGGCGTTACTCCCACCTCCCGAATCCCCCTCCCGGCGCCCCAGTCCAAATACACTTTGGCAACGGGCAGCGCCGGTTCAACGCCTCCAATTCCGGAGACGGAAAGGGTTTTCCCAGGTACCAAGTCTTGAGGGGACACCACCTCAGGGCGTACCAGGGTTCGTTCAGCGCCTGTGTCCCGCAGTCCCATGACCGCTGAGCGGCCGATGGTGACGGGTTGGTAATTGTCTAGGGACCTCCTACCACCCCCTCCCACACACAAAACAGTGGTCGGTTTCTGGGACAGGGATGGGGCCTTCTGGCGCTGGGGACACGCAGCCTTAAAGTGTCCTGGCTGATTGCAATTATGACAACGTCTGGGTTCTGTTCCTGGCCTGGAGAGGGCAGCCGGGGGGTACACCCCTTGCACTCTGGGGGCTGGTTATGAGGCTGGGGCAGGATTGGGCTTACCCCCTCTCCACGTGCTGCTGGCAGGCTTCTTTGGCTCCGGCGCCCTGTTGTTGGCATACTCGTCTGCCAGGGCGGCTGTAGCAAAAGCCCCCTTTGGTTTCCGGTCACGGAGGAACTGCTGGAGGTCCTCTGGGCAGTTCCACAAGAATTGCTCCATGACAAACAGTTCCTGGACCTCCTGGCGGGTAGTGAGCTCTAGACCCGAGGTCCAGTGCTCTGCAGCTCTCAGCAGGGCCCGCATGTGGTCAGTCCAGGTGTCCTTTGAACCCCGCTGCAGGCTCCTGAACTTCCTGCGGTACGACTCCGGGGTGAGGTTGTAGTGCTGGATCAGGGCCCGCTTGATGCTGTTGTAGTCCTGCTCCTCCCCGGCAGGTAAGTCCCCCAAAACTTCCAGGGACTTACCCCTCAAACGGGGGGTCAGGTACCTTGCCCACTGATCCAGGGCCAGATGATGTTGGAGGCATGTCCTCTCAAAAGCAAGCAGAAAGGAATCCAGGTCTCCATCCTTTTCAAGTAAGGGAAAGTCTTCCGCCCGGACCTTGGAAGCCCTTGTCTCCGGTGGGCCTGGTGCGTCCAGCGGGGGCCCGTGCTGAGCCATCTCCAGTCGGTGCCGGCACTCTGCAGCTTCACGGCGTTCTGTAGCCTGCAACACACGTTCTGTATGCTCCCGCTCAGCTGCTTTCTCTGCCGCCACCAGGAGTCTGTCATAGGCAGCGTCATTACCAGCCTCGAGCTGTGCCATAGCCGCTTGGAAAAGGGCCTCCGATCTGGACAGGCTGGGACGGGCAGGGGGTGGACAGTCCACTGTGAGACTGAGCACGGGGGTTGGGCTCCTTGGGGAGCCCTGGCTGAGCTCCCCCTCATCGGTATCGAACCCCTCATAGACCACAGCATTGGCTTCCCCCTTTGCCCTACTCCTGGTGCCTTCCGCCATCTTGGGAACCTTTGGTTACTGACACAGCTGCAACCCTGACCTTGCACACAACTTGTTATATTTACCCTCTGACCGTCTAGTGCTGGGCTGACCTTAAGACCCCAGCAGTGAAAGTACCACTGGTAGTCTCTAGTGTCTGGGAGTAGGGGTCCCACGCACACTATTACTCTGATCCCACCGCTGCCACCAATTGTAAGGAACTAGGCCGACCGCCACACGGTAGCCTGGGTATCACAGCTTCTGATCCCACCTCCGCTACCAAATGTGAGGGACGATCCCCTTTCCTCCCACGTCACCAATGGGACGTAACTCCACAGGTACAGCTCTCCGGCGCCCCCTTTGTCTCTCAGGTCAGTAAGGGAACTGCACCTAGAGCAAATGGCCGCCGGGGAGGGTGTCCTGTTACCCAATGGGTATTCTAAGATTCGTGATCAGAGTAAAAGCATCAGCCCAAGATTAATTTTATGGTTTAATCGCCTTAAGAGCGCACTAGATAATTACAGAAATTACAGTAAAGCTATACAACGTAATTACAATGGAATTGCAGTCAGAGAAAAAATACAACGATAATGGACAAGGCTTAAAGGTATAAGCTATAGATCAATATTACCGGGTAGTATGGTCATGGGAAGGCAGGGGCTCTACCATTCCAGGTACAGTCTTCAGTTGCTGGATAGTCCCTTGGTCCTTCCTAGACCATCTTCTTGGCTTCTGGGTGTAAAAAGGAATGACCACCCTGTACATGGCTACAATTCTTAAACCTGCTAGGCCCTTCCCTTTTGCTTTGAAGCACGCATATTAACTGGCCTGCAATTCATATGGAGCAGGAAATACTGGCCTGAGTTTGAGCTAGTTAGCATATGACTGACCATCTTATTCAGACACTGGCCTAGACCAATTAGCATGTTAAAGCCCTATTGATTCATAGTGGACATCAAAACTGGTCGTACTGAATATGCTAATAGGCACTGTGTAGTTAAAAGTCTGTGGCTGTGTGAACTGACAAAATGGAGACTGGTATAGGCCCTATACAAAATGGTGGCGGTCCCGACCTCACAGTCAGGTTTTGGATGGTTTCTGCTTCAATTGTTTTGCATGAGGACAGAATACCCTCCCAGAGCTGTTGCTTAGATGTGAACTGCCTCCCGCCATCATAGACACTCCTTTTGATGATGCTCCAGAGGTTCTCAATGGGGTTGAGGTCAGGGGAGCATGGGGGCCACACCATAAGTTTGTCCCCTTTTATACCCATAGCAGCCAGAGATGCAGATGTGTTATGTGCAGCATGAGACGGTGCATTATCATGCATGAAAATTATCTTGCTGCGGAATGCACGGTTCTTCTTCTTGAACCATGGCAGGAAGTGCTGTTTGAGAAACTCAACATACACTATGGAGTTCATCTTTACCCCTTCAGGGATCCTAAAGGGGCCGACAATCTCTCTCCCCATGATTCCAGCCCAAAACATTACTCCACCTCTTCCTTGTTGGCACCGTAGCCGTGTTTGCACGGGGTGTCCATCAACCAGCCATCCTCCGCTCTATCCATCTGGACCATCGAGCGTTGCACGGCACTCATCGGTCAACAAAACAGTTTTGAAGTCAGTTTTGAAGTGCAGTGGATAGAGGAGGTCGACAGGATGGCTTACGCACAGCTGCAAACCTCTGAAGGACCCTGCATCTTGTTGTTCAGGGGACGTTGGAGGCACCAGCAGCTTCAAAAACTTGTCTGCTGCTATGACAAAGCTTTTTTGCCGCTGCTCTTTTAACCTGACGTAATTGCCTGTAGGAAAGAGTCCTCAATTTTACCTTATCAGCATGCACACGTGTGTACTGTGAATCAGCTACATACTTCTTGATTGTGCGATGATCACGATGAAGTGTCTTGGCAATGTTGATTGTAGTCATGCCTTGACCTAAACACTCCACAATTTGTTGCTTCTTAGCAGCCGACACATCCTTTTTCTTTCCCATTTTGGCAGAAAATGCAGGCTGCTTAATAATGTGGGACAGCCTTCTTAAGTAGTCTTGCCTTTCATTGGACACACCTGCCAAACCAATTAGCACAGGTGTCTGCAATTGCTTACAGTGATATAAAGAGCCCTGACACACATCACCATCAATGAGTTTAACTGACAAATAAAAAAATTCTTACCTTATCACTCCTAAACAATTTTTGCATAATAATTTGGAACACAGTGTATAGTATAGTTAAATTATTGGAAATCTCAGTATATATTTCAGGAGGCAGACACAGACACTCTCAGGCTCAGTATGGATTACACAATAATATAAAAAGTTGAAAAAGGGGTACTGTATCACCAGATACCAGGTATATCTAGTATGGTGAAAATATTGGGAATCTCCTTATATATTATTATTATTATTATTCATTTTTATAGCGCCATTTATTCCAGGGTGCTTTACATGTGAGAGGGGGCGAATTTAGACAAGAACAATAAATATGAGCAATACAGAACACACATAAGTACAGAAGGAGAGAGGACCCTGCCCACAAAGGCTCACAATCTACAGGGATGGGTGAGGATACACTAGGCAAGGGTAGAACTGGTCGTGCAGCGGTTCAGTAGACTGAGGATCACTGCTGGTTGAAGGCTTGTCGGAAGAGGTAGGTCTTCAGGTTCTTTTTGAAGGTTTCCATGGTAGGCGAGAGTCTGATGTGTTGGGGTAGAGAATTCCAGAGTATAGGGGAGGCACGGGAGAAGTCTTGTATGCGGTTGTGGGAAGAAGAGATAAGGGGAGAGTAGAGAAGGAGATCTTGAGAGGATCGAAGGTTGTGTGTGGGTAAGTAATGGGAGACCATGTCACAGATGTATGGAGGAGACAGGTTGTGGATGGCTTTGTATGTCATAGTTAGGGTTTTGAACTGGTGCCTCTGGACGATTGGAAGCCAATGAAGTGCTTGGCATAGGGGAGAGGCTGGGGAATAACGGGGAGACAGGTGGATTAGTCGGGCAGCAGAATGTAGGATGGATTGGAGTGGTGCCAGAGCGCTAGAGGGGAGGCCAGAGAGTAGGAGGTTGCAGTAGTCAAGGCGGGAGATGATAAGGGCATGCACTAGTGTTTTTGTGGTGTCGTGGTCAAGGAATGCACGGATCCGGGAAATATTTTTGAGTTTGAGACGGCAGGAGGAGGCTAGGGTTTGGATATGTGGCTTGAAAAAAAGGGCAGAGTCGAGTATCACCCCGAGGCACTGAGCATGCGGGACCGGGAAAAGTGAGCAGCCGTTGACATTGAGGAATAGGTCTGGTGGAGGGGTAGAGTGAGATGGGGGAAGATGATGAATTCTGTTTTGTCCATGTTCAGTTTTAGAAAGCGAGCAGAAAAGAAAGCTGAAATAGCAGACAGACAGTGTGGGATTTTTGTCAGTAAGGAGGTGAGGTCAGGTCCAGATAGGTAGATCTGGTTGTCATCGGCATAGAGATGATACTGCAAACCGTGGGATTCTATGAGCTGTCCCAGGCCGAAGCTGTAGATGGAGAAGAGTAGGGGTCCTAGAACTGAGCCTTGAGGAACACCGACAGAGAGGGGGCGAGGTGAGGAGGTGGTTTGGGAGAGGGAGACACTGAATGTTCGATCTGTTAGATATGATGAGATCCAGGATAGGGCCAAGCCTGTGATGCCCAGAGATGAGAGAATCTGGAGCAGGAGGGAGTGGTCCACAGTGTCGTAGGCAGAAGACAGGTCCAGGAGAAGGAGGACAAAGTAGTGTCGCTTGCTCTTGGCGGTTAGTAGGTCGTTGGTGACTTTAGTTAGGGCAGTTTGAGTTGAGTGATGCAGTCGGATGCCTGATTGTAAGCGGTCAAAGAGGGAGCAAGAAGAGAGGTGGGAGGACAGTTCAAGATGGACATGCTGTTCCAGTAGTTTTGAGGCATAAGGGAGAAGAGATATCGGCGATAGCTAGACGCAGAGGCTGGGTCGCCGGAGGTCTTTTTGAGGATGGGTGCGATCGAGGCATGTTTGAAGGATGAGGGGAACATACCATTTGTAAGTGAGAGGTTGAAGAGGTGTGTTAGAGTAGGGATGAAGACTGTGGCGAGGTTAGGGATGAGGTGGGATGGGAGAGGGTCAAGTGTGCAAGTGGTGAAGTGTGATCTTAAAAGGAGGGTGGAGAGCTGATCTTTTGTCATGGTGCAGAAGTTGGTTTTGGAGGAACAGTGCTGAGCAGCTTAGAGGGGCATTGGGAGCTGTGTGACAAAGCCTTCCCTGATTGTATCAATCCTCTGCTTGAAAAAGGAGGCAAATTCTTCAGCAGTGATATATTTCAGGAGGCAGACACTGACGCTCTCAGGCTCAGTATGGATTACACAATAATATAAAAAGATGAAAAAGGGGTACTGTAACACCAGATACCAGGCATATCTAGTATGGTGAAAATATTGGAAATCTCTGTGTATATTTCAGGAGGCAGACAATGACACTCACAGGCTCAGTATGGATTACACAAGAATATAATAAGAAGAAAAAAAGGGTACTGTATCAGCAGATACCAGGCAAATATAGTATAATGAAAAAATTCTAAATCTCCGTATATATTTCAGGAGGCAGACACTGACGCTCTCTGGCTCAGTATGGATTACAAAATAATATAAAAAGATGAAAAAGGGGTACTGTATCAGCAGATACCAGGTATATATAGTATAGTGAAAATATTCTAAATCTCCGTATATATTTCAGGAGGCAGACACTGACGCTCTCAAGCTCAGTATGGATTACACAATAATATAAAAAGATGAAAAAGGGGTTCTGTTTCAGCAGATACCAGGTATATATAGTATGTTAAAAATATTGGAAATCTCCGTATATATTTCAGGAGGCAGACACTGACGCTCTCAGGCTCAGTATGGATTACACAATAGTATAAAAAGATGAAAAAGGGATACTGTATCACCAGATACCAGGTATATCTAGTATGGTGAAAATATCGGAAATCTCCATATATATTTCAGGAATCAGACAAAGACGCTCAGAGGCTCAGTATGGATTACACAAGAATATAAAAATCAGATCCGCAAGAAATAATCACACATGTTGGCCAATGTTCGAGGTGTTAATGATGCACTTAGAGTGGTGGGTGGATGAGGACTTTCTGGCAAAAAGGGTACTGTATCACCAGATACCAGGTATATATAGTATAGTTAAATTATTGGAAATCTCCATATATATTTCAGGAGGCAGACAAAGACGCTCTCAGGCTCAGTATGGATTACACAATAATATAAAAAGATGAAAAAGGGGTACTGTATCAGCAGATACCAGGTATATATAGTATAGTGAAAATATTCTAAATCTCCGTATATATTTCAGGAGGCAGACACTGATGCTCTCAGGCTTAGTATGGATTACACAAGATTATAATAGGAAGAAAAAGGGGTACTGTATCAGCAGATACCAGGTATATATAGTATGGTGAAAATATTTGAAATCTCCGTATATATTTCAGGAGGCAGACACAGATGCTCTCAGGCTCAGTATGGATTACACGAGAATATAAAAAGTAGAAAAAGGGAAATGTATCAGAAGCGTACAGCTGTATACAGCGTTGGGGTAATTTTAAATATCTGTATATGTATTTCCAGAGTCAGACAAAGACTCTCACAGGCTCAGTATGGCTCCGTATGGATTACACGAGAATATAAAAAGTAGAAAAAGGGAAATGTATCAGATACGTACAGCTGTATACAGCGTTGGGGTAATTTTAAATAACCGTATATATTTCCAGAGTCAGACAAAGACTCTCACAGGTTCAGTATGGATTACACGAGAATATAAAAAGTAGAAAAAGGTAAATGTATCAGAAGCGTATAGCTGTATACAGCGTTGGGGTAATTTTAAATATCCGTATATATTTCCAGAGTCAGAAAAAGACTGTCACAGGCTCAGTATGGATTACACCAGAATATAAACAGTTTAAAAAGTGTACTGTATCACAAGTGTACAGCTGTATACAGTGTTGGGATAATTTGAAATCTCAATATATATTTCCGGAGTAACAGACAGACTCTCACAGGCTCAGTATGGATCACACCAGAAAATAAAAAGCAGATCTGCAAGAAATAATCACACATGTGGGCCAATGTTCCAGGTGTCAATGATGCACTTAGAGTGGTGGGTTGGAGGAGGACTTTCTGGCAAAAAGGGTACTGTATCAGCAGATACCAGGTATATATAGTATAGTGAATATATTCTAAATCTCCGTATATATTTCAGAAGGCAGACACAGACGCTATCAGGCTCAGTATGGATTACACGAGAATATAAAAAGTAGAAAAATGGAAATGTATCAGAAGCGTACAGCTGTATACAGTTTTGAGGTAATTTTAAGAATCCGTATATATTTCCAGAGTCAGACAAAGACTCCCACAGGCTCAGTATGGATTACACCAGAATATAAAAAGTTGACAAAGTGTACTGTATCAGAAGCGTACAGCTGTATACAGTGTTGGGGTAATTTTAAATGTTCGCATATATTTCATTCTCAGTAAGCCAGTCCAGACTCTCCGCTACAGGATGGATACAAGTACACACTGAAAGTAGAGTGATTGCAGAAATTTGGGAATTCCTAATCACGGTAAAACCTCCTGGTAGAATTCTCAGAGGCGATTCTGACCCTCAATTATTTTATCTGTGGAGACAGCGAAAACGGTTCTTTGTGAAGAAAGGGTTGCTGTATCGCAGTAGCGTCGATCCCATCACCGTTATTCGTCTCCATCAAATTGTGATGCCAAGGAGAGATGTAGACATGGTCCTCACTGCCTATCATGATCAGTCTGGTCACTTTGGAGTGCAACAGACAGAAGCCACAGGCCGTAGGCGATTCTATTGGATTGGCATGAGAGGAAACATTGAAAAATGTTGCCAGGAATGTCACACGTCTGTGACTAGGAAAACTGTGAAAGCTGATCAGAATGCAACACTGCATCTGATTGTGAGTCGACGTCCATTAGAAATGGTAGCCATTAATCATGTGAAGGTAGAGCCCAGCAGGACAGGTCATAGCTACGTCTTAACCATCATCGATCAGTTAACCAAATTTGTAGTGGCTGTCCTTTTGAAGGATTTACCTGCCCAAACTCCACAGCGGTGGAGAAGGGAGAGGTAAGTATTGCAAGTGCTGGTGCCCTGAGCAAACAGGGGGGGCTGACTCATGGTCGACGGCACTGGCACAGGCCCCTCATAGTAGGCCCTCCCACCATCAGAGACAATTTTTTTGACTATGAGGGACCCTGTTCCAGTGCCGTTGCCTCAGAGTGGGACCCCCCACCTGCTCAGAGCACCGGCACTTGCCTGGGTGAGCCAGGTGGTGACCCCGGCCCCGGGGGGACAGCCCAGATAGGGAGGTGGCAAAAATGACATATGTTGAGGTGTAGGCTGGACGTTCAGCAGCTGCAAATGGAGGAATTGGAGAAGTCAGAGGAAGAGGAGGACAAAGCGAGCCAGTTTGCTGGCAACCTATGTGTCATCAGGGGAAGGTGGGACAAAATCCTTTGAAACCCATGCATGGTTCATTTTAATGAAGGTTAAATCATCAACACTTTGTGTCGACAGACAGGTCCTTCTTTCTGTCAGGTTTGATCCAGCAGCACTGAAGACTCTTTCTGAAAGCACACTACCAGCAGGGCAAGCAAGCTCCTGTAAGGCATATTGTGCCAATTCAGCCAGGTGTCCAGTTTACAGGCCCAGTAGTCAAAGGGAATGACCTGTGAGGGAGAACATCGATAGGGGAGAAGTAATTTTTAACCATAGTTGACAACTGCTGTCTCCTGTAAGTAGCAATAGATTCAGTATTACCAGGCGTGTGAGCGGTCCTCGAGAAATCAGTCCACAACATGGTCATGAAACCCTTGTCTCCAACGCCACTTCAGCTGTGTGCACCACGAACACTTCTTCCATTTGGCCCAGAATGGCTTGTAGTAGAACCTGCACCGCTGCTGTTTGCTGGGAGTGCCTCTAACAAACGGTTTGCCAGAGTTGCTTGTTTGTTCGAAAATATTAGCTCTAGGTTCTCCTGTGGCATGATGTTCTGTAATTTGCCTTTATAGCATGGATCGCATATACTGGCCAACGAGTAGTCGTCATCCTTCATAATTTTGTCAATGCGGGGGTCCCTTTTTAGGATCCACAAGGCATAATCACACATGTGGGCCAATGTTCCAGGTGTCAATGATGCACTGCCAGTGGTGGGTGGAGAAGAACTTTCTGCCAAATCCACATCCCTCCAGTCACACACAAACCCTGTACCTGACCTTGGCAAGCCAACATTTTCTCATGCCCCCTGAGAAGCATCCTCCTCCCCAAAATAATCATCCCCCTCATCCTCCTCCTCCTCTTCCTCTTCTTCCTCCACCTCGTACAGGACAGTTCCCTGAGCAGACAATGGCTGACTCTCATCAAGGCTTCCCTCCTTCTCTTCCTCCTCCACTGCAGACGCCTGATCCTTAATGTGCGTCAAAGTTTGCATGAGCAGACCCATAAGTAGGATGCTCATGCTTATGATGGAGTTGTCTGCGCTTACCAGCCGTGTGCATTCCTCAAAACACTGAAGGACTTTACAGAGGTCTTTCAGCTTTGACCACTGCACACCCGACAACTCCATGTTAACTCCAGATAATTATTTATTAAGCACTGCACCACCAGGTTCAAGGTGTGAGCCAGGCAAGGTATGTGTCTGAGTTTTGCCAGGGCTACGGCCGTTATCACTGACTACCTTGCCTGGCTCAAGATGTATACTGCCCAGCCATGACTCAGTTTCTCGCTGCAAGTAGTCGGCCAGTACCTCCGCGGTGTGTCTGCTGTCGCCCAAAGATATAATTTTTAAAACAGCCTGCTGACGCTTACCACTAGCTGTTCAATAGTGGGACACCTCGTGTGCAGCACTGGCAGTTGCGGATGGAGTGCTTGTGCGACTGTGCTCTGTTGACGAGCTTTCGCTTCTGGACGAGGAGGAGGGTCGAATGCCTACAGCCAACTGTTGCCTATGCCGTGGGCTAGGTAGCACTGTCCCGCCACCTCTGTCCCCTGTGGACCCTGCATCCACAACATTAACCCAGTGCGCAGTGATGGACACGTAACGGCCCTGGCCATGCTTACTGGCCCATGCATCTGTTGTGAGGTGCACCTTTCCACTCACTGATTGTTTGAGTGCATGGACAATGCGGTCTTTCACATGCAGGTGGAGGGCAGGGATGGCTTTTCTAGAAAAGAAGTGCCGACTGAGTAGGTCATAGCATGGGACAGCGTAGGCCATGAGGTCTCTGAACGCTGCGCTTTCAACCAAACGGAAGGGCATCATCCCTAATGAGATCAGTTTGGCAATGTAGGCATTTAAAGCCAGTGTACGCGGATGAGAGGATGAGTACTTTCTTGTCCTACACAGAGTGTCTGGTAGGGTGAGCTGGAATTGAAAGCTGCATATGGGGGGAACTAGCGGTGGACATGACGACTGAGAGGGGGTTGGTGATGGTGATGGTGGTGGTGGTGGTGATGGCCTAGATGCAGTCTTTCATTGCATAAACATTGTGAGTCCCTGACTGCTTTGGCCTTGCGACGACACCTCAACATTTCTTGCTGGTGGTGTGCCAACCGGTGGGCTTACAGTGGGGGAAGCAATGGAGCATTGCTGGCTAACTTCAGTCGGAGCAGGTGCACATGTGCTACCTGAGGTTTTGTAGTCAATCCACGCTTGCAAGTGCATGTTCATTAAATGCCTAAGCATGCAACTGGTATTCAAATTTCTGAGATTTTTCCCTCGGCTAAAGATCCTTCTGCACTTCTTACAGATAACCTGTGCCTCATCAATAGGATTTTGGTCAAAAAAGTGCCACAATTGACTGTTCCTACTATGGTATAAATTTTCAGGGCTTGCACGCTGTGCTAATTTGACCGTCTGGCCAAGCTGTCCTGCAACTCTTTTTGCTTTTTAACACCTTTTTGGACTGCTAAGGGCCTGCCAGATAACCCCAGCTGCGATGTCGATACCTACTGCGGATCCTCCTCCTCTTCTGAGCTATTGCCAGCGGCACCCTCTTCCCCCACTGAGTGCCATCCGGGTCAACAACTGGGTCATCCATCACCTCCTCTTCAATTTCATCTGCACCTTCCTCTGTGTCACCATGTAAGGTGGTATAGTATGCAGGAAGGGGCACCTGAGTTTCATCAAGGTCACATTCTGGCTCAGTAGACTGCGAGGGCAATGTAGTGCTCTGGTTGAATGTACCAGCACAATCATATAGCAGTGGCTGTGCATCAGTGCACTCCATGTCAGATTCATCTTGGACTGGGGAATTCAGGATTTGACTTGATAACCCAGGCATGGTATGTGAAAAGAGCTCCATGGAGTAATCTGAAGTGTGGCCTGCCGCATCCTTCACTTTTAGTGAGGGTGAAGGACACAAGGAAAGGGGTTGTTCCTGACCAGAAGCCTGCACTGACGATTCAGTGCTTGCATTTTTTGAAACTTCAGAAGAGGAGGCGATAGAGCTGGAGGTTGTTTCGGCAATGTAAGCCAAAACCTGTTCCTGATGCTCCGGCTTTAAAAGCAGTTTACCTACTCCCAGAAAAGGGATCCTTGCAGGCCTTCTGGAGCCAGACGATGACACAGGCTCAATACCTCCTGCCTTAGGTGCTATTGTGCAGCAGATGCACCACCACCACCATCAGTACCAGGTGGCCACACAAGCCCACGTCCGCGGCCTCTTCCACCATACTTCCTCATGTCTCTGAAAATGTACCCAAAATACCAGCAGATATATGGTACTGTATCAGAAGCGTACAGCTGTATACGGTGAAGGTTAAAAATTGTAATCTCCGTATATATTTCCGGAGTAACAGACACAGACTCTCACAGGCTCAGTATGGATTACACCACAATATGAAAAGCATAAAAAGTGTACTGTATCAGTAGCGTACAGCTGTATACAGTGTTGGGGTAATTTTAAATCTCCGTATATATTTCAGGAGTAACACACACGCTCACAAGCTCAGTATGGATTACACCACAATATGAAAAGCAGAAAAAGTGTACTGTATCAGTAGCGTACAGCTGTATACAGTGTTGGGGTAATTTTAAATTTCCGTATATATTTCAGGAGTAACACACACGCTCACAGGCTCAGTATGGATTACACCACAATATGAAAAGCAGAAAAAGTGTACTGTATCAGTAGCGTACAGCTGTATACAGTGTTGTGGTAATTTTAAATCTCCGTATATATTTCAGGAGTAACACACACGCTCACAGGCTCAGTATGGATTACACCACAATATGAAAAGCATAAAAAGTGTACTGTATCAGAAGCATACAGTTGTATACAGTGTTATGGTAATTTTAAATCTCCGTATATATTTCAGGAGTGACACACACGCTCACAGGCTCAGTATGGATTACACCACAATATGAAAAGCATAAAAAGTGTACTGTATCAGTAGCGTACAGCTGTATACAGTGTTGGGTGTTGTGAACGTATTTGAGACAATTTCTGAGCGGAGGCTCCCTCTGGTGGTTGCTGTCGGTGCTGAAGCTGTATCGAATGACTGGACCTCCTCAGCTGGCAGTGATACCTGGCAATCAGGAGTCACTGACTTGACTGATATAAGGGAGCTGCCTTCCCATGATCCTCGTCGGTGATCAATTGTTGTTTCCTGGTTCATTTGGAAGTCTGCTGGTGCCTTGTCTGCGTCTGCTACTTTCAGATAAGATATTTTCTGCTTATTTCTATTGTGTTTGCTATTTCCATTTTTGTCTGCACCTTTGTGGACGTGAGCCGGGTTCCCTCCTGGGACCTGTGCTTCTCTCTGTTTTCTGTAGCCACTATTATTTGTTCAATTGCTCTTTCCCTGCTTTTTGAGTGGCTGCGGGTTAGCCTTGTTCACTCTGAGATCTGATTTAGTGGGTGGCGAAATTGTGTGATCTCAGCGTTTTTGTAATCAGAAGTGTTGGAAGTTTTGCTAGGGTTTTGCTGGGTTGCAGATAGTATTCTGTTCTTTTCTGTCCTATTTAGTCAGAGTTTGGCCCCTGCGTTTGCTCACTCTATTTTCTGTCTGCGTTTGTGTTTCATCTTGTCTAACCGCCATTATATGTTTGGGGGCTGCCTATTCCTTTGGGGCTCTACTCCGGGGCAGTTAGCTTTCCTGTTTCTGTCTTTAGGTGTAGCTAGCTCTCCGCTGTGCCGAGGCATCTAGGATCACCATAGGTACGCTCCACGGCTGCTTCCAGTTGTGCGGTTAGTTTAGGGATCTGCAACCCATAAGTTCCCAACCTCTCAGGTGTTCAGCTGCCTTGCTGTTTTGCACCTGTCCTCCTCAGTTACCAAATCATAACAGAATCACCGGCCTTACTGAAAATTCTATGGTACTCTATAGAAGGGAAAAATAATAAAAAAAAAAAAAGTTGTCAGAAAAAAAAAGAGTTGTAAGAATTTTTTATATATATATATATATATATATATATATATATATATATATATATATATATATATATACATTTTTCCCTTTTTTTCTCTGGGGGCTGAGGAGGAATTTTTTCTTCAATGGCAATCAAGCAATAGTCCGAGCGTGTGGAGCAGCTTGCTGCTAAAGTTCGGAGTATGGCAATCTATCTCACTCGGATGCCTGTTGTAGAGCCTAAGATTCCTACTCCAGAGTTGTTTTTTGTGGATCGCTCTAAATTTTTGAATTTTAAAAATAACTGTAAATTGTTTTTTGCTTTGAGGCCTAAGTCCTCGGGGAACGCTGCACAGCAGGTTCAAATTGTCATCTCCCTGTTGCGCGGCAACCCTCAGGATTGGGCCTTTTCCCTGACACCTGGGGATCCTGTCTTGACTGATGTTGATGTGTTTTTTCAGGCTCTGGGTTTGTTGTATGATGAACCCAATGTTACTGATCAAGCTGAGAGAACCTTGTTGGCATTGAAACAGGGTCAGAAGCTGCAGAGCTGTACTGTTAGAAATTCCGAAAGTGGGCAGTCCTTACTAAATGGAATGACTATGCCCTGGCAGCTCTTTTTCGGAAGGGTCTGGCACAGACTGTAAAGGACGTTATGGTAGGATTTCCTGTCCCCTCTTGTCTCAATGACTCTATGGCATTGGCTATGCGTGCTCAGTTGTTTTGGGTGGTGTTCAGACTAGGTTTCTTTTGACTGTTACCTTGATTTGCTCCGTGCCCACATTTTCGGCTCAGGCTTTTGTTGATTCAGGAGCAGCTCTAAACCTCATGGATTTTAATTTTGCCAAATGTTGTGGTTTTCCCATGATACCCCTGCGGAAGTCTATTCCTTTGTTGGGTATTGATTTTACCCCTTTGGCGGAGAATAAATCCCAGTTTTCAACCCAGGTGATAATGCGGGTTGACCCGGACCACCAAGAGAATTGTAAATTTTTGGTGTTACATAATTTACATGACATTATTGTACTGTGTTTTTCTTGGTTACAGACTCATAATCCTGTTTTGGATTGTAAGTCTGTGTCTGTGGTCAGTTGGGGTTGTCACTGTGTTCGTAGTGACACTCCTGTTTTTTCTACCTCTCCCCAGTCGGAAGATGTCCCCGACTATTTGGCTGATTTTTCTGATGTATTTAGTGAGAGTAAATCTGCGTCCTTGCCTCTGCATAGGAGTTATGATTGTGCGATTGAGTTGGTACCCGGTTGTAAATTTCCCAAGGGTCGGCTCTTCAATTTATCTGTACCCGAGCATGATGCTATGCGATCGTATATCAAAGAGGCTTTGGAAAAGGGTCATATCAGACCATCCTCTTCACCCTTGGGTGCCGGATCTTTCTTTGTGGCCAAGAAGGATGGTTCATTGAGGCCATGTATTGACTATCGTCTCCTTAATAAGATCACGGTTAAATATCAATATCCGTTACCCTTGATTTCTGACTTGTTTTCCAGAGTGAAAGGTGCCAGTTGGTTTACCAAGCTTGACCTTAGGGGGGCACATAATCTTATTCGCTTCAAGCACGGAGATGAATGGAAGACGGTGTTTAATACCCCTGAGGGGCATTTTGAGTACCTAGTGATGCCTTTTCCGTCTTCCAGTCGTTCATGAATGATATTTTCTGGGACTTGATGGATAAGTTTCTGATCATTTTTTTGGACGATATTTTGATATTTTCCAATGACTGGAATTCTCATGTGGAACATGTTCGGAGAGTATTCCGCATTTTGAGAGAGAATGCTTTGTATGTTAAGGGATCGAAATTTCTCTTTGGAGTACAGAAGTTATCGTTTTTGGGATTCATTTTGTCTCCGTCTGCTATTGAAATGGACCCAGTCAAGGGTTAGGCCATTTATGATTGGGTTCAGCCCACTTCATTGAAGGCTCTTCAGAGATTTTTGGGTTTTGCTAATTTCTACCGTAAATTTATAAGTAATTTCTCTGGTATTGTGAAACCACTGACTGATTTAACCAAAAAGGGTTGTGATGTTGTAAATTGGTCTCCTGAGGCAGTTTCTGCGTTTCAGGAGCTTAAGCGCAGATTCACTTTTGCTCCTGTTCTACGGCAACCTGATGTTTCTCTACCATTTCAGGTGGAGATTAGGGTTGAGCATTCCGATACCGAAACCCGGTTCCGATACCTGAAATCCAATGTAAGTCTATGGGAACAAAATATCGGAATATTTTTAATTCCGATATTTTGTTCCCATAGACTTACATTGGATTTCAGGTATCGGAACCGGTTTCGGTATCGGAATGCTCAACCCTAGTGGAGATAGATGCTTCTGAGATAGGTGCGGGAGCGGTTTTGTCCCAAAGGAATTCGGAGACCTCTAAGAGTAACCCTTGTGCCTTCTTCTCTTGAAAATTTTCCCCAGCTGAACTTAATTATGATGTGGGGAATCGGGAATTATTGGCTATGAAGTGGGTGTTCGAAGAGTGGAGACATTGGTTGGAGGGTGCCAAACATCAAGTTGTGGTCTTCACTGACCACAAAAACTTGATCTATCTCGAATCAGCCAAACGATTGAATCCCAGACAGGCCAGGTGGGCCTTGTTTTTCACACGTTTTAACTTTGTGGTCTCCTTCCTCCCGGGTACTAAGAATGTTAAGGCGGATGCCCTCTCTAGGAGTTTCTTTGCGGATTCTTTTGATGTGGCTGAGCCTACTGCCATTCTGAAGGAGGGTGTCGTTCTTTCCACTGTCTCACCTGATTTGAGACTGGCCCTGGAGCAATTTCAGGGGGATAAACCTGAGCATTACCCTGCGGGGAAAATGTATGTCCCAGACCAATGGAGAGAAAAAGTTATGTCTGAAGTTCATTGCTCTACGTTGGCTGGTCATCCTGGTATTTTTGGTACTAGTGATTTGATGAGTCGGTCCTTTTGGTGGCCCACTTTATCTCGCGATGTCAGAAAGTTTGTGCAATCCTGCGGGACTTGTTCTCGTTCCAAGCCCTGTTCTCGCTCTAGTGGATTGTTAATGCCACTGCCGGTGCCCAGGAGGCCATGGACCCATGTCTCTATGGATTTTATCTCCGACCTCCCGGTCTCTCAGAGAATGACTGTCATTTGGGTGATCTGTGATAGATTCTGCAAGATGATCCATCTTGTGCCACTGCCTAAGTTGCCTCCTCTTCCGAGTTGGTACCCTTGTTTTTTCAGCATGTGGTTCGTTTGCACGGCATTCCGGAGAACATTATGTCTGACAGGGGAATCCAGTTTGTTTCCAGATTTTGGAGGACATTTTGTTCTAAACTGGGAGTTCAGCTGTCTTTCTCCTCTGCGTTTCAACCTCAGACCAACGGGTAGACTGAGAGAACAAACCAGACCTTGGAGACCTATTTGAGATGTTTTATGTCTGCGGATCAGGATGACTGGGTCTCTTTTTTGCCCCTGGCTGAATTCGTTCTTAATAATAGGGCCAGTTCTGCCACTTTGATGTCCCCTTTCTTCTGCAATTCCGGGTTTCATCCTCGATTTTCCTCGGGGCAGATAGAGGCTTCTGTCTTTCCGGGTGTTGACTCTGTGGTAGAGAGAATGCAGCAGATTTGGGATCAAGTAGTGGATAAGTTGTCTCTCTCTCAGGAGAAGGCCCAACGGTTTGCCAACTGGCATAGGACTGATGGTCCTCGGTTTAAAGTGGGTGACTTGGTTTGGTTGTCTTCAAAGAATATCCCTATGAAGGTTGCGTCTCCAAAGTTTAAGCCAAGGTTCATTGGACCTTATAGGATCTTGAAAGTCCTTAATCCAGTTTCTTTTCGCTTGGCTCTTCCAGGGACGTTTAAGATTCTTAACGTCTTCCACAAATCTTTATTGAAAAGGTTTGTCGAGCCAGTGGTTCCTATGGCTGCGCCTCCTGAGCCTGTTCTGGTTGTATGCAGTATGAATTGGAGAAGATATTGGATTCTCGTTTCACTAGACGGAGACTCCAGTACTTGGTTAAGTGGAAAGGTTATGGTTAGGAGGACAATTCTTGGGTGTTTGCTTCTGACATTCATGCGGAGAGACTGGTTCGTGTCTACCACGGAGCTCATCCTGATCAGCCTGGTGGTGCAGGTGAGGGTTCAGTGACCCCTCCTCAAGGGGGGAGTACTGTTGTGAACGTATTGGAGACAATTTCTGAGCGGAGGCTCCCTCTGGTGGTTGCTGTCAGTACTGAAGCTGTATCGAATGACTGGGCCTCCTCAGCTGGCAGCGATACCTGGCAATCAGGAGTCACTGACTGGACTGACATTAGGGAGCTGCCTTCCTATGATCCTCGCCGGTGATCAATTGTTGTTTCCTGGTTCATTTGGAAGTCTGCTGGTGTCTTGTCTGCGTCTGCTACTTTCAGATAAGATATTTTCTGCTTATTTCTATTGTGTTTGCTATTTCCATTTTTGTCTGCACCTTTGTGGACGTTAGACGGGTCCCCTCCTGGGGCCTGTGCTTCTCTCTGTTTTCTGTAGCCACTATTATTTGTTCAATTGCTCTTTCCCTGCTTTTTGAGTGGCTGCGGGTTAGCCTTGTTCACTCTGAGATCTGATTTAGTGGGTGGCGAAATTGTGTGATCTCAGCGTTTTTGTAATCAGAAGTGTTGGAAGCTTTGCTAGGGTTTTGCTGGGTTGCAGATAGTATTCTGTTCTTTTCTGTCCTATTTAGTCAGAGTTTGGCCCCTGCGTTTGCTCACTCTATTTTCTGTCTGCGTTTGTGTTTCATCTTGTCTAACCGCCATTATATGTTTGGGGGCTGCCTATTCCTTTGGGGCTCTACTCCGGGGCAGTTAGCTTTCCTGTTTCTGTCTTTAGGTGTAGCTAGCTCTCCGGCTGTGCCGAGGCATCTAGGATCACCATAGGTACGCTCCACGGCTGCTTCCAGTTGTGCGGTTAGTTTAGGGATCTGCAACCCATAAGTTCCCAACCTCTCAGGTGTTCGGCTGCCTTGCTGTTTTGCACCTGTCCTCCTCAGTTACCAAATCATAACAGAATCACCGGCCTTACTGAAAATTCTATGGTACTCTATAGAAGGGAAAAATAATAATAAAAAAAAAAAGTTGTCAGAAAAAAAAAGAGTTGTCAGAATTTTTATATATATATATATATATATATATATATATACATTTTTCCCTTTTTTTCTCTGGGGGCTGAGGAGGAATTTTTTCTTCAATGGCAATCAAGCAATAGTCCGAGCGTGTGGAGCAGCTTGCTGCTAAAGTTCGGAGTATGGCAATCTATCTCACTCGGATGCCTGTTGTAGAGCCTAAGATTCCTACTCCAGAGTTGTTTTTTGTGGATCGCTCTAAATTTTTGAATTTTAAAAATAACTGTAAATTGTTTTTTGCTTTGAGGCCTAAGTCCTCGGGGAACGCTGCACAGCAGGTTCAAATTGTCATCTCCCTGTTGCGCGGCGACCCTCAGGATTGGGCCTTTTCCCTGACACCTGGGGATCCTGTCTTGACTGATGTTGATGTGTTTTTTCAGGCTCTGGGTTTGTTGTATGATGAACCCAATGTTACTGATCAAGCTGAGAGAACCTTGTTGGCATTAAAACAGGGTCAGAAGCTGCAGAGCTGTACTGTTAGAAATTCCAAAAGTGGGCAGTCCTTACTAAATGGAATGACTATGCCCTGGCAGCTCTTTTTCGGAAGGGTCTGGCACAGACTGTAAAGGACGTTATGGTAGGATTTCCTGTCCCCTCTTGTCTCAATGACTCTATGGCATTGGCTATGCGTGCTCAGTTGTTTTGGGTGGTGTTCAGACTAGGTTTCTTTTGACTGTTACCTTGATTTGCTCCGTGCCCACATTTTCGGCTCAGGCTTTTGTTGATTCAGGAGCAGCTCTAAACCTCATGGATTTTAATTTTGCCAAATGTTGTGGTTTTCCCATGATACCCCTGCGGAAGTCTATTCCTTTGTTGGGTATTGATTTTACCCCTTTGGCGGAGAATAAATCCCAGTTTTCAACCCAGGTGATAATGCGGGTTGACCCGGACCACCAAGAGAATTGTAAATTTTTGGTGTTACATAATTTACATGACATTATTGTACTGTGTTTTTCTTGGTTACAGACTCATAATCCTGTTTTGGATTGTAAGTCTGTGTCTGTGGTCAGTTGGGGTTGTCACTGTGTTCGTAGTGACACTCCTGTTTTTTCTACCTCTCCCCAGTCGGAAGATGTCCCCGACTATTTGGCTGATTTTTCTGATGTATTTAGTGAGAGTAAATCTGCGTCCTTGCCTCTGCATAGGAGTTATGATTGTGCGATTGAGTTGGTACCCGGTTGTAAATTTCCCAAGGGTCGGCTCTTCAATTTATCTGTACCCGAGCATGATGCTATGCGATCGTATATCAAAGAGGCTTTGGAAAAGGGTCATATCAGACCATCCTCTTCACCCTTGGGTGCCGGATCTTTCTTTGTGGCCAAGAAGGATGGTTCATTGAGGCCATGTATTGACTATCGTCTCCTTAATAAGATCACGGTTAAATATCAATATCCGTTACCCTTGATTTCTGACTTGTTTTCCAGAGTGAAAGGTGCCAGTTGGTTTACCAAGCTTGACCTTAGGGGGGCACATAATCTTATTCGCTTCAAGCACGGAGATGAATGGAAGACGGTGTTTAATACCCCTGAGGGGCATTTTGAGTACCTAGTGATGCCTTTTCCGTCTTCCAGTCGTTCATGAATGATATTTTCTGGGACTTGATGGATAAGTTTCTGATCGTTTTTTTGGACGATATTTTGATATTTTCCAATGACTGGAATTCTCATGTGGAACATGTTCGGAGAGTATTCCGCATTTTGAGAGAGAATGCTTTGTATGTTAAGGGATCGAAATTTCTCTTTGGAGTACAGAAGTTATCGTTTTTGGGATTCATTTTGTCTCCGTCTGCTATTGAAATGGACCCAGTCAAGGGTTAGGCCATTTATGATTGGGTTCAGCCCACTTCATTGAAGGCTCTTCAGAGATTTTTGGGTTTTGCTAATTTCTACCGTAAATTTATAAGTAATTTCTCTGGTATTGTGAAACCACTGACTGATTTAACCAAAAAGGGTTGTGATGTTGTAAATTGGTCTCCTGAGGCAGTTTCTGCGTTTCAGGAGCTTAAGCGCAGATTCACTTTTGCTCCTGTTCTACGGCAACCTGATGTTTCTCTACCATTTCAGGTGGAGATAGATGCTTCTGAGATAGGTGCGGGAGCGGTTTTGTCCCAAAGGAATTCGGAGACCTCTAAGAGTAACCCTTGTGCCTTCTTCTCTTGAAAATTTTCCCCAGCTGAACTTAATTATGATGTGGGGAATCGGGAATTATTGGCTATGAAGTGGGTGTTCGAAGAGTGGAGACATTGGTTGGAGGGTGCCAAACATCAAGTTGTGGTCTTCACTGACCACAAAAACTTGATCTATCTCGAATCAGCCAAACGATTGAATCCCAGACAGGCCAGGTGGGCCTTGTTTTTCACACGTTTTAACTTTGTGGTCTCCTTCCTCCCGGGTACTAAGAATGTTAAGGCGGATGCCCTCTCTAGGAGTTTCTTTGCGGATTCTTTTGATGTGGCTGAGCCTACTGCCATTCTGAAGGAGGGTGTCGTTCTTTCCACTGTCTCACCTGATTTGAGACTGGCCCTGGAGCAATTTCAGGGGGATAAACCTGAGCGTTACCCTGCGGGGAAAATGTATGTCCCAGACCAATGGAGAGAAAAAGTTATGTCTGAAGTTCATTGCTCTACGTTGGCTGGTCATCCTGGTATTTTTGGTACTAGTGATTTGATGAGTCGGTCCTTTTGGTGGCCCACTTTATCTCGCGATGTCAGAAAGTTTGTGCAATCCTGCGGGACTTGTTCTCGTTCCAAGCCCTGTTCTCGCTCTAGTGGATTGTTAATGCCACTGCCGGTGCCCAGGAGGCCATGGACCCATGTCTCTATGGATTTTATCTCCGACCTCCCGGTCTCTCAGAGAATGACTGTCATTTGGGTGATCTGTGATAGATTCTGCAAGATGATCCATCTTGTGCCACTGCCTAAGTTGCCTCCTCTTCCGAGTTGGTACCCTTGTTTTTTCAGCATGTGGTTCGTTTGCACGGCATTCCGGAGAACATTATGTCTGACAGGGGAATCCAGTTTGTTTCCAGATTTTGGAGGACATTTTGTTCTAAACTGGGAGTTCAGCTGTCTTTCTCCTCTGCGTTTCAACCTCAGACCAACGGGTAGACTGAGAGAACAAACCAGACCTTGGAGACCTATTTGAGATGTTTTATGTCTGCGGATCAGGATGACTGGGTCTCTTTTTTGCCCCTGGCTGAATTCGCTCTTAATAATAGGGCCAGTTCTGCCACTTTGATGTCCCCTTTCTTCTGCAATTCCGGGTTTCATCCTCGATTTTCCTTGGGGCAGATAGAGGCTTCTGTCTTTCCGGGTGTTGACTCTGTGGTAGAGAGAATGCAGCAGATTTGTGATCAAGTAGTGGATAAGTTGTCTCTCTCTCAGGAGAAGGCCCAACGGTTTGCCAACTGGCATAGGACTGATGGTCCTCGGTTTAAAGTGGGTGACTTGGTTTGGTTGTCTTCAAAGAATATCCCTATGAAGGTTGCGTCTCCAAAGTTTAAGCCAAGGTTCATTGGACCTTATAGGATCTTGAAAGTCCTTAATCCAGTTTCTTTTCACTTGGCTCTTCCAGGGACGTTTAAGATTTTTAACGTCTTCCACAAATCTTTATTGAAAAGGTTTGTCGAGCCAGTGGTTCCTATGGCTGCGCCTCCTGAGCCTGTTCTGGTTGTATGGAGTATGAATTGGAGAAGATATTGGATTCTCGTTTCACTAGACGGAGACTCCAGTACTTGGTTAAGTGGAAAGGTTATGGTTAGGAGGACAATTCTTGGGTGTTTGCTTCTGACATTCATGCGGAGAGACTGGTTCGTGTCTACCACGGAGCTCATCCTGATCAGCCTGGTGGTGCAGGTGAGGGTTCAGTGACCCCTCCTCAAGGGGGGAGTACTGTTGTGAACGTATTGGAGACAATTTCTGAGCGGAGGCTCCCTCTGGTGGTTGCTGTCAGTACTGAAGCTGTATCGAATGACTGGGCCTCCTCAGCTGGCAGCGATACCTGGCAATCAGGAGTCACTGACTGGACTGACATTAGGGAGCTGCCTTCCTATGATCCTCGCCGGTGATCAATTGTTGTTTCCTGGTTCATTTGGAAGTCTGCTGGTGTCTTGTCTGCGTCTGCTACTTTCAGATAAGATATTTTCTGCTTATTTCTATTGTGTTTGCTATTTCCATTTTTGTCTGCACCTTTGTGGATGTTAGACGGGTCCCCTCCTGGGGCCTGTGCTTCTCTCTGTTTTCTGTAGCCACTATTATTTGTTCAATTGCTCTTTCCCTGCTTTTTGAGTGGCTGCGGGTTAGCCTTGTTCACTCTGAGATCTGATTTAGTGGGTGGCGAGAACGTGTGATCTCAGCATTTTTGTAATCAGAAGTGTTGGAAGTTTTACTAGGGTTTTGCTGGGTTGCAGATAGTAATCTGTTCTTTCCTGTCCTATTTAGTCAGTGTTTGGCCTCTGCGTTTGCTCACTCTATTTTCTGTCTGCGTTTTTGTTTCATCTTGTCTAACTGCCATTATATGTTTGGGGGCTGCCTATTCCTTTGGGGCTCTACTCCGAGGCAGTTAGCTTTCCTGTTTCTGTCTTTATGTGTAGCTAGCTCTCCGGCTGTGCCGAGGCATCTAGGATCACCATAGGTACGCTCCACGGCTGCTTCTAGTTGTGCGGTTAGTTTAGGGATCTGCAACCCATAAGTTCCCAACCTCTCAGGTGTTCGGCTGCCTTGCTGTTTTGCTCCTGTCCTCCTCAGTTACCAAATCATAACAGTTGGGGTAATTTGAAATCTCCGAATATATTTCAGGAGTAACAGACATGCTCACAGGATCAGTATGGATTACACCACAATATGAAAAGCAGAAAAAATTTACTGTATCAGTAGCCTACAGCTGTATACAGTGTTGGGGTAATTTTACATCTCTGTATATATTTCAGGAGTAACACATATGCTCACAGGCTCAGTATGGATTACACCACAATATAAAAAGCAGAAAAAGTGTACTGTATCAGTAGCGTACAGCTGTATGTAGTGTTGGGGTAATTTTAAATCTCCGTATATATTTCAGGAGTAACACACACGTTCACAGTCTCAGTATGGAGTAGACCAGAATATGAAAAGCATAAAAAGTGTACTGTATCAGTAGCATACAGCTGTATACAGTGTTGGGGTAATTTTAAATTTCCGTATATATTTCAGGAGTAACACACGCTCACAGGCTCAGTGTGGATTACACTACAATATGAAAAGCAGAAAAAGGGTAATGTATTAGAAGCATACAGCTGTATACAGTGTTGGGGTAATTGTAAATCTCCGTATATTTTGCCAGAGTCAGACATAGGTTCTCACAGGCTCAGTATGGATTACACCACAATACGAAAAGCAGAAAAAGTGTGCTGTATCAGTAGCGTACAGCTGTATACAGTGTTGGGATAATTTTAAATCTCCGTATATATTTGAGGAGTAACACACAGACGCTATCTCAGTATGGATTTGACCGTAATACACAAGACAGAAAATCAGTACTGTATCAAAAGATACCAGCTGTATACGGTTTTGGGGAAAATTGAAATCTCCGTATATATTTCCGTAGTCACCACACACAGATAGTCAGCATGTATTTGTCCGTGATACCAGCCGGTACAGCTCTATATGGTGTGGGAAAAAATGAACGCTCGGTAACTGTGCAGAAAAAAATAAAAGTATTAGTGCTGTGTAGGTGCTGTGTTAAAAAGCATTCTGCACACCAGTGTACACACAGCAATACATATAGCAGGCAGCCTAATAATCAGCTCTGCTGCTGCACACAAGAAATTCCTCCCCTGTCACTGGCAGGCAGCCTAATAATCAGCTCTGCTGATGCACACAATAAAGTTCTCCCCTCTCACTGGCAAACAGCAGCCTAATAATCAGCTCTGCTGCTCCACATAAACAATTCCTCCATTGTCACTGGCAGGCAGCCTAAGAACCAGCGCTGCTGCACACAACAAAATCCTCCCATCACTGCACACTAACTGTACAGCTAATCGCTATCAGCACAAGCACAGAATTATTGTTTTTTTTACTGCCTAACGCTCTCCCTACTGAGAACCAGCACCAGCAACCTCTCTCTACGCTAAGATCGGCAGAAGTAAAATGGCTGTCGGCGGTGAGGGCTTTTATATGCACTGTGACGCCACACAAAGGAAGCCAATCACTGCAATGCCCTTCTCTAAAATGGTGGTGGCCGCTGCCTATGTCATCGCGTTGCCCACAGTGTGCGTCCTTGCTCATTTGCTGAGAAAAGGCCCTTCAAGCATTATGGTTAAACCGACTTTGGCGCTCGGGTCGCCAAACGCATGGCCGACCTCACGCTATGGCGAAAGTCGGCCTTTTTTGAATCTGACCGACCTGTTTCGCTCAACTCTAATGGTGGCAGTGGAAAGGACAATGATGGGGTGGTGGGGAGGAGGTAATGATGGAGGTGGTGGAATATGCAATAATGGGGTGGCGGGGAGAAGCAATGATGGAAGTGGTGAAGAGGGCAATCATGGGGGTGGTGGAAAGGACAACAATGGGATGCAGTGGAAGGATGACAATGAGGGGTGTGGGGATTAGGATGGGAGGGGGATTTATAATGGATTTAGGAACAAGGGAGGTGGAGGAAGACGTTATTATCGCTTATACTGTCTAACACAGTCCCTTTAGTATAAAGTGTAGTTACTTATTATGTATAGCACAGTCCCTTAGTATATAGTGTACTCGCTTAGGTATAGCGCCATCCCTCAGTATATAGTGCAGTCACTTTTTATGTATAACACCATCCTTAGTTACAGTTTCCTCTTTTGTTATGTATAACACCGTCCCTTATTACGTACCATCCTCTCTATTTATATGTGATGCTGTCCCTTTTTATACAGCTTCATCTGCTGTTATGTATAGTGCTGTCTCTTACATAGTATATTATTGTTAGTTTTGTTATTCACAGTGCCCTCTTTTATTACATAGTCCCCACTCTTGTTAGATATAAAGTGACTGCTGATGGAGGAGCCGGTGACCAGACGACTAGTTTAACAACTCCTCCATTAGAAAAGAAGCCTTTCCCATGCTCCATCAGCCATCATTGCATTATACAGCTAACAAGACATTACGGTATGTAATAAAAAAACAGGGCTCTATATAATCCAATATGTAAGTGACGGTGCTGTACATAACAAGAGAGGGCACTGTATAATAAGGGATGGCAATATACATAATAAAGGAGGCTATGTAATATATACGTGTATGGCTATATATATACATATATACATATATATATGTATATATGTATATAAATAAATATACATACATACACAGCTCTGGCAAAAATTAAAAGACCACTTTCAAATGTTCAGTTTGTCTGATTTTTCTATTTATAGGTATATTTTTGAGTAAAATGTAAATTGTTCTTTTAGTCTATAAACTTCTGACATGTCACCGACTTTCCAGGCAATAAATTTTGTATTTTTTTTTCTGACAAAAAAATGGTCAAAATTTAAAAAAAAACCCCCAGTGTTTTCAGACCTCAAATAATGCAAAGAAAACAAGTTCATAATCATTTAGAAACAACAATACTAATGTTTTAACTCAGGAAGAGTTCAGAAATCAATATTTTGTGGAATAACCATGCCTTTTAAAAACAGCTTTCATGCGTCTTGGCATGCTTGCCATCAGTCTTTCACACTGCTTCTGGCGCAAAAATTTAAGCAGTTCTTGTTTGTTTGATGGCTTGTGACTATCCATTATCCTCTTGATTACATTCCAGAGGTTTTCAATGGGGTTCAGGTCTCTTAATTTTTGCCAGAGCTGTATACATAGTATTGTCGCCTTAAAAGGAGGGGGGCCCAGACACATTTCCTGCACAGGGGCCCCAAGCTGTCAGTGTTTGCCTCTGGTCTGAGAGGAGCGGTAGCTGCTTTCTGAGTTAAGTCAATAAAACTTAGAACAAAGCTCCATAGACTTAATTGAGAAAATGACTTCCAATCTGCACACAACCTCCTGAGTGATCCTGTCTAGTGATGAGCGAGCATGCTCACCACTACTCGGTACTCGCCCAAGCATCTCACTGCTCGATATACTTGGAGCTCGGGTCCCCTCTCTGCGTTTAGCGCTCTTTAGACAGCCAATGAACATGCAAGGATTGTCTGCCACACACTGTAATGCCTCAGCCATGTTGGTTGTGGCATTATAGTGATTGGCTGGTCGCACAGCGTCAGCAGATCTATATCAGACCCAGGGGTGGATTAAGAGTAGCCAGGGCCCCGGGTTGTTCAGACTCTGTGGGCCCCCTCGGTCATGTGACGGGGTCATGTGACGGGGTCATCATATACCTGAAACAGATTATTCCAGGCGCCTCCACCCCTCAAACTGTCCACAGTCCCACAGCTCTCTCTTGGAAAAACACTTCTCACCTATCATACATTAACAGTTCCCATCACCAGATCACACCAATAGCCAGCAGCTTTTGTTTTGGCCAAAAGATTTTTTAAGCCGCCACCATAACACAGTAGACACTTTTGGCCTAGCCCTACTCTACTGTAACCTATTAAATATTTGTTAAAATATGCAATACAATTTAGGTATATTTTTATTTATTTTTCAATTTTTAAAATGACCAATAACACCACATACAAGGGACAAATACCAGCAGACCACATATTACCACGACAGTGATCGAATAATATCACATACAAGGAACAAATACCACAACACCATGACCAGAGCACATATTGCCACCACAAAGTGACCAAATAGTACATACAAGGGTCAAATACCGCAACACCATGTCCAAACCACATATTACCACCACATAGTGACTGAATACCACAATACTGATCAGTAATAAAAAAAAAACACAATACCATCACCATAAGTGCCATTATACACAGTAGTTCTGTATATAGTGTCTGTGTACAGGTAATACAGTGATCACTGGAGACATTGTACACAGGACTTCTGTATATAGTATACAGTGTATAGTGTCAGTGTATAGGTATCTCAGAGGCAGAAGGTATTCCCAATAAGTGACCACATCCGTGCCATGATATTACAGGAATGGAAGGACGCGGAACATAGGCTGGTGCTGTCCTGAGACTTTAAGAGTCGTGTACCATTTGATCCAGAGGACATCAAAATGTGGGAAGAAATTCCCAGGATTGACGTACCAGTGGCTAAGGTCGCAAAAAAGACTTCCATTCCATTTGAGGACTCATCAAGCTGGAGGGACCCGATGGACCGTCAGGCTGACATTCTCCTGAGACGGGCTTGGGAGTCATTGGCGGCCCTGATAAGAACAAACCTAGCGGCCACCTCAGTAGCCAGGTCCATGTCCCTATGGATGAGACAATTGGAGGAACATTTATCCAATAAGACCCCTAGGGCAGAGATTATAGCCTCCATACTCCTTATAAAGTCCACCACTGCCTTTTTGGCTGATACTTTGGCTGAGTCAGTAAGGTTTTCCGCCAGAAACAGCTCTCTGTCCAATGCGACCCGTAGAGCCATCAGGCTAAAGTCCTGGTCAGGGGATAATGCCTCCAAGAACAAGCTATGTGCCATCTTCTTCTCAGGATCTAGAGTATTCGGGCAGGCTTCAGATGACATCTTAGAGCTTGCATCCGATAGCAAAAAGGGGTTCCCAGAAGACAGACCCAAAAGATTTCAGCCCTTTCGGAGAAGGGCGACCACCCGCAAACAACCCGACTATAGAGATTAGGGAAGATCCAGTAGAGGAACCTACAAAAATTCCTATAGCCAGAGCAGGCGGGGCAGGGGCTACCTTTTTGGATCTAGCTATAGGTCTAAAAGGCAATGACACCATCTGTATCGGGGGCAGGCTCAAACTCTTTGCAGAAAACTGGAGCCAAATCACTAAAAAAATGGGTCCTAAGGACCATAGCAGAGGGCTATGAGCTTACCTCTTCCCCGCCCCAGAGATACATCACACCTACTACCGTGGCAGCAGACTCCGCGATGTTTGTGGACCTTCAGGAGCAAATCAGCTCGGAGATCATAACTCCATTTCCTTCGTCAGAGTTAGGCAGGTGCCACTACTCCTCCCTATTTTCAATCATGAAGCCTTCAGGGGAAGCCCGTACGATCATAAATTTAAAACCTTTGAATACGTGGGTCAGATACAAAAGGTTCAGGATGGAGTCGATAAGGTCGACTGTCGATCTCATAGACAAGGATTCGGTGATGTGCACTCTCAACCTGAAGAGTGCTTATTACCAGGTCCCGATCCACCCGGCCTCACAGGAACTCGAGATTTGCCGTAAGACTACCGAACCGTACCTGCCACTTCCAGTTCCAGTGCCTCCCGTTCAGCCTGGCATCGGCTCCCAGAATATTTACAACGCTGTTCTCAGAAGTGGTGGCCTACCTAAGAAGCCAGGGAGTTCGAATCATACCTTACCTGGATGACTTTCTCCTAGTGGCAGGGTCAGCAGAGACTTTGACCCTACACAGAGATCGGACCATTTCGGTGATGGAGTTCATCGGCTGGGTGGTAAACCGACAGAAATCACATCTAACACCAGAGTCCCGGAAGGTATTCATAGGGGTGCTTCTAGATTCCACTTGCAGAGCATCCTTTTTGCCAATAGAGAAGCAGGAGTCGGTGCGAAGCAGAATCGGCGAGCTACTAAGTCACCGCGTCACCCTAAGATCAGCCATGAAGTTCCTTGCATCAGGTGGGCACAGGCCCACTCAAGGCCGTTGCAGAGGGAGATCCTCTCAGCTTGGAATCACCGTCAGGCCTCTATAGACAAAACAATACGCCTGTCAGCAGGGGTAAGAAGATCATTACTCTGGTGGACCCAGTGCAGGAACCTACGGACAGGTGTCCTGTGGATATCTTCTCCTTGCGTGATAATCACCACACATGCCTGCACGTGGGGATGGGGAGCTCACCTAGAAGGAAGAATCCTCCAGGGCAGATGGCCCGAAGATATCAGCTGCAGGTCCTCCAACTACAGAGAGCTCTATGCAGTATGGGAGGCCCTAAGAAGAAACCAGTCGCGACTGAGGAACCAGCACGTGAGAATACTAACAGATAACTTTAGAGCAGTGGCATTCCTGAGGCACCAGGGAAGTCCCAGACACAGAGCACTACAAGACCTGGTGGGGAAAATATTCTCCTGGGCAGAGAACACAGTCCTCTCGATAACTGCGGTACACCTGGAAGGGTTGCAAAATGTCAAAGCAGACTACCTGAGCAGGTAAAAGATTTGCCCAACCGAGTGGGGACTGAGCCAGGAGATATTTCAGTTACTGTGTCACCGCTGCGGGACTCCCCGGATAGATCTGTTTGCCATAAAGAAGAATTCAAAGGTGCCCAGACTCTGAAACCATCAGACGCGCCAATGCAAATTCATTGCGGTGGATATTGGTGCCTATGGCCGCTCAAATGACTCACAGGTTTTTAAAATGTCATCAATGGGCCGTCGTTTATATGGGGACACATTTGAATTCCCACCTCCAAGACCACTCCCTGGAAGCTCTGGCCCACCAATGCCATATGTGTGTGTTGGAGACGAAGCCTTTCAACTTTCACCACACCTGCTCAAGCCATATGGAAGTAGTGGATTGACGTATAGGAAAAGAATATTTAACTATCGTTTAACACGAGCGCGCTGAGTTGTGGAGTGTGCCTTCGGGATTCTAACTGCAAAATGGCGAGTCCTGCTGACTGCTATCAAAATGCAAACTAAGACTGTGGATGAGGTGAAGGCTTGTTTGGTCCTGCGCAATTTTGTCTTATCCAAGGACCAGGTATCCATGGAGAAGGAAGATATGTCCGAAACCACCTTGCGTGATTATGAAAATATAACTTTTCGGAGTGCTGTTGCTGTTTCCAGAATGAGGGACAAATTTGCGGACTACTTTATGTCACCTGCAGGAAGAGTTGATTGGCAGGATGACATGGTTTGATATGTTTGTGTTTTGATATAATGT
Source organism: Oophaga sylvatica (assembly GCA_033576555.1). Lineage (NCBI taxonomy): Eukaryota > Metazoa > Chordata > Amphibia > Anura > Dendrobatidae > Oophaga > Oophaga sylvatica. The sequence continues at coordinate 388,057,859 of JARQOD010000005.1, read as the reverse complement.
ATGATTAGAGTACCAAAATTACTGCTGAAGTGACACCTGTGATTATACCATGTTTTTTGTATTAATCCAAGTTTTTTGCAGTCACACTTGTTATTACACCATGTGTTTGTACCCAGTTTTGTACCAGGCACACTTGTGATTATACCATGTGTTTTGTACCAAGTATTGTACCAGTGACACTTCTGATTAGACTAAAAACACTCACACTTGTGCTTATACCATGTGTTTTGTTATATATACCATGTTTTTTGTTCCACCATGTTTTTGGTATTAACCAGGTTTTTTACCTGTCACACTTGTGATTATGCTTTTTGTATTAACCCAACTTTTGTTCCTTCCACAAAGTTGGGGTATTTTTTTGAAAAAACACAATTTTTTTTTACCTTTACAACTTTGTTGTATGTGTAGTGCCTTTAAATTAAATACAATTGACAGACAATAAATTATGTTTTTACAAAAAAAAATGTTTTCTTTAACCCCTTCCCGACCCATGACGCCTACTTCGGCGTCATGAAAACCTGTGCCATCCCGACCCATGACGCCGACGTAGGCGTCATGGTATAAATTGCGTTTCTGCAGGTGGGGTGACCGGGGTCACTGAAAGGTCAGCCGACCCGCAGGCACAAGACCCTTTGTGTTTCGTCACAATGTCAATGTGTTTCATAAATCCCTTCTTAAGTCATTTGTACCATCTTCCACAGGGCCTCCGCCTCCTGTCTCTGTGGATGGTCAGACCGAGTTTGAAGTGGAACGGATTGTGGATTCACGTAGGGTCCGTAGTTCACTTCAGTATTTGGTCCATTGGAAGGGTTATGGTCCTGAGGATCGATCTTGGGTCCCGGCGCGATCGGTACATGCTGATCGATTGGTTCGGGCATTTCACGCACGTTATCCTGGGGAGTCTGGGGGTCCGATGGCCCCCCCTTGAGAAGAGGGTACTGTCATGATCCGTTCCAGGGTTTAGTCCTGTCTGCCCTTGGACCGGGCGGATCATGTCAAGGGTTAACTTTGCTCTGCCTCATTCTGGGTTCAGGTTGGCTATTTAGCTCTCACACATCCTGCTAGCAGTGTGAGCTATACTGCTACCTTCGGCTTGTGAACCTGACTGGTAACCCTTGATTTGTCCTGCTGTTATCCCTGACTTGTCCCGTGTCTGTTGTTCCCCTCTGTCTGCCCTGTTCCCTGCATTTCCCTGTTTGTCTGTTTGATTCTCTGGTTTTTGACTCGGCCTGTATTTGGACTTGCTTCTGCTTTCTGTCTTTGTCTTATCTGCTTCTGACCGTTGATGACCTCCTGGCTTTCTCCTGACCACGTGTATTGCTTATTCCTTTTGTCCTGCTGCCTCCATATGGTTTTGACTTGGCTTGCCTGACCACGCTCCCGCCACTTGGTGGCGCCTGTGTTTCTGCTCTGTAGAGGGCTTGCTGAGACCTGTGATACTTCAGATGACTGACTATTCCTGACTCAGTCTTGGATGTTTTTGCTGCCACCTGGTGGTGGTTTTGGCTGCTGCAGTGCAGGCCTACTCTGGTAGTGTGTAATCCCTTCTCCCCTCTGTAACCTACAGGTGGAGCACACACCAGCCTGCATTACAGCTGCTTGACAGACCATAAGAATCTGGTTTATCTCGAATCAGCCAAGCGACTTAGTAGACAGGCCAGGTGGGCTTTGTTTTTCACACGTTTTAATTTTGTGGTTTCTTTTCTTCCTGGCACTAAGAATGTTAAGGCGGATTCCCTCTCGAGGAGTTTCTTTGCGGACTCTACTGAGTTATCTGATCCTACTGTTATTTTGAAAGAGAGTGTAGTTCTTTCCGCCATCTCGCCCAATTTGAGACTGGCCTTGGAAGGGTGTCAGGAGGATAAACCTGAGCACTGCCCTATTGGGAAATTGTTTGTCCCAGACCAGTGGAAGAAGAGTGTGATGTCTGAGATTCATTATTCCGCGTTGGCTGGTCATCCTGGGATTTTTGGTACCAGAGACTTGGTGAGTCGGTCCTTTTGGTGGCCTACTTTGTCTCGTGACGTCAGGGAATTTGTGCAGTCCTGTGGGACTTGCTCTCGCTCCAAGCCTTGCTCTCGCTCTAGTGGTTTGTTAATGCCATTACCTGTGCCCAAGAGGCCATGGACCCATATCTCTATGGGTTTTATTTCCGACCTCCCTGTTTCTCAGAGAATGACCGTTATCTGGGTAATCTGTGATAGGTTTTCCAAGATGATACATCTTGTGCCATTACCTAAGTTGCCTTCCTCCTCCGAATTGGTGCCTTTGTTCCTTCAGCACGTGGTTCGGTTACATGGCATTCCGGAGAACATTGTGTCTGACAGAGGAGTCCAGTTTGTTTCCAGATTTTGGAGGACATTTTGTTCTAAACTTGGTGTTCAATTACCTTTCTCCTCTGCTTTTCATCCTCAGACCAATGGACAAACCGAGAGAACAAACCAGACTTTGAAGACTTATTTGAGATTTTTTGTGTCTGCTGATCAAGATGACTGGGTCTCTTTTTTGCCTTTGGCTGAGTTTGGTCTTAATAATAGGGCTAGCTCTGCCACCTTGATGTCTCCATTTTTCTGTCATTTTGGGTTTCACCCTCGATTTTCTTCGGGACAGGTGGAGGCTTCTGTCTGTCCGGGTGTTGACTCTGTTGTGGAGCGAATGCAGCAAATTTGGGACCAGGTAGTGGAGAGGTTGTCTCTCTCTCAGGAGAAGGCCCAACGGTTTGCCAACCGGCATAGGACTGATGGTCCTCGGTTTAAAGTGGGGGACTTGGTTTGGTTGTCCTCAAGAAATATCCCTATGAGGGTTGCATCTCCAAAGTTTAAGCCCAGGTTCATTGGACCTTATCAGATCATGAAGATTCTTAATCCTGTTTCCTTCCGTTTGCTTCTTCCAGGGACATTTAAGATCCATAACGTGTTCCACAAGTCCTTATTGAAGAGGTTTGTCGAGCCAGTGGTTCCTATGGCTGCGCCTCCTGACCCTGTTTTGGTTGAGGGCAATCTGGAGTATGTGGTTGAGAAAATATTGGATTCTCGTTTTTCTAGACAGAAACTCCAGTATTTGGTTAACTGGAGAGGTTATGGTCAGGAGGACAATTCTTGGGTGTTTGCTTCGGACATCCATGCTAGGAGACTGATCCGTGCCTATCACCGAGCTCATCCTGATCGGCCTGGTTGCACAAGTGAGGGTTCGGTGACCCCTCCTCAAGGGGGGGAGGGTACTGTTGTGAATGTGTTAGAGATGGTTCCTGAGCAGAGGCTCCCTCTGGTGGTTACAGACAGTACTGAACCTTTCAGCGAGGAGTGGCAATCTGGGTTCACTGACTGGTCTGATATAAGGGAGGTTCCCTCCCATGATGGTTGCCGGTGATCAATTGTTCTTGTCTCAATTGTGGTTCCTGGTTCATTTGGAAGTTTGCTGGAGTCTTGCCTGCATCTCCTGCTTTCAGATAAGATATTTTTGCTTTTCTTTTTGTGCTTGCTTTTTGCATTGTTTTCTGCACTTTTGTGGAGGTCAGCCAGGTCCCCTCCTGGGGCCTGAGCTCCTCACAGTTTATCTGCAGCCACTGTTATTTGCTCATTTGCTCTTTCCTGTTTTTTCAGCGGCTGCGGCTTGGTTTTTGTTCACACTGAGACCTGATTTAGTGGGTGGCGAGATCGTGTGATCTCAGTATTTTTGTAATCAGAATTGTTGGATTTTTGTAGGGTTTTCTGGGTTGCAGAAAGTAATCTCTCCTGTCCTATCCTATTTAGTCAGCTTGTGGCCCCAGCGTTTGCTCAGTCTATTTTCTGCCTATGTTTGTATTTTCATCTTGTCTAACCGCCATTATATGTTTGGGGGCTTCCTATTTTCTTTGGGGATCTGCTCCGGGGCAGATAGCTTTCATCTTTCTGCCTTTAGGTGTAGTTATCTCTCAGGCTGTGACGAGTCGTCTAGGATCAACGTAGGAACGCTCCACGGCTACATCTAGTTGTGTCGTTAGTTTAGGAATCTGCAACCCATCAGTTATCAACATCTCAGGTGTTCGGCTGCCCTGCTGTTGTTCCTGTCCTCCTCAGCTACCGAAACATAACAAGGAAGCTTCTGGAAGGATAAAAGAGGTCCTAGGAGCACGGATAGTGAGTGATCCATCCGTGGGGCCCGATCCAATTGTGGAGGGACCAGGTCGCAGAAGGAACTCCGGCCCTTAGCCTAGTGGAGAACTTTAAGACTCAGCTAGCAAGCCAGAGGCTGTGGCATCTCTAGGTGTCACAGCTACTGAACCGTAATTATCTTTGCTGAAAAGGAGGCCATATAGGAGCAAGGAAATGCAGAGAAGACGTTATCCAACAGGTTCCGCGGCTACTGGCTTAGGACACAGATTGCGAGGTGTTGTACAGGAAGGAGAGGCGAGTAAAACAACACAGTGAGACGACAGCGAAGGAAACATATTGAGAGGAGTCCTGGAAAGGTGCTTCCCAATCTACCTGGGAGTTTGCTGAGCCCCTCACCTGGAGGACACTGTACCAAGCAGACATCTGTGCAGCAGCCAGAACTGTGAGTAAAGCCTTTGAAACTGCATCTGACTGTGTCCTCTCAAGTTATTCCTGCAACACTCAATCAGCACTGCTACATCTACCAACACCATTATCCTCTACAACATACCTCTGCCCAGAGACAACAGCTGTGCCTATGGAGAGCTCTAACAACTCTGCTGCATCACACCATCAGTCTCAGAGGATCTGCACTGCAGCGCTGGTAACCTCTGACCAGAAACCACAGGTGGCGTCACAAACACTTCAATACAATCTCTTATCGTCCCCTGTAAATATTCCCCTTTTATTGGACGACCAGGGCCACAGACCGGGTCACTGCCTCTGTGACACATCCCTTTAAGACACCGGCCTGGTACCGAGTACTCCACTGCCCTGGAGGGCGATCCAACTTGGCATCATGAACAGGATATCGAAGCCCGGTATCACCAGGTCCTGTGTGCCTACTTTGAACTGTCTGTTGTGCAGGAGGAATTGCTTAACGTGCTAGAGACTTTGTTGAAAATTGTGAAGGACTACCGCCATATTTGCACCACGAGGCGTGCAAGAAGAAGAAGGGCGTGTTGTCGTGTGCGGAACCCCATCAAGTGGCGCGAAAGATATGGCCGCCCAGTCTAAATATTATTGCACCATAAGAACATGTCTGTCAGCGCGAGAGATCCGCCTCTTGATCATAGATGGCGGGAAGAGGAGGAAGAAGGTCCACCCCCAGAAGAAAAAGCGAGAACTCCTGCGAGCTGCGACACAGGAGCTGATCAACAAGATGGCGGCTGGTGGTGACCAGGGGTGCGGAGGAGCAGAGGAGAGCTCCTTCCCCAGTCTGAAGGGAGAAGAAGAACCACCAGTGGCCATGGACCAGGCGCTGCTGGACCAAGAAATACAGTAGTTGAGCCGGAAGCTGATGGAAGTTGAGTCAACCACCAAAGGCCAGTGGCGGACCATGCTGGGCTGAAGGCAGCCGCTAGAACCGCAGCAACCTATCCGGCGGCCCGATACTCCAGTCCTGGAGGGAGAGGACTCCGGCTCTGGAGCAACCAGCGGGGCTGAAGACCAAGCCTCGGCGGATGAGGAGTCGCTGCTCGGCCCGCTGCCCACGCGACCATCTTGTGAACCCGGCAGACCGCGTATATCCCTGGACTGGGATCGACCGTATGAGTTGGAAGATCGATTCGGACCAGTGCTACAACCAACACCCGCGGGGAACCAGTTACACGCCGAACGCGTGGTGTAACGCTGGTCACCCCAGGGAATGGAGCTGATGGGGTTCCCGGACCAGCAAGCTGATGGAGGCGAGCTGGAGGTGCTCAGCTGGGCCGAGTACGACAAGGAATTCACGGACCCGCAAGGAAAAAGGTACTGGTCGGGGACCGCTGAGGAAGGGTGCCGTGGTGGAGTTTTGGCTGAAGGGGGGATGGGGGTTCATCAAACAACCTCACTTATTGGCGGAGGTGTTCGTCAACAGGCGGTACATGGAGTCTCACCTAAAAGGACACCCGGACCGGGATCTCTATCCAGAGGACCTGGTCACATACATCCGGCACTGGGGTCTTAAAGGCTGGTATGCCATAAATGTCCAAAAGTGCAAACCCGACGTCACAGAGCAGGGAGCTGCCCGTGAAAGCCCACCGAAAGCAGACCCAGTCGGGCATAAACCCCTCCTCCCCATCCAGGCTTGCCACTGTACCCGTACAGAGCATGTCTACTCAATGCCACCAGGAGGCATCGTCTCATGGTAACACCAGGAGTGCCGACAGTTTATGAGTTCCCCAGGAGGAGGAACAGGTGGCACCAGGTGCTGCTTCAAAGAAATAGTGAACAGCTACAGTGAAGAATGTTTGTAAATAGTTAACATCTCGTTTTAAAGTTAACCCGGGAGGTGCTTCACCCCTAGCTTTGCCTTGTAACTGTTTGTCCGCCCTCCAGGAGGCAGAATATCCTGGTCCCAGTGTCTTTGTCACTGTACCTTGTCTCGTGTCATTACCTTGTCTGAACTCTGTCCTACCTTTGTCTCTTGGTCTCCTTGTCTGTGGTTTCTCCCCTGCTGTGTCTTGCCTTGTGGTCTCTCTGTGTCTCTCTGTGCCTCTTGTCAGCAATCCTGCAGTTCTGCTCTGCTTCACTACTGCAGCTGCAGAAATCTCTTGCTGCAGCTCATCTCCGCAAATCCTGTGGTTCCGCTATGCTTCACTACTGCAGCTGCAGCAATCTCTTGCTGCAGCTCCTCTCCGCATATCTTCCGGTTCCACTCTACTTCGCTCCTGCCGCTGCAGAATCTCTTGCTGCAGCTCCTCTCCGCATATCTTGTGGTTCTGCTCTGCTTCACTTCTGCAGCTGCAGCAATCTCTTGCAGCTCAGCTTTGCTTTGCTCCCGCCGCTGCAGCAATCTCTTGCTGCAGCTCCTCTTCCTATATCTTGCGGTTTCGCTCTGCTTTGCTCCTGCCTCTGCAGTATCTCGTGCGGCTCTACAGCCCTTCTCCGCAGCCTTGCGGTTCTCCTCCTGTGCGACCAGGTCTCTACCTGTTTCTCCATACACCATTCCTTCCAGTCAGTTCCAGTATCTGCATTTGCTGTGTGAACAAGGCCAACCTGCCTGTGTCTGATCCGTGCCAGCCTGCCCTGTGTCTGATCCATGCCAGCCTGCCCTGTGTCTCATCCGTGCCAGCCTGCCCTGTGTCTCATCTGTGCCAGCCTGCCCTGTGGGATCAGCAGCCACAGCCAGACACCACCCTGGAGTGGCTCCTGGCAGCTGCCTGCCGCACAAGCCTGACCTCACCATCAGAGGCTCCAGTGAAGACCGAGGCAGCTGTTTTAGTCACGCCCCTTCCAGGGTAGTCTGGTTTGTGGCACAATGGGGCCACAACCCTCCTTGGCTCACGGCCATCGGCCAGGGCGTGAGCTTGATAGTTTGCACAAGCCATGGTCCCCGCTGAGTCCCATGGCCTTACGCTCTCAGAGCATGATGAACTTTTTCCCTGCCAGCGTGAGCGATCAAATGAATTTTTTACCCAGTCTGAAGCCCGATCCTTCACTGCTCCACCCATCATTGTGGTCTCCAATGAACTGTTTGCTCAACTTGAGGCTGGCATTCCTAAAGTTGAACCCCCTCGGATTCGCCAAGATATAATGGGGATCCTAAGCAGTGTCGTGTCTTCTTGGGGCAGTGCCTACGTTACTTTCAATAGCACGCTCCCTTCTTTGCCACTGATCAGGTAAAGGTAGGATTGCTAATGTCCTACCTAACAGGAGATGCCTTGGAGTGGCTTAACCCCCTCTGGGAAGCAGGGGATCCCATCACCTCGAGTTTTCCGGCCTTCATAGTGGCCTTCTGCAAAGCCTTCGATAGGCCTAGTACAGCATCTCCTGAAAAATCTTCCCCCCCAAGCTTCCAGAAACAGACCAGACAAAAGAGACCTGTGGGAGAATCGTCTCGTCTGTCCATAACCGTCCATGATTCACCTGTTCCACATCCTGCCAAGTCAGCCTCCCGTGCAAGAACCAAGAGGTCTAATAAAAAGGGCTGGCAAAGCTCCAGTCGGAGTCTAGTCCTGAGAAGGAACGTCCTGACGGTCTCAGCCCTGTGAAGTTTATACTCCAAAACCCTGGGCCAGTAGAAGAGACTGTCCTGGGTGAGAGCACTTCTTCTTCAATAAAGTCATTGACTGTTTTTCAGCCCTCAGGGAGCTTTGGTGTGGTTAAGCCGCCAGCCATACGGAGTCGGTGTGTGGTCTCTGTTTTGCAGCTCCCGAAACCGGCGTGGGCATTGTCTAGAGATGGCCGAGCCCTATTCGAGAACAGTCTAGTCCTGCAAGGATAACTAAAGCTCCAGGTCGGAGCATTATACACGAAGAAGTTCGTCTTCCATTTGCTGACTGGTATGCCCATGGGTCATTCTGTGCCAGAGATTATTGTACCCATTTATGTCTGGAGACCCAGCAAGGTGCTTCGCTTGAAGCAACCAAGTGACAAAAGTGTCTGGTTCCCTTGCATCAGAGACAGTCAGAAATGTCGTCTTCTTTTTCTGGTCTGCTAGTCGCCAAGTCAAGCTGTGATGACGTCTCCGAAGAGGGGGAAGCGGTGGCACTCTCTTCACAAGTCTCCAGCGACTATATTAGTGATTCGTTCACAGGAGCATCCCTGCCTCTTGTTTGTCTTCCCTTGGTTAAAGGGCTGAAGATGGATTCTGAGTATATACCTTCAGCTTCTCTGTGGCCAGTAGGTGAAGATTCCTGGACAGAGCCTTACTCACCCTCTATTCCTGAGGAAGTGGTCCAGTTTTTTCAGGGTACCAGGCTGAAGATGCTTCCTAAATGTATGCCTTCTGCTTCCAGGTGGCTGGTTGGTGAAAATACCAAGACAGAGGCTTACTCACCCTCTAATCCTGAGGAGGTGGTCCAGCTTTTTTAGGGTACCAGGCTGAAGATGCTTCCTGTATGTATGCCTCCAGCTTCCATGTGACCGTTGGGTGAAGATCCCAATACAGAAATGTGCACATCTCTGCTTTCTACCAGTCTTGAGGAGGAGGCCCAGGTCATTGTGGAGGTTGACTTCGTCGGGCACCAAGAAACCTGGCATTCTGTGATTCCTGATGGCACACGCACTTCACCTTACCTGAAGGATGTCGTATCAGCCTGGACTGTGTGTGGTCCCATACTCCTTCTACAGGTCATCCTGGCAGGCTTGAAGAAGAGGGGCCAAAAAGGGGGGGTAGGCCGGCGTCACACTGGCGAGTGTAATGCGAGTTAGTCGCACGACTAACTCGCATCAACACCCGGCACGGCCGCACCGCTCTCGGACCCGAGTGTGCGGCTACATTTATTTTCTATATACAAAAAAAGGTTGCACTCTATCGTGCCAAAGCAAGTCAATGTGAAATATGAAACATGAATAGCAATATGGCTTTTGAATATTAGAAAAAAATGAATGAGACGCTTTGCACAAAATTTGGCCAAATAATGCTCCTGGTTTGCACCTAATTCACACTGGTTTGGATGTGCCAGTCAGTTTTTCTTTTACATGTATTTTCTATGCAGCCGCACGCTCGGGTCCGAGAGCGGGCGGCCGTGCCGGGTGTTGATGCGAGTTAGTCGTGCGACTAACTCGCATCACACTCGCCAGTGTGACGCCGGCCGTACTGTAACAACCTTGCTGGCATCACTGCATGGCATCCCATTCCCCACATACCAACTTGCTCACTGCTCCAGGTCATGCTGTGATTTCTCTCTGCTGCCAGCTCCAAGCTTTGTGCCTCTTGTCTCCTGCCTGCTCTCTGCATGTTTCATGTCTGTGTACATAGGGGGGCGGCGCCAGAACTCTCTGGTTCTTATGGAGTCAGGGTGCACCTGACTGACCAATTACCGTTAGTCCTCTAGTATTTAGGACAGCTCCTCCCTGTATATCTTGCCTGTGCAATGTGTTAACTCAGTTAGTGTCTTGCTGCTGAGCTGCCAGGTCTTGCTTTGTGTTCCTCCATCTTGGAGGCTTCACTCCTAGCTTTGCCTTGTACCTGTTTGTCCGCCCTCCAGGAGGCAGAATATCCTGGTTCCAGTGTCTTTCTCCCTGTACCTTGTCTCATGTCATTACCTTGTCTGAACTCTGTCCTACCTTTGTGTCTTGGTTTCTTCCCTGCTGTGTCTTGCCTTGTGCCCTCTCTGTATCTCTCTCTGACTCTTGACCGCACTCCTGCGGTTCTGCTCTGCTTCGCTCCTGCAGCTTCAGCAATCTCTTGCTGCAGCTCCTCTCCGCATATCTTGTGGTTCTGCTCTGCCTCACTCCTGCAGCTTCAGCAATCTCTTGCTGCAGCTCCTCTCCGCATATCATGTGGTTTTGCTCTGCTTCACTCCTGCAGCTGCAGCAATCTCTTGCTGCAGCTCCTCTCCGCATATCTTGCAGTTCCGCTTTGCTTCGCTCCTGTTGCTGCTGCAATCTCTTGCTGCAGCTCCTCTTTGTATAACTTGCGGTTTTGCTCTGCTTTGCTCCTGCCTCTGCAGTATCTCTTGCGGCTCTACAGCCCTTCTCCGTAGCCTTGTGGTTCTCCTCCTGTGTGAACAGGTCTCTACCTGTTTCTCCGTACACCATTCCTTCCAGTCAGTTTCAGTATCTACATTTTCTGCGCGAACAGGTCTCTACCGGTTCCTCCATACACCATTCTTTCCAGTCAGTTCCAGTATCTGAATTTGCTGTGTAAACAGGGACTGCCTGCCCTGTGTCTCATCCGTGCCAGCCTGCCCTGTGTCTGATCCGTGCCAGCCTGCCCTGTGTCTCATCTGTGCCTGCCTGGCCTGTGTCTCATCCGTGCCAGCCTGCCCTGTGTCTCATCCATGCCTGCCTGCCAGTGTCTCAGCCGTGCCACTGTCTCCCCAAGTGGGATCAGCAGCCACAGCCAGACACCACCCAAGAGTGGCACCTGGCAGCTGCCTGCCGCACAAGCCTGACCTCACCATCAGAGGCTCCAGTGAAGACCAAGGCAGCTGTCTTAGTCATGCCCCTTCCAGGGTACTCTGGTTTGTGGCACAGTGGGGCAACAACCCCCCTTGGCTTACGCCCATCAGCCAGGGTGTAAGCGTGACACCTTTGGTCTCTAAAGTGCCCTAGCTACAGCCAGCGATGACACATGAGTTCCATATCTCACTGGGTGAATATTTTCTGCAGCAGCGATGCACCACCGCATCTGGTACAGATAGTTGTTATGGAAATTTAATTAGGATAAATCTATCCTGCAGTGTTTGCTGTTGCTGTTCCCAATCTTATATTAAATGTCTTTTCTTTGAGCGCTCAGACGAAATGAGGACTGTCCACAACGGAAGTGTCAGTATAACAGTTCGTCAAGACCAACAGTTTATTATTCATTCAAGGTTTTATACGTTTACAAAAATGGGCTGGTTAGTCAATTAACATACAATTAAAAACTGCTAGATTATTGGCTGTTTTAGTGTAAGTATGATAAGTATGATAATTATGATAAAAGGGCTGAAGTTGCAGATTTATTGTTTACTGTTCTTTGTCCCAGTTTTCCTGTGTGGCTAGTAAAGAAAATAATAGATATCTTCTGTCCTTGTTTCTGTGTCCTTGGTAAAAAAAATCCCTATGAGCTATAGCCAGGGTCGTCTTAAGCGACTGATTATAGCTAGCATCAGCTTTTGCATAGATATGCTGAGCACAGGATTTTTTAGCAAGTGAGATCTATCTAACTGTAAATGCAAATATATGAATATACATTGAATACGTGGAATACATATATATTTCCATGACAGTCCCCCTTAGATACCACTTGCACTAAAAACCTGCTCCTGTCCCAAAGCGCTGCAACTCTTTTGTGCTGCCGATGGGCTGGCACATGCCTAACACATGTAACCCTCATCGATGCAGGCTTTTCACAAATGGGCGGTCAGGAGATCTGTCCCTAGTAGGGGTTCATGTGTTTGCAATCATAGTCTCTTTATTCAACTGCATGTTCAGAAAAACGTGTGTATTCTTCGTCAGGTAGGTCATCTGTCTGGTCAGTCAGAGCATCCACGACATCCTTCATGGCTTAGGTGTCTCTTCTGGTACGAGAGCTTCCTTGCAATGCGATACGTGGATCCAAGCAGGCTTTCCCTCTAGTTTCACAGAGGTTGGTGTTATCTGGGGCTCTTGCACAGGACCATCAAATCTGGGATCAAGTGTTCTCATTTCCAACTTTTTTCACCAATACCCAGTCTCCTGGCTTTCAAGGAGTGCGTACCGGACACTGAGTCTGGATCTGGCAGTGAAGAGAAAAACTCGAAAATGGACATTAGTTTTTGACCAATTCAATTACATAAGCAAACAAGATATCATTTTGCATATTCTGCTGCTGAGGGAAGAATGCACCTAACTTGGGACTAGACCCAAACAAAATTTCGCATGGTAACAGCTTTTCTGGGTCTCTGGGAGTGTGCCTTACGCTAAACAGTGCAATTGGGAGTGTGTCTCATGCCATGGTTTGCGTGTCTCTTGGGCAATTTTCAGCATCCTATTCTTAAGTGTTCCGTTCAGTCTTTCTACCTTCCCGCTGCTCTGGGGGTGGTAAGGAGTGTGTAGGCCTAAATCTGACCCTACTGCTAACCAGATCTGTTGTGTCAGATTTGCTGTGAATGCGGGTCCCTGATCACTTTCAATCATTTCTGGAACCCCGTATCTGCACACTATTTTCCGAAAGTAGCTGCTTTGCAGTAGTCTTTGCTGACTTGGAAGGCTTCTGTCCATCTTGAAAACACTTCTTTGACCACAATGGCGTATTTGAATCCTTCACTTGGCGATATCTGGATGTGGTCTATGTGGATCCTCTGAAGCTGGTAGAGTGGTCTTGCCAGATGAGGTGAGGGGGACTTTCTTCCACACGTCCAGGCTTGCATTTGCCGCAGGTCAGACAGCTGCTAGTGAATTTGGCTGTTAGGGTGGAGATCCCTGAAGCGAACCAGTAAGCACCAATCAGATCATTCATCTGTGTCTTTGATATGTGGGTGGGTCCATGTGCCCATTGGACCACCATAGGGTGCATACTTTGTGGTAGGCAGGGTTTGGAGTCCATTGTTGATAGCCTTCCTTCTTCACGTGTTGCTTTTTTCGCATTCAGCTCTTCTTCTCCTTTTGGAGCTTGGTCTTGCAACTTCTTGAGCAGAAACCAGGAAGTCTTTTTGTCAGGTTTCTTGTCTTCAGTCGTCATGTAGTAGCCGTCCGGCTCTACGACCTCTCCCACTTCTCCATGTTGTCTTCCTTTGGCCGCTTCTTTGGCTGCCATGTCCGCCATGTTATTGCCTCACGCCTCTTCTGTTCTCAGTTTTCCATGCACTTTGATTTTTCAAATTGCCACCATTTTGGAAATTGGAGTACACCCAGCAGGTCCCTGAAGGCTCCATGATGCTTCACGGTTGTCCCGTTTGCTGTGATGAAGTCCCTTGCAGCCCAGATGGGCCCAAAGTCGTGTGCAATGCCATGCGAGCACCTGTAGTCAGTGTAGATGTTTGCAGTCTTGCCTTCTGCCATCTGGCAGGCCTTCGTCAGTGCTATCAGTTCTGCTTCCTGGGCTGACAGGCTAGGTGACAGACTTCTGGACCACAGGATTTCTTGATTGCTGGTCACTGCACTTCCTGTGTGGAAACTTCTTCATCATCTGCAAATCTGGAGCCATCCAAGTAGAGGATAAATTCTGTAAATTTTTGTTCTGAAAAGTCCATATTGTATCCCCCCTTGGGAGTGGGAGTAGAGTGGCCGGGATGAGGACTGTAGGTCTGGAGACGGTGACATTGTGAGACAAAGGCGATAGAGGCGCCACAAAGATGTCTGGCGGTGTGGAGATTATTGTTGGTTGAGCTTGATTAAGGATTGTCAAGATGTCGTCTGGAGTGAGAGTTTCCAGTGGCTGTCCAAGAGTGATGTCAGCAGTCTTGTCCAGGATGGCATGTGCTGCAGATACTGCCATCAGGCAGGAGGGTGCTCCTCTTGCAACTGGATCCAAGCGGGATGAGAGGCAGCCTAAAAGTCTCTGTTTCCCCCGTGAATCCGTGTCAGGACTCCAGTAGCATGACCTTCTTTCTTCCATCAGGTAGACGGAAAGGCTTCTCGTAGTCAGGTAGGCCTGGTATTGGCGCTGAGACTGTTGAGTTCTTCCAATTTCCTGAATGAGTTGAAGGCTGCGTCCGATAGAAGGAGCGGGGTTGCGTTGATGCAAGCGCACAGAGGCTGCATTAGGACTGAGGCATCAGTGATCCATGTTCTGCATCACGACACTAGACCAAAGAAGGCCTGCAGCATTTTTGGAGTTGTTGGGGGAGCCATCTTCTCCACAGTGGTCTTCCAGTCATTTGACAGGTGTTTCGTCTGGTGGGCAATACAGTGTCCCAGGGATGTAACTTGCTTCTGACACCGCTGGACTTTGTTCTTCCAGACCTTGGGTTGCTGTTCCTCAAGGAACAGGGAATGGACTGTGCAGGTATCGATGTCAACCACGCAAAAGAGAAGGTCATCCACGTGTTGTAGAAGAGTGACTCCTGCATATTCTGCAATCCAGCTGACGAGGATGGAGGACATTGTCTTGGTGAAACTTGAAGGACTTGTTCTGAGCACCTTGAGGCAACACTGTCCATATGCATTGCACTGGTGTGTGAAGGCAGGCAGGTCATCCAGGTGGAGGGGAAACACTGAAGAAGGCACTGGCCAGGTTGATCACCGTGAATACCGTTGCGGTGACTGGGACTTTGGAGAGCAGAGTGTGCGGGTTCAGCACTGTTGGGGTTTCAAATACCGTAGCCTCTTTCACGGCCTCCAGGCCTTGCACCATTCTGAACTCAGTGGGGTTTTTACAGTCTTTTTCTTCACTGTGGAAAGCTGGGATTGATTCCGATGGGCGAGGCAGCCCAGTTTGGCCTTGTCCTGCACAGAGCTGGCGGGAAAACAAGCCGTCTACTAGGATCCACATCATGAGAGATGACGACCAGCTGGCTTTCTTGTTCTCCACCAAGGCAGTCACTGTGTTAGCACCTGCTCTGGTCACAGGGGGTCTTCTTGTTGGGACGTCTCCTTAACCGGCTGCTTTTTCTCAGCACGGGCCATCAGCTGTTTCTTTTTCTCCAGCTCGGTCTCAGGTCAGTGTTTGTGCACAAGTTTAAAGAGCTGAGTGGCCTTTTGCCGGTCTAGGGCCTGGGTTAACTGGTTGATTGCCGGGGAACCTCCTGGTGCTTGCAAAAGATGAACCTCTGGCGTTGGAGCCGTATGTGGTGTTGCCATTCCATGAAGTGAGTAGGGTCCTTCTTGAGTTGAATATCCTGGCCAATGTCAAAGTTCTCAGGCCGTCTTCTTAGGCGAGTTCACTTAGACCTTCAGTTGGTCAGAGACATCTTGACTCTGGGTGATGGAGTGGCTTTTCTGGTACTATGTCCAGCACCTCCTGTGATAGGTCTGCAGTGTGGTTGTTCGAGGTTCCTGTTTCTTCTTGGGTCAGAGGTGAAGAAAGTGTCATGGTCCCATCTTCCTGGAACACTCTGGTCGCTTTCAGCTTCTGCAGTAGGTCCACTCCCAATAGGTTGAGGGTGCAGGTCTTTGACACAACAAACTGGGACATGATGGAGTGTTCTGGCTGAGTCCACATGCCCAGGGGCTTCATAATCTGGAAATATCTGACTTGACCATCAATTCCCATACAGGACGCAGAAGATTCTGATAGATAGGTGAGGTTGCGGAGTTCCACAAGAAAAGATCTGACTACGCCATCCACTCTCAGGATATTGGTCCCACTGGTGGGGTTCCCTGTGGACTTGGCGTGCTCCTGTCCTATGGACGGGGTTCTTCACTGCTTTCTGTGTTTCTTCTTCTTCTGGGCGAAGTCGGTGTTCTGCACCGGTTCCGGAAATGACCAAACTCGCCACAGTTGTAACACTGGACATCCCTTCTGTCCCAGCGGGACTCAATCCTTTTTGCTACTGGGAGCAGGGTATCCATTGCTATTGACGTGTACTCAGGCCTGGCTACTACCAGTGGTTTCCTGATTGGTTCTCTCAGTCCATGCACAAAAGCCTGTGCCAACATCCGTCTGTGTGTCTGATCATGGGTAATGAGGCCCAAATCTTGAAACACTTGCATCACTCTGTCATGGAACTTCTCCACAGACTCTGTCTTGTCTTGACTCATGTCATGTAGGCTGAGAGCTTGTCCTGCTAGTCTGCCTTTGGCCCACTCTCTGAGCTGCTCAATTAGCTTTGGTCCTGTCTCCCAGGCATACGCATCTAATTCTGCTGGAAGCTTGAAGTGTTCTCTCATAATTGGCCAGAATGCCTCACCTGCTTTTATTTCCATTATGGCCAGAGATCAATCCAGGCTGCTGCATACGTTTGCTGGATCTGCTGCATTTTTTGGCAAAATGGCATGGGGTGTATCCCTGGGTCTGGCAGCATACTGATCACCTGGCTTGGGATGAAGGGCTCATAGGATGGTGCCTCTACCTGTCCCTGCTCTCTTGGTGTTTGTGGGTTCTCTTCCCTAGTATTGGGCAGCATGTATGACGTTGTGTCTTCATCTTCATCAGATGAAAAGTGACATGGTGTGCTTGGTGCATACACTGGGTGAGGCTGCGGTGGATCAGTGTCATAGTTCCATGTTGGCAGCTCTGCTCGGCACTGAGGTTCCTCATTTGTGTCTGTAGCTACACCTCCCCCTGTGAAGCCCCGGCTGTGGGCTCTGCTAGCTGTTGTGTCTGGGGGCTACCTGCAGCGTTTTGTGTAGGGAGATTTGCACTTTCTTCTCCTGATATAATGACTGGCAATGTTTGTACTGTGCTTGGGATAGACAGGGTGCCCTGTGCTGGAGGTACTGAATACAGGGACACCACATTGCTTTGATTGGGCGTTGACCCAGTTGATAACGTAGGAGGAAAAACAGGAAGAGAAGGGAGGTGTGAGGGAGAAGTGGGGTGTGTGATGGAAGAAGAGGAAAAAGGAGGAGAGAGAGAGAGGGGAGAGAGAGAGGAGAGAGACGGAAGGGAGGGAGAGAAGAGTGAAAGGGGAAGGGAGAGAAAGATGGAGGAGAGAGAGAGGAGAGAGAGAGGAGAGAGAGGAGAGAGAAGGAGGGGAGGGAGAGAAGAGTGAAAGGGGGAAGGGAGAAAGATGGAGGAGAGAGAGAGGAGAAAGATGGAGGGGGATAAGTAGAAGAAGATGAAGAAGATTTGAGAGTTGGAGAGTAAGAGATAGAAGAAGAGGAAGAAAATGGATGTGTCAGAGATGTGAGGGAGGAGAAAAAAGGAATGATAGGGAAAGAAGGATAGAGAGGAAAGGCAGAGGTGGGGAGCGTTTTTCCCTGTACAAGGCTCCTTATTAAATGAGAGCAGACTACACCTGTCCGTGTCTCCACAGGATGGACATGTGATGTGTGTGACTCTAAATTCTGCTCTTGTGACATGTCCGTGATCATTTCCTCACAGATGATTTCAATGCTTCTTTAACACCTTTTCAATCTTATTCACATAAAAATCACTTCCTGGTCCATTCAAATAACTTGCTGTACCTTCTACACGATGCAAGACCACCACTGCTCTTTTATAGCAGACGGCAATCTAAAAACAAACTTTCCTGTGCCTTTCAAAAAACAAAAAAAAACGTTTCATTGTGCAGAGTAAAGTCTGCCCGTCCATTGGATTCTCACGTACTCTGACCTTCTATTCACATGCCTAGCCCTTTGATTCTCACGTACTGTGTCTATTCCAAAAACCTATTCAACAAAGGTGATTAAAAATCTGAGAACTGCTGCATTCTGGTTCTGTGTGCAAGGACACTGAAATTCTTGTCTTCGCTGAATGCCTGATGGGAGGGGTGAGTGAAACCGCTGCGCAACTGTTTGTGTGTTCTCCCTCCACCTGCAATTTCTTATCTGTTTCTGTCCTTGGTCTAAAGCACGCTAGTAGATCTTGCTGGTTGGAGAATAAAACTCTAAAATAAATTGATTAGAAAAACCTCTCCAAAAATATTTAAAAATTTACTTAAAAGAAAAACTTTAAAACAAAAGTTAGATTTAAAAAGAAAAAAGAAAGAAAACCCTACACAGTTTAGTAAAAATTCTAGGAAAAAGATTGACCAAAATAAAAACTCCAAAAAGCAAAAAGAAAAAACTGATCAAAAAAGGGGAGGGAAAAAAAAAACGTATTAATAGTAAAACTCTAAAAAACAACAAGGTTGACAAGAAGAAAAAACCCTTATTACTAAAACAGCTAATTAAAAACAGAAAAGAGGTGGAAAAACTGATTGTAAAATGATAAAAACAAAGAGAAAAAATACTTTAAAACTTTTGTCTGGTAGCGTAGGCTTTATCCTACCGCCCTCTGGAATGTCATCTCGCTGCTGCCAGCACTTCCCCCTCCCTTATATCTCTGCCTGCTGTGTCTTACTGAAATCACGTATCAAAAAAAAAAAAGGTAATCCCTCAGAATAGAAAAAAAAACTGAATACAGTTTAGTCTGAATGCCTGAGAATTTTCACGCTACAGCCTGTAGCCAAAAACTAGCTCATAAAAGATCAAAACCAGGAAACAGATGTGACAACGTGATTAGCAGAGGGGGGGTCAAAGGGGTTTCTCGCTGCTGCAGCCAGCAGTGAATGAGATAGTGACAGAGCGCACTCTGCTCTGAATGAGATTTAAAGCGACAGTACCTGATACAGACAGGAACACGTACAAATGAAACAGACACCAGGGAGAATACGAATCCCTCTTTTGATGATCTGTGACACATACAAGCTGCTCTGGTAACTGATAACTCACCAATTGCACTGAGCATGACAATGCTCCAGGTCTATTACTCTGAAAACCGTTCGCCCTGGCCGGTGCGCAGGTCACAGTAATCTGTAATAGCCTTAATCAAAATTCTCACCATCCACATCTGATTTGACTGGGATGACCTCCCCCTTGCGTGGACGATTTCTGTGAGAACTTATCCAAATCAAAGCTCCTGCCCTTCACACCTGGATTGACTGGGATGACCTCCCTCCTGTGTGTGAAGGATTACTGCAGAAACTTAACCAATTCAAAGCCCTCGCCCTTCACACCTGGATTTACTGGGATGACCTCCCTCCTGTGTGTGAAGGATTACTGCGCAGACTTATCCAGCAATTTGGTTTTCTGCTATACAGCTCCAGAAATCAGCAAGCAAACACAGTCACCATTCCAATTTTCTCCCGGTTCACACAAAACATGAAACACATACACAGCACAGCAGCAAACACCTTATATCCAGGGTTTTGGATAAGGGTGTGGACTTTTTACACTACCTGGGAATGCGGTGGTGACCACACCTGACCGCAAGAGGTGTAAGACCTGGACTGGACACAAGGTACTTTCAGGTAAGATGACAAGATTTTCTTATCTTACTTATGGAGCTGCGCAGTCTCCGTCCCGTGAGCCAAGGCCATGGCCAACACCTCTGTCTCTCCGGTCAGCAGGTCCCCGTGCGTTTCGTCCACTGCCCCGCGTGCAGGCGCCAGCTGTTATGGAAATTTAATAAGGATAAATCTATCCTGCAGTGTTTGCTGTTGCTGTTCCCAATCTTATATTAAATGTCTTTTCTTTGAGCGCTCAGACGAAATGAGGACTGTCCACAACGGAAGTGTCAGTATAACAGTTCGTCAAGACCAACAGTTTATTATTCATTCAAGGTTTTATACGTTTACAAAAAGGGGCTGGTTAGTCAATTAACATGCAATTAAAAACTGCTAGATTATTGGCTGTTTTAGTGTAAGTATGATAAGTATGATAATTATGATAAAAGGGCTGAAGTTGCAGATTTATTGTTTATTGTTCTTTGTCCCAGTTTTCCTGCGTGGCTAGTAAAGAAAATAATAGATATCTTCTGTCCTTGTTTCTGTGTCCTTGGTAAAAAAAATCCCTATGAGCTATAGCCAGGGTCGTCTTAAGCGACTGATTATAGCTAGCATCAGCTTTTGCATAGATATGCTGAGCACAGGATTTTTTAGCAAGTGAGATCTATCTAACTGTAAATGCAAATATATGAATATACGTTGAATACGTGGAATACATGTATATTTCCATGACATAGTGAGACCTCTCCGACTGGGAGCTACATCTGTTAGCATCGTAGACGCGTGTACTGAAAGGATTGAAGAATTTTCAGCATGAATGTGGAGAAACCACTTGTCATATTAGTAGTGCTGAGTAGAGTTGAGCGAATTTGTTTGGGTTCCCTCGTATTCGGCAAGCTATAGTGCTTACCGAATAAGCTGCAGAGGGAACCCGGCTTCCTGGATCGCGCCGGCTGATTGGCTGATTAGCTTATCTGCGCCGCAGCTGCATGTGTCGCTGCTGTGTCACAGTTACAGCACATGTATGGAGAGCCTAAGGCCAGGGTCACACTACCGTATAATACGGACGAGCGAGAGGCAATACAAAATCGCATAGCGCTCGTCCCAATGTTAATCTATGGGGCAGCTACGATCATCCGATTTTTTCTCGCACGTCTTATACGTGCGAGTGAAATCGTAGCATGCTGCGATTGTACTCGTATCTCGGCCGAGAGTCGCCAATGCAAGTCTATAGGTGCTATAAAAAAACGGATTCCACACGGACCATGCGTGTGAATTGCGAGAAATACGCATGCATTGGGCAGGTGACAGGAAATTGCCTCAGCCATTAAATCAGTAATGTTTGCCATGCTAATTAGCCTTGGAAGCTCTTGAAACAGGAAGTGTCACGCCTCCACGGAGTCCAGCAAGATGGCCAGACAAATTAATGTCGAGCTACTCATTGCGCTTGTTCAGGAGACCCCAGAACTTTGGGATGTACGTGATGCACACAAGTCAACTAAACAAACACAACAGGAAAGTAGGAGGAGACTTGATTTTCAAGCAATAAATAGCCTTGAACATTAATTTCTAATTATTTTCAGGTCCGAAATCATTAATGTGCTCATTTTGCATGAGTGCCATAAAATCACACCATACGTATGTCACACGGATCCTTAGATGCGAGTAAATCGCATCATCGCATTTAAAACGGATTACATACGGATCAACATACAGAAAACAGTTGTGCGATTATCGCATTACAAAATCGGACCGTTTTTTTTACACGTTGTGTGTGACTCCAGCCTAACAAACTGACTCTCCATGCATGTGCTGCATGTGCTATGACTGTGAAACAGCCCAGATACATGCAGCTGCGGCACTGATCAGCTCATCACCTGTCGCGATCCAGGTATCCGGGTTCCCTCTGCAGCTTATTCGGTAAGCACTATAGCTTGCCGAATAAGAGGAAACCTGAACAAATTCGCTCAACTCTAGTGTTGAGCTATTTAAATTGTTCGATTGGTTTATTACAAATTTCTCAAATGGGAGTTGAATTATACTGATTGCAACTGAATTTTGGCAGTGAGATACATGAATTAAATTACGTAATATTTAGTATCACTGAACTATTACTAATAATCGGAACCCTTAGCTCAGTGTTACATTGATTTGGTTGTGGAATTAGTGGTACAGCCATTTCTGCAAAGTGTCCCCAGCACAGAACATTCCTCAGGCCCAATAACCTCATTATAGCATGCCAAGGTGAGTAAGCACGTGTATTTCTGCATGAGGCACTCATGCTCGCTATTGAATAATTCCAGATGTTTTAAAAATGTTTCTATTTTCAATAATTTGCAGATGACTAACATGTCTATTGATCTTGTGATTTCTTATAAATCCAAAACTTTTCCTTCTTGGTGTTGCAATTTCAGTTTTGAGGAGCGTATTATTTCTGTAAGCATAGATACTTTTGAAGAACACTTTGCAGGGCACTTAGCAGATATTCCACAAATGTTCTGAATTTATAAAAATAGTGCACAAAGAAGAGCTTATTTGGTATAAAGCAGATTTTTGTATATATTTTCTATATAAAAAATGTGCCCACTTTTAGTCACAACTATCTTCTGCACACATTTTGAGAATTTCTATATATTATTGATCATTAGTATGGTGCTCAGTGAAATTTAGCTTATCCATTGGCACTTGTATAACAAAAATTTGATGTATTAAGACTCTTTTCTTTTATTGTGTCACTCTGCCACCTAGTGGACATTCAGTGTAAAAGCAAGATTAACACAATTGGGAGTCATGAATAAAAAATGTAGCCTCAACAAACTGGTGGTGGTAAACCTAGAAAATGTAAGTGCAATTTCATGCAAAACTCTATTTAGCATTATTAGACTGTGATATAATAATCTTCAAAGAGCATACAATGTGATAATAGTTACATAAAATGTAGATAGAGCCTAAAGATGGAGTGGTTAAACTTCTCTACCTCATTGCTATCTCAGTAAATTAGAAAACTATATAACACCAGCTTGAAAAATGATTTTAAAACCCGAAATGTTGGCCTCCTGAAATGTATGTTCAGTAAATGCACTCAGTACTTGGGCTCCTTTTGCATCAATTACTGCATTAATGCGGCGTGACATGGAGGTGATCAGTCTGTGGCACTGCTGAGGTGTTATGGAAGCCCAGGTTGCTTTGATAGCAGCCTTGTTGGGTCTGGTGTCTCTCATCTTCCTTTTGACAATACCGGTTAAAGTCAGGTGAGTTTGCTTACCAATCAAGCACAGTGATACTGTTGTTTTTAAACCAGGTATTGGTACTTTTGGCAGTGTGGACAGGTGCCAAGTCCTGCTGGAGAATGAAAAACACTTGAAATACATCACTTGTGGGGGTGGTTAAGCTACTTAATGTGATCATGGTTTGGGTCACATGGGCTGTGTGTATGGACCTGAATGGTCAGAGAGTTGTAAGGTCCTGGATGGCCTGTGTGTTGGAAAATCCTGGGAGTAGGATCGGATCCCTGGAGCACACGGAGAGGCCATGTGTGTGCACAGTCTGTGATGGCACTGCGTTGGGGGAGCTAACGTCCTTCTGAGGGTCTGGACTGTCGGGTGGCCTGGTGAGCAAGGACGGTGATCCCAGTTAGGCAGCTTCCCTGGGAACCTAGGTCTGACGAGGAGTCAGCGTATGAAGCAGGAGCTCCTGGAAGGTAACCCAGAGTATGGGGACTGTGTGCACTGACGGCAGTCAGCCAATGAACGGGGCGGTCACCCATGGTAATTGAACGGAGTAAGGTCCAGCATGTTTAGAGACTGCAACTTATTGTCGTCTGTTGGTGCCTGTTGTGTTCCATGGACATTAATGAACTGTTCGGCGCGCGGTCGCCCACGGTAACTGGACAACGGAAGTCCAGCATGTTTAGGGACTGCGTATTAACCTGTGAACTAGGAAGTGCTATGGACTATGTTTGATGTGTAACATGGTGGTTTATGATATCAAAATAAACCCAAATAGACTGTTTTGTGGAGAAAAACGTGCCCGTGTGCCTTCATCCCGTTGCTAAGCGAGTGTCCCCAACACATGCAGTAAGCGCTGTCTTACTATATACATATATATATATACAGTATATATATTATACTGTATATATATTGTTTTTGTGAGAATCGAGTGAACTCAGTCTCAATGGAAAATTCCTAGCCACCATTATATACTGAAAAACACAGTCCCTGACCATTTTTGGCACAAAATGCAAATTTTTTTCCAAATGAAAATTTACTGTGTTCTATGCATCAAATTTGGGTAATGCTTCCTCGTCACACCCTGATCAGGATTGGGCCTCATGCGCAGGGCATGGCACAAAGGTCAACATTGTTGTGATATAGGAAACAAAAACTCTTGGAATTCCCTTAATGCAAGTTTACTTAACCCCTTAACGACCGCCGATACGCCTTTTAATGGCGGCGGTTAAGGGTACTTAAACCACAGCGCCGTGAATTCATGGCTCCTGTGGAGAAAGTATATAGCGCCCCCCAGAGTCGGATTTTCTCAGGGGTCTCAGCTACCGGTGGTAACCGAGACCCCAGAGAACATGATTCGGGTCGGTTTTTACCGACCCCGCTTTTGTGATCATCGTTATTAACCATATAACGGTGACAGAAAATAAAAAAGCCGCGATTCTGCATTTAATTTCTCTCTCCTCTGATGTGATCGCAAATCAGAGGGGAGAGAAATAGGGTCCCCAGGTCCCCCGATCTGTCCCCCGTACCTCTAGGTGTTCCCCCCCCCATCCTCCTATGGCTCCCGCAGCTCTCGGCGTCTTCTTCCTGTAAAGAAAATGGCAGGCGCATGCGCAGTACGCCCGCTGAATCTGCCGGCCAGCAGATTCCATTCATTCAGTGAAAGGATTTATCACAGTGATCAAAATGTACTATCACAGTGATCAAAATAAAAAAATTGTAAATAGACCCCCCCCCCTTTATTACCACCCTAGTTAGGGAAATATAATAAAATAAAGATAATATATTTATTTTCATTTTTCCATTAGGGTTAGGGTTGGGGTTGGAATTAGGGTTAGAATTAGGGTTAGGGTTAGAATTAGGGTCAGGGTTACAATTAGGGTTGGAATTAGGGTTGGGATTAGGGTTAGGATTAGGGTTAGGTTTGGAATTAGGGTTAGGGGTGTGTTGGGGTTAGGGTTGGAGCTAGAATTGAGGGGTTTCCACTATTTAGGCACATCAGGGGGTCTCCAAACACGACAAGGCATTCAAAAAGTCAAATGGTGCTCCCTCCCTTCCGAGCCCTGCCATGACCCCAAACAGTGGTTTACCCCAACATAAGGGGTATCAGCGTATGCAGGACAAATTGCACACCAATTTTGGGGTTCTAATTTCTCCTGTTACCTTTGGGAAAATAAAAAATAGCTGGCTAAAAAATCATTTTTGAGGAAAAAATGATTTTTTTTCAAGCTCTACTTTTATAAACTTCTGTGAAGCACTTGGGGGTTCAAAGTGCTCACCACACATCTAGATAAGCTCCTTGGGGGACTAGTTTCCAAAATTGTGTCATTTTGGGGGGTTTCTACTGTTTAGGCACATCAAGGGCTCTGCAAACGCAACATGACGTCCGCAGAACATTCCATCAAAGTCTGCATTACAAAATTGCGCTTCTTCCCTTCCAAGCTCTCCCATGCGCCCAAACAGTGGTCCCCCCCCACATATGGGGTATCAGCGTACTCAGGAAAAATTGCACAACAACTTTTGTGGTCCAATTTCTCCTGTTACCATTGGGAAAATAAAAAATAACGGGCTAAAATATAATTTTTGAGGAAAAAAATGATTTTTTATTTTCACAGCTCTACGTTTTAAACTT
This sequence comes from Oophaga sylvatica, assembly GCA_033576555.1. Taxonomy (NCBI): domain Eukaryota; kingdom Metazoa; phylum Chordata; class Amphibia; order Anura; family Dendrobatidae; genus Oophaga; species Oophaga sylvatica. The sequence goes on along the minus strand of JARQOD010000005.1, from coordinate 388,032,658 downwards.
CTGTGAAGCACTTGGAGGTTGAAAGTGCTCACCAAACATCTAGATAAGTTCCTTAAGGGGTCTAGCTTCCAAAATGTGGTCAGTTGTTGGGGGTTTCCACTGTTTATGCACATCAGGTGCTCTCCAAACGCAACATGGCGTCCAGCCAATTCTGCATTGAAAAAGTCAAACGGCGCTCCTTCCCTTGCGACCTCTTCCGTGCGCCCAAAAAGTGGTTTACCCCCACATATGGGGTATCGGCATATTCAGGAGAAATTGCACAACAAATTTTGTGGTTAATTTTCTCTTTTAAAACTTGTGAAAAAAAAATTGGTTCTGAAGTAAATTTTTTGCCAAAAAAGTTAAATATTATTTTTTTCCTTCCACGTTGCTTCAGTTCCTGTGAAGCACATAAAGGGTTAATAAACTTCTTGAATGAGGTTTTGAGCACCTTGAGGGGTGCAGTTTTTAGAATGGTGTCACTTTGGGTATTTTCTATCATATAGACCCCTCAAAGTGACTTCAAATGTGATGTGGTCCCTAAAAAAAAAATGGTGTTGTAAAAATGAGAAATCGCTGGTCAACTTTTAACCCTTATAACTTCGTAACAAAAATTTTGTTTACAAAATTGTGCTGATGTAAAGTAGACATGTGGGAAATATTGTTTATTAAGAAATTTGTGTGACATATCTCTCTGATTTAAAGGCATAAAAATTTAAAGTTTTGGAAATTGCTAAATTTTCAAAATTTTCGTCATATTTCCGTTTTTTTCATAAATAAATGCAAGTCATATAAAACATTTTTTACCACTAACGTGAAGTACAATATGTCACGAAAAAAACAATCTCAGAATCAGCAGGATTCGTTACAGCGTTCCACAGTTATAACCTCATAAAGTGACAGTGGTCAGAATTGTAAAAATTGGTCCGGTCATTAAGCTGCAAATTGGCTCTGTCACTAAAGGGTTAACAATAGCTCTCTGGGAAGGACTGCTTCCCTTGCACAAGACAGGGCACATAGAATAAGGGACCTAGCTGTACAGTCATGGCCAAAAGTTTTGAGAATGACACAAATATTAATTTTTACAAAGTCTACTGCTTCACTTTTTCTAATGGCAATTTGCATATACTCCAGAATGTTATAAAGAGTGATCAGCTTAACAGCAATTACTTGCAAAGTCAATATTTGGCTAGAAAATGAACTTTATCCCCCAAAACACATTTCAACATCATTGCAGCCCTGCCTTAAAAGGACCAGCTAACCTCTTTTCAGTGATTGATCCATTAACACAGGTGTGGGTGCAGATGAGGACATGGCTGGAGATCAATCTGTCATGATTAAGTAAGAATGACACCACTGGACACTTTAAAAGGAGGCTGGTGCTTGGCATCATTGTTTCTCTTCTGTTGACCATGGTTATCTCTAAAGAAACACATGCAGTCATCATTGCAATGCACAAAAATGGCCTAACAGGGAAGAGTATCGCAGCTAGAAAGATTGCACCTCAGTCAACAATCTATCGCATCATCAAGAACTTCAAGGAGAGAGGTTCCATTGTTGCCAAAAAGGCTCCAGGGTGCCCAAGAAAGACCAGCAAGCGCCAGGAACGTCTCTTAAAAGTGTTTCAGCTGCGGAATCGGGCTACCAGCAGTGCAGAGCTTGCTCAGGAATGGCAGCAGGCAGGTGTGAGTGCATCTGCACGCACTATGAGGCGGAGACTCTTGGAGCAAGGCCTGGTCTCAAGGAGGGCAGCAAAGAAGCCACTTCTCTCCAGAATAAACATCATGGACAGACTGATATTCTGCAAAAGGTACAGGCAGTGGACTGCTGAGGACTGGGGTAAAGTTATTTTCTCTGATGAATCCCCTTTTTGATTGTTTGGGACATCAGGAAAACGCCTCATTTGGAGAAGACAAGGTGAGCGCTACCACCAGTCTTGTCTCATGCCAACTGTTAAGCATCCTGAAACCATTCATGTGTGGGGTTGCTTCTCAGCTAAGGGAATCGACTCTCTCACAGTCTTGGCTAAAAACACAGCCATGAATAAAGAATGGTACCAGAATGTCCTCCAAGAGCAACTTCTCCCAACCCTCCAAGAGCAGTTTGGCGATCAACAATGCCTTTTCCAGCATGATGGAGCACCTTGCCATAAAGCAAAGGTGATAACTAAATGGCTCAGGGAACAAAACATAGAGATTTTGGGTCCATGGCCTGGAAACTCCCCAGATCTTAATCCCATTGAGAACTTGGGTCAATCATCAAGAGACGGGTGGACAAACAAAAACCTAAAAATTCTGACAAAATGAAAGCATTGATTGTGCAAGAATGGACTGCTATCAGTCAGGATTTGGTCCAGAAGTTGATTGAGAGCATGCCAGGGAGAATTGCAGAGGTCCTGAAGAAGAAGGGTCAACACTGGAAATATTGACTTGCTGCATTAACTCATTCTAACTGTCAATATAAGCTTTTGTTACTCATATGTTTGCAATTATTATATTTCTGTCTGTGATAAAAACATCTGTCAAACACACATAAAAACCAGAGGGCAGCAGATCATGTGAAAATATAATATTTGTGTCATTCTCAAAACTTTTGGCCATGACTGTACAACTACATTGAATTGCAGGCTTAAAGGCTCCCATTTTCCAAGCCATTTTAGAAAAAACTTTCTGTATTCCTAGTCATAAGGTCACTAGATATTCTGAGTTTGTCAAAAGGGAAGGATACTATTCTAGAAATTTTGTAAATAGATACATTGATTTTTCAAGGCCTTTCCCAGCAAGCAGAATTTTTTTTTCAAGAGGAAACTTCTGTTTAACCCCTTTCCGACATCGGGCGTAAATGTATGCCAATGTCGGACTCCCCCTGTTTGGTGCTGGTGTGGCACCCCAGAGTCCGGTTGCCACGGTGACATTGCCTCCCTCTATAGAGTGGTGATGTCATGCCTGGAAGCAGGAAGAGGTCCCCATGTGAGGTAATACACAGGATCCAACACTTGTTCTAACTCCAGACCAGAAGGGGCAGAGCTTAAGGAGTGACAGTTGGTGGGAGGAGTTAGTGCTGAGGTAAGAAGATTGTTCTGGAAAGACTGAGTTGGTCTGAAGTGAGGGAAGAGAGAGGAGCGGAGACAAGGGCTCTGGGAATTGCAGCTGCATCAGAGATGATCCCGGAGCAGAGCGCTGATAAAAAGGACGCCAGAGTCCTGGGCTGTGCGGGTACTGTACGCCCCGACAGCCGAATCTTGGGGACAGGGGACTGCAAGCTCCCTGACCACACCGAACACCTGGAGGCACCGCAGCAGACCAATAGCTCAAAGCTGCCAGTGAACAGACAGTGCCTGTGATACACTCACCCTGTTTGCCATACAGGTTAAAGCCAACACGCAGGAAAGGGTTGCAGCTTTAGCAACAGGCAGCAATGACCAGAAAAGAGAGCGCAGCTGGAAGGCCTCTAACCCCAACTGGCAGGGTGTATCCCCTGAATGCTTCCAGGCAAGCCGGACTCCTGCTACCATCTGTAACTAGTACCCCGGATTGCATCTTCATTTAGCAAGAAGTAAAGGTAAAGAAAACTGCACTTTTCTGTGTCCCTTGCTTATTCTCTGCACCTCAACGTTCACCATCACCTGAACAGACTGCCATATTTGCCCTGGGGCCCCGCTCTACCCGTGGGGAGCAGTAACATCTCTGCTGCATCACCATCCACCCCAGTGTACCTGAACCGCAGCGTTGGCCATATATAGTCGAACACCAAGGGTGGCGTCACAAACTAATTCCCCTACAAACTACCCCCACCATCATCTTTGACCATTTTATTGGATGCCCAGGGCCACAGACCGGGACACTGCTGCCGTGACTTCCTCTTGAAGAACTGCCCGGCCTGGTACCAAGTACCGCACGGCGCTCCAACTTGGAGTCACGAACAGGATCTCGTAGCTCGACATCATCGGGTACTGTGTGCCAGAGACTTTATTGCATTGTGTGCCAGAAACTTTATTGAACTTTTAAATCGCCACTATAACTGCATCACACGGCGCGCGTGAGAAGAGAGGGGTGTGCCGTCGTGGGCGGAGCCTTAAAAAGAGTGCGAAACGAAGCCTTGCCCCGCTCTCTGACGTCAGCGAGCGAAGTGAAGCTGGAGTGCGCTCTATTAGGAGCGGATCAAAAGCAGGAAGTCCTGGCTTGGAGACCGGAAGGAGCTCAAACCAGCCCGTCGGGGAGCAGCTGCTGACCACGGTAAAGGTAAACAGAGCCTAGCTGAAGTTCACTGAGTGGGGAAAAAATGCCCAACCCGGGTGGATATCCAGCGGCGGTCACAGCCGCAGCCCCCATAGTGCAGCAAGATCCTGCGGCGGCCGCAGCCTCCATATGCTGCTGTCAATGCCGTACATACCAGGAGCGGCCTGGTTACCGCAGTACTCAGGGAGTCGCACACCCTGAGCGATTTCAAGGAGAGACTGTGTAGTTTGTTCAAAGTGTACCCCCTTTCTGAGAGTCAAAAAATCAGCATCCTCATTGGCTAGTTAAGGCCTCTTTCACATTTCCGGTGGGCGCCTGGCGGCGCCCCCGGCATTTTGCCGCAGCGCCGCATCTGAAAATCTGATGCGCCGCATGCGGCTTTTTTCGCATTGACATGCATTAGCGCCGGATGGCGCCGCATGTCAATGCGTTGCATGCGGTTTTGTCCAGATGCGGCGCAAATGTACATAGCGGCGTCCGGAAAAAACGCTGCATGTAATGTTTTTTGTTTTTGCCGGATGGTTTCTGATCTCTCCAAGCATCAGAAACCATCCGGCAAAAAACCGCATTTTGGCCGCCGGAAGTGTGAAAGGTTTTCAGATGCAGCGCTGCGGCAAAATGCCGGGGGCTCCGCAAGGCGCCCGCCGGAAATGTGAAACTAGCCTAACTGATGCGGCCCAGAGGGAGTTAAAGTCCTGGACCCACACTGATAAAGGAATTGTCAAACAAATCTTAGCCATGCTGAAGGACACCTTTGACACCCGCACTGCAGCAGAGATAAAAATGAGATTCTTCGGGTGCAAACAAAGGGTGCAGGACAGTATATGGGACTATGCCCTTAACCTTCAGGAGGCACTATGGGCCATAAAGCAGGTTGACCCTGACAGCGTGCAAGATGAGGATAGATTGCTAATGGAGCAGTTTATTGAGGTACTCCAGTCTAACAATCAAAGGACACAGATGTGCATAATGGCCCTACAAAATCTTGAACTGAACTTTGCACACTTTAAGAATAGGGCCATCCGGGTGCTGCATGAAACAAATCCTAGCCGCACAGAACCCTCTAGGCACCCAGCAATTACATACCAGCAGGAGGCAGCATCCTTTCCCCAGACCCCTATTGAGACAGACACATCGGCCCAAAATGATGACTCTGCTGCAAACCTACGTCTCCAGGTCAAGGAACTGACCAAAAGTGTGGCTGCACTCACAAAAACTGTGAAGTCCATGCAAGTGGCTTCAAAGAAGAAGATCCAGCTGGCCTCCAGTTCAGATGACGACACGTGGCAAGGGCAGAGGAGAATTCCACCGACCAGAGGGAGAGACAGCGATCGTTACGACGAGGACGGACAGCCCATCTGTCACCGCTGCAACAAAGCGGGACACATCGCAAGATTGTTATTTAAACAAGCAACCCCTGAGGCAAAGGGCCAACCCCCAGGAGTAAGACGTCCAGTCCCACAAAGTTGGCGAGAAAAGTACGAAGGAGGACCGCCGGTCCTGCCCGTCGTGATTGATGGCTTCCCGATGAACGCCTTACTGGACACCAGCTACCTGGTGACAACGATGCCATATGTCCTCTTTAAGTGGTACTGGGCTGATACAGACATTACTCGCAGCCCAGATGAACACCTTGCTATCTTTGCCAGCAATGGTCAGCCCTTGCCTCAGATGGGGTTTAAAGAGGTGACCATCAAGATTGGCCGAGTGGAATTGCAGTCACAAGGTTTGATTATAGTTGATATTGACAAACGAGAATGTCATACTATGATTACTTTAGGCACCAATGTAATAGAAAATTGTCTTGCAGAAATTATTGTTTTGTTACAACAGGTAGCCGAGACCGCCAGCTCCAGTCAGCAGCGGGTCCTGCAAAATATTGTGTTACTCCTGAAATATATATGGAGATTTAAAATTACCCCAACACTGTATACAGCTGTACGCTTGTGATACAGCACCCTTTTTCTGCTTTTTATATTCTGGTGTAATCCATACTGAGCCTGTGAGAGTCTGTGTCTGACTCTGGAAATATATACGGAGATTTACAATTATCCCTAGACTGTATACAGCTGTACGCTTATGATACATTATCCTTTTTCTGCTTTTTATATTCTGGTCTAATCCTGAAATATATACGGAGATTTGAATTTACCTCAACACTGTATACAGCTGTACGCTTGTGATACAGTACCCTTTTTCAGCTTTTTTTATTCTTGTCTAATCCATACTGAGCCTGAGAGCGTCTGTGTGTGACTCCTGAAATATATACGGAGATTTACAATTTTTTCACTATACTATATACACCTGGTATCTGGTCATACAGTACCCTTTTTCTGCTTTTTATATTCTGGTCTAATCTATACTGAGCCTGTGAGCATCTGTGTGTTACACCGGATATATATATGGAGATTTAAAAATACACCAACACTATATACACCTGGTATCTTCTGATACAGTACCCTTTTTCTGCTTTTCATATTCTGGTATAATCCATACTGAGCCTGTGTGTTACTCTCGAAAGATAGACGGAGATTTAGAATTTTCCCCTTCACCGTATACAGCTGTAAGCTTCTGATACAGTAACATATATCTGCTGGTATTTTGGGTACATTTTCCCAAACATGAGGAAGTATGGTGGAAGAGGCCGCGGACGTGGGCGGGGGGGCCAGCTGGTACTGATGGTGTTGGTGGTGCATCTGCTGGAAGTGCCAAAAGCACAATAGCACCTAAGGCAGGAGGTGTTGAGCCTGCGTCATCGTCTGGCTCAAGAGGGCCTGGAAGGCTCCCTTTTCTGGGAGTAGGCAAACTGCTTTTAAAGCCGGAGCATCAGGAACAGATTTTGTCTTACATTGCAGAAACAGCCTCCAGCTCTATCGCCTCCTCTTCTGAAGTTTCAAAAAATGCAAGCACTGAGTCGTCAGTGCAGGCTCCTGGTCCGAAACAACACCTTTCCTTGTGTCCTTCACCCCCACCAAAAGTGAAGGATGCGGCTAGCCACACCAGATTACTCCATGGAGCTCTTTTCTCATACCATGCCTGGGTTATGAAGTCAAATCCTGAATTCCTCAGTCCAACATGAATCTGACATGGAGTGCACTGATGCACAGCCACTGCCAGATGATTCTGCTGGTACATTCACCCAGAGCACTACATTGCCCTCGCTGTACACTGAGCCAGAATCTGACCCTGATGAAACTCAGGTGCCACCTTACACGGTGACACAGAGGAAGGTGCAGATGAAATTAAAGAGGAGGTGATGGATGACCCAGTTGTTGACCCGGATTGGCATCCATTAGGGTAAGAGGGTGCCACTGGCAATAGCTCAGAAGAGGAGAAAGATCGGCAGCAGGCATCGAATTCGCAGCAGCGGTTATCTGGCAGGCCCGTAGCAGTCCAAAAACGTGTTAAAAAAAACAAAAAGAGTTGCAGGACAGCTTGGTCAGACGGTCAAATTAGCACAGCGTGCAAGCCATGAAAATTTATACCATATTAGGAAGAGTGCAGTGTGGCACTTTTTTTTACCAAAATCCTATTTATGAGGAAAAGGTTATCTGTAAGAAGTGCGGAAGGACCTTTATCGGAGGGAAAAATCTCGGACATTTGAATACCAGTTGCATGCTTAGACATTTAATCAACATGAAATTGCAAGCGTGGACGAACTACAAAACCTCAGGTAGCACATGTGCACCTGCTCCGACTGAAGGTAGCCAGCAACGCTCCATCGCTTCCCCCACTGTAAGCCCACTGGTTAGCACACCACTAGCAAGAAATGTTGAGGTGTCCTCGCAAGGCTAAGCAGTCAGGGAATCACAATGTTTTTGCAACGAAAGACTGAATCTAGGCCATCACCACCACCACCATCACCATCACCAACCCCCTCTCCGTCCGTCATGTCCACCACTAGTTCATCCATATGCAGCTCTCAAGTCCAGCTCACCCTAGCAGACACTCTGAGTAGGACATGAAAGTACTCATCCTCTCATCTGCGAACACTGACTTTGAACGCCTACATTGGCAAACTGATCTTATTAGAGATGATACCCTTCCGTTTGGTTCAAAGCGCAGCGTTCCGAGAGCTCATGTCCTATGCTGTCCCACGCTATGACCTACCCAGTCGGCACTTCTTTTCTAGAAAATCCAATCCTGCCCTCCACCTGCATGTGAAAAACCGCATTATCCATGCACTCAAACAATCAGTGAATGTAAAGGTGCACCACACAACAGATGCATGGGTCAGTAGGCATGGCCAGGGCCGTTACGTGTCCATCACTGCGCACTGGGTTAATGTGGTGGATGCAGGGTCAACAGGGGACAGCGGTGGTGGGACAGTGCTGCCTAGCCCACGGTATAGGCAACAGTTGGCTGTAAACGTTCGACCCTCCTCCTCCTCCAGAAGCGAAAGCTCCTCGACAGAGCGCAGTCGCACGAGCACTCAATCCGCAGCTGCCAGTGTTGCACACTAGGTTTCCCTCTATCGAACAGCTAGTGGTAAGCGTCAGCAGACTGTTTTAAACATGATGTCTTTGGGCGACAACAGACACACCGCGGAGGTACTGGCCGACTGCTTGCAGCGAGAAACTCAGTCATGGCTGGGCAGTCTACATCTTGCGCCAGGCAAGGTAGTCAGTGATAGCGCCTGTAATTTTGTGGCGGCAATAGCCCTGGCAAAACTCAGACACATACCTTGCCTAGCTCACACCTTGAACTTGGTGGTGCAGTGCTTCATAAATAATTATCCGGAGTTAACAGCCCTGCTCCATAAGGTGCGAAGACTGTGCTCGCACATCCGTCGTTCGCCCATAGACTCCAGTGGTATGCAGAGGCTGCAGCGATTGCTCCACCTCCCCAAGCACAGCCTAATCATAGATGTTGCAACAAGGTGGAACTCCACCATGCACATGGTTGAGAGGCTGTGCGAACAGAGGCAGGCTGTAATGCATTTGTGGGAGGATACACGGGCAGGCAGTTTGAGGGCAGACATGTAGTTGTCAGGTGTGCAGTGGTCAAAGCTGGAAGACCTCTGTAAAGTCCTTTAGTATTTTGAGGAATGCACACGGCTGGTAAGTGCAGACGACGCCATCATGAGCATGAGCATCCCACTTAGGCGTCTCCTCATGCAAACTTTGACGCACATGAAGGATCAGGCGTCTGCAGCGGAGGAGGAAGAGGAGGAGGAGGGAAGCCTTGATGACAGTCAGGCATTGTCTGCTCAGGGAACTGTCCTGGACGAGGTGGAGGAATAAGAGGAAGAGGAGGAGGAGGATGAGGGGGATGATTATTTTGCGGAGGAGGATGCTTCTCAGGGGCAAGAGAAAATGTTAGCTTGCCAAAGTCAGGTACAGGGTTTGTGATTGACTGGAGGGATGAGGATTTGGCAGAAAGTGCTCCTTCACCCACTGTCAGCGCATCATTGAACCCTGGAACATTGGCCCACATGTGTGATAATGTCTTGCGGATACTAAAAAGGGACCCCCGCATTGCCAAAATTATGAAGGATGATTGACTACTAGTTGGCCAGCATCCTCGATCCATGCTATAAAGGCAAATTACAGAACATCATGCCACAAGAGAACCTAGAGCTAATATTGGCGGACAAACAAGCAACTCTGCAGGTTCTACCACGAGCCGTACTGGGCCAAACGGAAGAGGTGTTCGTGGTGCGCACAGCCGAAGTGGCGTTGGAGACAGGGGTTTCATGACCATGTTGTGGACTGATTTATCGAGTACCGCTCACACGACTGTTAATACTGAATCGATTGCAGCAGACAGGAGACAGCAGTTGTCAACTATGGTTCAAAATTACCTCTCCTCCCCTATCGATGTTTTCCCTCACAGTTCATTCCCCTTTAACTACTGGACCTGTAAACTGGACACCTGGCCTGAATTGGCCCAGTATGCATTACAGGAGCTTGCTTGCCCTGCTGGTAGTGTGCTATCAGAAAGAGTCTTCAGTGCAGCTGGATCAATCCTGACAGAAAGAAGGACCCGGCTGTCGACCCAAAATGTTGGTGATCTCACCTTCATAAAAATGAACCATGCCTGGGTTTCAAAGGATTTTGTGCCACCATCCCCTGATGACACATAGGTTGCCAGCAAAATGGCTCGCTTTGTCCTCATCTTCCTCCGACTTCTCCAATTCCTCTATTTGCAGCTGCTGAACGTCCAGCCTACACTGCAACATATGCCAGTTTTTCCACCTCCCTAACTGGGCTGTACCCCCCCAGGGCCGGCGTCAGCACCTGGCGCACCCGGGCAAGTGCCGGTTCCTTGAGCAGGTGGGGGGGCCCACTCTTGGGCGACGGCACTGGAGCAGGGCCCCTTATAGTACGCAAAAGTGTCTTTGACGATGGGGGGGCCCACTCTCCGTCAGACACACCGGCGTACTATGAGGGGCCCTGTGCCAGTGCCGTCAGGGGCCCCAGCACTTGCAATACTTACCTCTCCCTGCTCCACCGCTGTGACGTCTTCCGCGTTTCCTGACAGTGACATTCAGTTCAGAGAGCGCGATGACGTCAAGTCTGTACACCCTCTGCCTGAACAGTGCAAGTGCAGAGAGCTGGAAGATGACGACGCTGAGGAGTCCAGAGTAGAGCAGTGCCCAGGGAGGAGAGGTATTTCATTTTCTTTAATGTTTGGAGCAATATATGGGGAGCATTATTGACTGGAGAATTATATATGGGGCCCATCATACACTTGAGCATCATAGATAGGGCCCATTATACACTGGAGCATTATATTGGCCCATCATACACTGGAGCATCATCCATGGGGCCCATCATATACTGGAGCATTATAAATGGGGCACATCAGACACTGGAGCAGCATATACGAGGCCCATTATACACTGGAGCATTATAAATGGGGCCAATTATATATGGAGCATTATATTGGCCCATCATACACTGGAGCATCATCCATGGGGCCCATCAAATACTGGAGCATCATATGGGGTTCATTATTTATGGGGCATCATATAGGGCATGGAGCATCATATGGAGCACATATGGGACCTATTCTGTATGGAGCATTATATGGAGCCCATTCTGTATGGAGCAATATATGGGGCCCATCATATACTGTATGGAGCTTTATATGCGACTCATTATACTGTATGGAGTAATATGTGGGACTCATTCTACTCTATGGGGACCGTACTATACTGTATGTCACATTATATGGGGACCATCATATACTGGAGCATTATGTGGAGCTCATCATATACTGTATGGAACATTATATGGGACCAATTATGTATGGAGCAATATATGAGGCTCATTATTCTGTATGGCGCACTATGTGGTGGCCATAATACTGTATGGAGTAATATACTGTCCGGTTTTTGAGCTATTGTAGAATTTAAAATAGATATCAGTCATGTAATGTAAGAAGTGAAGTATTTGTCATTGTACTATACCTATATTTCTGTGCCGTATCGTAGCATCATGAACTGTGGTATGTGTTAAAGGGGCCCACTGACACTCTTTCGCCCAGGGCACACGAAAACCTGGAGCCAGCCCTACCCCCCACAACTTTAGCCAAATAACCCCAGTTTGCAATGCGTAACTATTATTATAAAGTAAATTAAGGTTGCCAAGCTTAAGTACCGTATATACTCATGTATAAGCCGAGATTTTCAGCAGCTTTTTTTGTGCTGAAAATGCCCCTCGGCTTATACACGAGTCATTGGGCAGAAACCAGCGGAGGAGGGGGTGCCGCGGCAGGAGCCGGTGGCTGGGACATCATACTCACCCTCCCCGTGCCATCGCTGAACGTCCAGGCAATCTTGCGTTGTACCCGGCTTCCTGCAGCTCTCCTGTGCTGAGCGGTGATGTAATACTGCCCATTAAGGTCATGTAATATGGACACGACGCCACTCCCATAGGCGTGGCGTCCATATTCATGGCCTTAATGAGCGGTGTTACATCACCGCTCAGAACAGGAGAGCTGCAGGAAGCCGAGTACAATGCAGGATTGCCAGGACATTCAGCGATGGCACGGGGAGGGTGAGTATGATGGAGAAGGATGGGGGGAGCATGGAGGAGGACAAGGAGCACGGAGCAGGACGGGGGGAGGATGGAGAGCACGGAGCAGGACGAGGGGTAGGATGGAAAGCACAGAGGAGCACGGAGCAGGACGGGGGGAGGATGGAGAGCACGGAGCAGGACGAGGGGTAGGATGGAAAGCACAGAGGAGCACGGAGCAGGACGGGGGGAGGATGGAGAGCACAGAGCAGGACGAGGGGGAGGATGGAAAGCACAGAGGAGCATGGAACAGGACGGGGGAGGATGGAGAGCAAGGAGCTGGACGAAGGGGAGGATGGAAGGCACAGAGGAGCATGGAACAGGACGGGGGGAGGATGGAGAGCACGGAGCAGGACGAGGGGGAGGATGGAAATCACGGAGCAGGACGGGGAGAATGGAGAGCACAGAGGAGCACAGAGCAGGACGGGGGTGCACAGGAGGACGGAGCAGGAGGGAGGAGCACAGAGGAGGATGGAGCAGGACGGGGGGAGGATGGAGAGCACAGCGCAGGACGAGGGGGAGGATGGAAAGCACCGAGGAGCACGGAGCAGGACGGGGGAAGATGGAGAGCACAGAGGAGCATGGAACAGGACGGGGGTGCACAAGAGGACGGAGCAGGAGGGGGGAGCACAGAGGAGGACGGAGCAGGAGGGGGGAGCACAGAGGAGGACGGAGCAGGAAGGGGGGAGCAGAAGGGGGGAGCACAGAGCTGGATGGGGGAGCACGGAGCAGGACAGGGGGAGCACAGAAGGACGGCAGTTTATACACCGGCTTATACTCGAGTCAATATGCTTACCCAGTTTTCCGTGGCAAAATTAGGGGCCTCGGCTTACACTCGGGTCGGCTTATACTCGAGTATATACGGTAATAAGAATTGATGTCGTTGGCATTGAAATGGCCACTGTAGGTGTGTTTACTGTCCTCCACTCCCTGCCGACTTTGCTTCCCCATTGACTTGCATTGGGTTTCGTGTTTCAGTCAGACCTTCGACTCTTCCCGATAGTCGGCCGATTTCGTTCAACTCAACTTTTGAGAAAGTCGGGTTTCATGAAACCCAACTCGACCCTAAAAAAGGCAAAGTCGCTCATCTCTAGTGATGAGTAGTGACGTCATCATAACTCCTTTCAATGTCTGCATCAGGGACATCAGAAGTTGAGAGGGTGATGATGAGAGAGAGAGCTTGTCACTCCCACACTCATCAATGCGGTCAGCTGTGTCAGAATCCAGCCAATATAGTTGAACTTGCGATGACAGGGGGGGCCCAGTGCTAGCACCGGGCCCCCTCCCGCCTGCTCAGGGGCCCCATAGCAGCAAGGTGGAGGAGCAGGGAGATCGAGTCTCCCTGCTCTGCCTCTGAATGTAACAGTATCGGTGTGCTGGTAGCTACACTACTGGACAGGCTGTTTGGAGTAACATTTATACCAGGACAAGGTACAAACACTGGGCAGGAGAAACTGTCCCTGCAATACATCCCACACAGCATCTGGAATTAACAGGATTCTGTGTCCCAGGACAGAAAGCTACTTTGGATTGGTGGGAGGTTATGGCTTTATTTATCTGCAGGTTCCCAGTGCTGGGAGGTTAGACCCTCACATAGAGCTGTCATGTGTGATGGGATATACTGGTGAGAACATGTATGTAAATGACCCTGGGCAAGCTGGTAGTGCAGTTATGTGGCACCCCAGGAGTTCAGTTGCCACAGTGACCTTGCCTCCCTCTAGGGGAGATTGATGTCATGTCTGAAAGCAAGGAAGGATCCCTTTAACAGGTAACACACAGCATACAACACTTTTCCTACTCCAGACCAGAAGGAGAAGCTCTAACACCTGATTTCAGGGGAGCTTTCTCTGGAATATTCTGGCTGGGGGAGGAGTTAAAGTCAGTCAGTGGCTGAGGAGAGTTGAGGTAGGACGTGTTGGAGACAAGCTGGGGGACAGGAGCTATAACAGAGCTCACCCCCTGGTCTGAGCGCCAGAAACTGGCCCCCAAAGTCCGAGGCTGAGTGGGTAAACTAAAGCCCCAGCAGCAGAATTTGGAGGGCAGAAGACAGCAGGTTCTCTGCCCCAACTAATACTCGACTACACAGCAGCACGTGTGAGCCAGAGACGCCAGATAGAAGTGATTCCTGAAGCAGGCTACAGCTGCCTGTTATTCGAGCAGAGTTCTACTTAAAAGTAACAGTGAGAGAAAAGAACTTGAACAGAGCTTACAGCAGCAAGTATCTCAGAGAATAGTGCTAGAAAGGAGACCTTACAACTCACCTGAAATAAGGAGACTCCCAAATTGCTTTCAGGCTGACCGACTCCAGCACCATCTGTAACCTGATCCCTGGACACTTTGCCTGCAGAACTGTGAGTAAAGCACTGGAAACTGCATCTGACTGTGTCCTCTCAAGTTGTTCCTGCAACACCCACTCAACACTGCAACATCCCTTGCTAAATACTACATCTTTACCATCCACCTTATGTTATATCTGCCTCGGGACATAGCTCTGCCTGTGGAGAGCTATACCAACTCTGCTGCATCACACCATCAGTCCCAGAGGATCTGCACTCCAGCGCTGGTCACCTCTGACCAGAAACCACAGGTGGCGTCACGAACACCTTATCACAAACTCTATTATCCCTTGTAAATATTCCCCTTTAATTGGACTCCCAGGGCCCCGGACCAGGTCACTGCCACTGTAATACTTCCCCTTTAAGAAGCGGCCCGATACCGAGTACCCCACTGCCCTGGCGGGCAATCCAGTTACATCTTCTTCCCTAATCTACTTCCAAATTAGAAATGACAAAAAAATCACACTGGCGCGATCCTAAAAGGAAGATAAGTACATATACAGTTAGGTCCATAAATATTTGGACAGAGACAACATTTACTAATTTTGGTTCTAGACATTACCACAATGAATTTGAAACAAAACAAATCAGATGCAGTTGAAGTTCAGACTTTCAGCTTTCATTTGAGGGTATCCACATTAAAATTGGATGAAGGGTTTAGGAGTTTCAGCTCCTTAACATGTGCCACCCTGTTTTTAAAGGGACCAAAAGTAATTGGACAAATGACTCCAAGGCTATTTCATGGACAGGTGTGGGCAATCCCTTTGTTATGTCATTCTCAATTAAGCAGATGAAAGGGCCGGAGTTGATTTGAGGTGTGGTGTTTGCATTTGGAAGGTTTTGCTGTGAAGGAAACATGTGGTCACAGGAGCTCTCCATGCAGGTGAAACAAGCCATCCTTAAGCTGCAAGAACAGAAAAAAACCCATCCAAGAAATTGCTACAACATTAGAAGTGGCAAAATCTACAATTTGGTACATTCTGAGAAAGAAAGAAAGCACTGGTGAACTCATCAATCCAAAAAGACCTGGGAGCCCACGGAAGACAACAGTGGTGGATGATCGCCGCATACTTTCTTTGGTGAAGAAGAACGCGTTCACAACATCAACTGAAGTCCAGAACACTCTCAGTGAAGTAGGTGTATCTGTCTCTAAGTCAACAGTAAAGAGAAGACTCCATGAAAGTAAATACAAAGGGTTCACATCTAGATGCAAACCATTCATCAATTCCAAAAATAGACAGGCCAGAGTTAAATTTGCTGAAAAACACCTCCAGAAGCCAGCTCAGTTCTGGAAAAGTATTCTATGGACAGATGAGACAAAGATCAACCTGTACCAGAATGATGGGAAGCCAAAAGTTTGGAGAAGAAAGGGAACGGCACATGATCCAAGGCACACCACATCCTCTGTAAAACATGATGGAGGCAACGTGATGGCATGGCCATGCATGGCTTTCAATGGCACTGGGTCACTTGTGTTTATTGATGACATAACAGCAGACAAGAGTAGCCGGATGAATTCTGAAGTGTACCGGGATATACTTTCAGCCCAGATTCAGCCAAATGCTGCAAACTTGATTGGACGGCGCTTCATAGTACAGATGGATAATGACCCCAAGCATACAGCCAAAGCTACACAGGAGTTCATGAGTGCAAAAGTGGAACATTCTTCAATGGCCAAGTCAATCACCAGATCTTAACCCAATTGAGCATGCATTTCACTTGCTCAAATCCAGACTTAAGAGGGAAAGACCCACAAACAAGCAAGACCTGAAGGCTGCGGCTGTAAAGGCCTGGCAAAGCATTAAGAAGGAGGAAACCCAGCGTTTGGTGATGTCCATGGGTTCCAGACTTAAGGCAGTGATTGCCTCCAAAGGATTCGCCACAAAATTTTGAAAATAAAAATATTTTGTTTGGGTTATGTTTATTTGTCCAATTACTTTTGACCTCCTAAAATGTGGAGTGTTTGTAAAGAAATGTGTACAATTCCTACATTTTCTAACACATGTTTTTGTTCAACCCTTCAAATTAAACGTTACAATCTGCACTTGAATTCTGTTGTAGAGGTTTCATTTCAAATCCAATGTGGTGGCATGCAGAGCCCAACTCGCGAAAATTGTGTCACTGTCCAAATATTTCTGACCCTGACTGTACGTGTGAACAAAAGACAATGAGGTGCCCTGTATACTACACGGACATCTGGGGAGGCAGCTGGGGTTAAATTAGCCACTGTGTACTAATGACTAAAAAAAGAACCGAGATATAATACAAATGATAACCCCTGCACTTCCAAAAGGGAGCAGTAAAAAATAGTGCAAGATAAGGACTGCTTTGATGCTGACACAAATGCGAGTTTGTAATAAACATAAACCTGATGGGGTTAATGGTAACTTACTTAGCTCGTATATGCTGTGTCAGGCTTTCAATGTGGAGACCCGTCAAAGATTTACGCAGAGGCTCCGATAGCGTGGATAGTCTGGTTTGGAAAGTTGCAGGATCTTGGCTCCTGTGTACTATGCCGGGTTACGTCAAATATCAGTCAAAACAGCATTAATTTCCTGGACCTAGAAATCTTTACGAACAAAGACACTATTCTCACGAGATGTCATCGCAAGGATGTAGATGCTAATAGCTACATCGACATTCACAGCTGCCATCTTCCTATATGGCTGACCAACATTCCCAAAGGTCAATTTATGCGTGTAGAACGTAATTGTTCAGATATACAGGATTATTTCAAAGAGACAGAACATTTGATTAAGCAATTCAAGGAAAAAGGATATTCAGAGTATCTCCTACAAAAAGCACAACATGAAGTTGGACTATGTTCTAGACAGTCTCTAATTCACAAAACTAAATCTATTTCTAGTACCTTACCCACCACTATGGAACAAATTCACGATCTCCCGTTTATTACTCAGTATCACCATAACCATAATCAGTTTGTAAAAATCATTCGCACACATTGGTTTATTCTTCAGGGTGATAAGAAAATAGGCGAATTTCTACCAGCCAACCCTAAATTCGTCTATAGGAAAGCCCAAACATTGGGCAACATGGTGGCTCCAACGATGGGTAAGGAATCATCTTCTTTGTCTAGATCCACTTCCAGCGGCTTTACACCATGCGGCACTTGTTCATGCTGTATTCGGACCAGTTTCCGTAAAACTAAGCAAAATAAATTCTATGATGCGCACAATAAACACTTTTTTTATATCAAAGATTCTATCTCTTGCAGCACCACAGGGGTCATATACATAATTGTATGCCCCTGCAAGAAAATTTATGTGGGACGCACGAAACGCAAGTTTTCTGACCGCATGAAGGAACATTTTTATAACATTCAGAAAGGTTTTCACGGCCACCCACTGTCTAGACATTTTTTAGAACACCACAACAAGTCCGTAAGGGGTGCCTTCTTTTGTGGAATACAAATGGTTCGCAAGGGTAGTAGAGGCGGGGATTTCCTTAAACAAATGTCTCGTGCAGAATCCCGGTGGATTTTTACCTTGGACACTTTGGCCCCCACGGGATTAAACCAAGAGATTGAACTCTTTGCCTTTTCTTAATTGTTTTCCATATATGGGCTTTTCCACAAGTATTTAACCTAGAAAGTGAATATTGAACCCATATTTCCAGCAAAGGGTCAATACACATAAATACAAATGTATATATATATATATATATACGTCTTATTTTTTATTTTTATTTTTCTATTTTTCTATTTTTTATATATCTCATTCCTTAATAATAATGATGGTTCTAATTACTATTATATGTTTTAAAATCAACCCATATTTCACCAGATATGTGGTACACTGGCTAACACACTTAGAAGGACAGATAGATATTCATATTCATTTCACATTATCCACCCCAAATATGTTTTGCCATGGTCCATTTTTTAATATATATTAACATTCATTAGTTTTAAATTTTAAATATTGGTGACATTTTTTAATATACTTAATAAAATTGTTTTTAAATAAGAATTTGTTTTAAATTACATAGTAAGTACACCACTCCCTTTTTTCTTTATACCCACTATCTTTCCTTAGTGAGGGGGGATGAGTTTGATATACCAATAGGTATATAAGTCTGGGATTCCGACGGGTCTTCATCCCTGATGAAGAAGGCCTGAGAGCCTTTGAAACGCGTTGGATACAATTTTGACCCATCTCATCTCCCATACTGCGGTGACGTCACCTGCTCTTTCCCCATTCCCCTCGCTTTCTATAAGCGGCTCCTCTCAGCCGGAGGCAGCCGCTCGGTATTGTCCCAGCTGCACGGCAGCTCAGGAGTCCTCCTGCTTGTCAGGGAGGACGCTCCCTTGCAGGATCTCCTGATCTCACATCGTACCATTCTAGCCTACGGCACTCTAACATAAATCCCTGACGGATTTCTACACCTTATAACCCGGCATAGTACACAGGAGCCAAGATCCTGCAACTTTCCAAACCAGACTATCCACGCTATCGGAGCCTCTGCATAAATCTTTGATGGGTCTCCACATTGAAAGCCTGACACAGCATATACGAGCTAAGTAAGTTACCATTAACCCCATCAGGTTTATGTTTATTACAAACTCGCATTTGTGTCAGCATCAAAGCAGTCCTTATCTTGCACTATTTTTTACTGCTCCCTTTTGGAAGCGCAGGGGTTATCATTTGTTTTGTACTTCCAAATTAATTTGCACTAACTTAATAACTGGGTTTTTGTCTACACTGGCACTTGTTGGAGCCATACAGTTATGCATGAAATAGTATTTCTATGACCTTTGTCAGGGAATATTTATTATTATTCTTAAGTCCGAACAACTTGTCGTTTCCACTTTCAGATCAGGGTAGGAACTTGCAGCTCTCTGGCGCCCCCTTACCCTTAGGTCAGTCAGGGAACTGCACCTAGAACAAGCGGTCGCCAGAAAGACTGCCTTGTCGCGTACTGGTTATCGGTCACTCTGCAGTGAGGGCGGTATGTACATCATCAGCCCCAGGCAAGGAATACACACATAAACCTCCGATCCGGCACTGCCAGGTTCCCAAATACCACCAGGACGCTATGCTGCCATCAGTTGCTCGTTTGATATCAAAACCTATATCTGGCCAGGAACCAACCCAAAAGGTAGAGTGTGCTGGCACGGCATACGTGTCAGTCCGGTCATAGAGCAAAGAGAACGAAACTAGTAAATTTATAAGTTTACTCCAGAAACTATAGGCAGTGTTTACAAAAATACAAAAGATATTGCAAAGGAGACAGAATACAGTATGTACAGGCAGTTACAAATAAAAGGGATTAAAATAAGAAACTTACTACATCTCTGTCACTGGTATGATGTGTCGATGAGGGGAAGATGGCCTTCCCAAGGAAGAAATGGTTCATCAGTACAGCAACTTAGCTGGCCCTCCTGGCATCTGACACCTCCCCAAATGAGTGTCTCAGCTTTATGCTTTTACCTTGCTGACGTCACTTGGTGGGCTGTGTTAGAGGGCGTACGCCCCTTTTTAAAAGTTATTAAAACTCCTAACTTTCCATATCTTTGGCTGGGTGCCTCCCAGGGTGACACTAGGGGCATTACGTGTTCCCCTGCATCATGGCCATTCTTTGGAGACCAAATATGACATGTCTGCGCGTTACTGGGGGTCAGAAACTGTTTTCTCTGTTTCTGTTGTCCATACTGCAAAGTGCTGCCGGGCGTAGCTCTAATTATACCAATGCAGGAAATTTATTTTTCCTGTCGCTAGGATTATCGTGGGTTATTAAATTCAGCGTGAAATGGACAAAGGAACTCTTGGAGGGAAATACCGCATTTAACTGGCCAGGGTAATAAAGTGACCATCTGCTGACGGGAGAGGGAGAGTGGATAATGTTTCACAGAACAGAGAGAGGGGGGCTGCAGCTGCCAGGGTGGAATCTTGTGAGCTTGTTCTTTTCAAACAGAAGGGGGGAAGGGCAGTAATTCATCTCTAGATGTGTACTTGGGATATCAGGAAATAACTCATATTTTCCTGATAACCTTCTCCGCCATGTATTCTGTATAGTTGTGTAACAAGAAGCCATGACATATCTGGAGAACTCCTGCAGGAGGTGCCATTGATGAGGACAGTCTGCCATCTGCTGGCCAGCTCAAATCAAGCCAAATCAGTGTGTTGGAGGGTATACAGAGGAAGTGAAATTTTGTGCTTGACTGGATCAGCTGATCCACAGGAAAGACCTCCCTGGTATAAAAGCCCTATGCACCAAACTATGGGTAGATTTGTTCCAGAGAAGGGAGTAGGGCAGACATGCTCCAGAGACACTGCTGATGAGACCAATGCGACTGTCCTCTGCGTGGAGTCTTCGCCACCCAGGTTCTGGTCACCACCTGGCAGGGTCCAGATTCCCCAGAATATATCCCCAAATACGCCTTGCGCTTGTCAGAGCCAGAATCTTCACCCTGAAATGGTCAAGCCTTGAAGGCCTGACTACACCTGTCAAGAGCTGAGGCCCAGTCCTCTTCACCTCCAGTCTGACAGACCTTTGCTTCCGGTCATGCCGAGAAGGGCCGTACAGAGACTGTGACATGAGAGGCATACCTGTGGAGGAACATTGCGAGTGAGCAGGGCCATCACTTCCAGCGATCATCAATGGTACTGGGGTACCGGGGTCTGATGGGATTAGGAGTACAGGTTAGGAGGGGGCCGGTTAATACATGGGAGGCTCAATGGGCTTTAATGGACTACGTCAAGAAGAGAATTGCGACCTAGCAGGAAAACCCGGTGACCCCTCCACTAGGGCTAGAGCTTTAAATGAGAACTCACGTGGACTCCCAAGATTGGCCGCATCATCTTTCTGATAGGGACACTAAAGTTAAGTAGTGAAAGACTTTCTTGTTTATTCTAAACTTGTTATTTCTTCTACTGTTAAATTGCACAGCTACTAACACTAATTATTTAAAGGTTACTGTTGTATATAAATAGCATTATATCAACCCCTGGCTGTTTCCACCTCGTGATCTCTGCTCATTGCATCCAGACACCTGCGTTACATTTGGCATAGTTGGCAGGATGCAACATTCAGACACAGAGATATGGACCAGTTTGTGACCAAGCCCGGAAAGGGAAATATACCCTTGGGGACAGGCACAGCACCTTTCCCAAGTTCATGGGGAGAAGTGTGTCACTGTAGGACTGGTTAGAAAGGCTGAAAAGAATGCTATGCATGTATCTCCTGACCCCTTCCGTTTAGGCCGAGTTAGCCCTCCTGACCCTTGATGGGGAGGCCCGGCAGACGGCTATGTACCATTCACTTAGGGATTGTGACACTGTGGAAAAGGCGATAAAAATCTTGGATCATATGCATGGTGACACCACACACCCAGAGCACCATCGCATGCGGTTGTTCCAGCTGGTCCAAGGGAAAAGTGAGACCATAGCTCAGTATGTTTGCAGGAAGTGATGGCCCATATTACCAATAAGTCCCAAGACTGGTTCCTTTGGACAAAGTGCCGCAGGACAAACTCACTGCTGGACTGAAGGATCCCTCACTGAAGCAGGTCTTAAAGGCGCGCCTATGCCTGAATACTGGTCTGGGCTTCAGTGAGTTCAGGGCCAAAGCTAGAGTCTTGGAGAGAGAGACCCCTGTATTCACCACCGCGGTCCAGAGTCATGAAGTCAACGAGTACTAATTCCAACTGGGTGCGGAGTCAACGAGTAATAATTCTAACTGGGTGCGGGAGATACGTCAAGAGATTCAGGACATTCGAGGTGAGCTTTGCAGCATCAAGGGGACGCCTGCTGCCAACCCTCCAGCTGATCACTCAACCTCACGTGAGAGGAGGTCAGAGTGGGAAAGTCGCTCCTACTAAACCCCATCATGCCGCATATGAAGCCCATCAGCAGAACGCGAGCAAGAGTGTTGGACCTGCGGTGTAATGGGGCATATTTCAAGAGACTGTCCAAGTTCAGAAAGATGGAGATGGGGCGCTTGTTAAACTAATGCGCTCCACGGTCATGGACAATACCATGGGTTTCAAGCCTCAGAGGGCGGAAGAGAGAATTCTGAGGATATTGTCTCTGAGAGACCCATTACCTGGGCTGAATTCAATGGCAACACATTCGCTGCTTGATGGACATGGGGTCTCAGGTGACCACAATGCCTGTGACATATTTCTGAATCATTTTTCCGAAGTTGCTCGCGAAAAGAACACATCATCTGACTGGTGGCGGCTAATCAACTGCCTATCCCAGTAGCGAGAGTAGTGTGGATGTCTGTTTGGGTGTGCGGAAAGGACCTGGGCCAAAAAGGAATAGTGTTGACAAAAATGTCCGGGGATGGAGGACCCATTGTAACCTTGAGCATGAAGTGGGACAATTCTTAGCTGAGGGACCCAATAAAAACAATTGGACCTGTGCCACAAGTGACCTGGCCAGTAAGAAAGTGTTCCAAGCAACTTGTGTGAGTCTGTCAAATTCAGAAGTTACCCGCTGCCTCCCAGTATCTCGGCAAAGTATTGATACCACCTGAAGCCACAGTGACACTATACACACTATGCTGGTACTGGCCCATTTATCCTTAAAGGGTGTGAACGTCCAGATTGAGCCTATAGATGGAGAAGAAGCGATCTCCGGATTATTGGTTTCTCGCACCCTGGCCACTGTGTGACATCAACCCATTCAATGGTGCCCACAGCAAGAGGAAGCATTTCAGGCATTGACGGATGCCCCAATCTTGGCATATGCTGAATTCTCGCAACCCTTCGCGCTATACGCTGATGGAGGCCTATACGGACTGGGGGCACTATTGGCTCAGGTACAAGAAGGAAGAAAGCAGGTAATCACGTATGTCAGTAGGTCACTGAGAGACACAGAGAAGAATCTGGACAATTACAGTTCGTTAAAACTGGAGTTGCTGGGGCTGGTATGGGCCATGACTGAGATATTCACAGCGTACTTGTCGGGGTCAGAAATACACATACAGACAACAATCCCCTGGCCCATGTAGAAAATGTGAAGCGGGGATAGCTTGAACAGTGGTGGGTCTCAAGGATGTCTAAATACCAGTACATGATCTCCTATCTGTCTTAGAATACGCATGCATATACCTTGTCCCAAGTCACCCAAGTTGAACCGAAGACAAATGTAGATGAAGAGCTTAAGGGTGATGAGATCCCGGATTTTAGTCAGTTCGCCGTGGCAGGAGTGTAGAGAAGAGCTCAGACCCACCCAAATTCTTGGCAGTTCAAGGGACGAGTGGATACACTTGCAACAGTTCGATCCAGAGCTGCCGAGGCTGAGGAAGTGTGTCACTCTGGAGAAAAGGACTGATCAGTAAGCTCTGGCTACTTCACCCCCAAGTACCCTATAGATCTTGGGCAATGTTCTAGAGTTCGATGTTACATGGCAAGTAGTGGTTCCAGAAGCGCTGATAGTACAGCTGGCTAAAGATGCTCATGAGAGGGGTGCCCACTAAAATGTAGAGATGACCTTTCGGTGGCTGCAATGACTAGTGTACTGGCCTCAACTGGAGGCCGAAGGAGTTTGCCATAAATATCACCGGAGTAAGCTGAACAAACCTCCGGAACAGAGGACTCCCATTCAGGCTATTTGTATCACAAACACCGCACTGCACTTGCTCACTGAGCCAGTGCGCGTGTCCTGAATAAGACAAACTGCACTCAAAGATACCTGTGGAGCGAGGCAGTAGCGGTGAAGATGCGTGCTTCAGACTAACAGGACCCTAAGCACGTGACTGCCAAGGGGCGGCGCCGGCCACAGGTCTCTCAGAGAAAGCAGTAACAGACAGAGAATGCTTCAGGCCAGAGGACCTTAAGCATGTGACTGCTGATGGGCGTGGCCTAAGCTCCAGAGAGCTATGAGCAGAAGGAAAACTCCTAGAAGGGTAACTATGGGACAGAGTTATCAAGGGGCATAGACAAAACGGATAGTCAGGATAGCCAGGTCATAAACAGAGGGAGCAACGCAGTACAAGAGGAGCAGGCAGAGAATAACCAGAACGTAGCCAAGGGATCAGAAAACCAGAACGGGCAAATACACAGTACCAAGACAGTAGACAAAATCACAACGAAGAGACGGACCGGGTCAAAACCAAACAAGCAACAAGATCAGGCACAAGGCACAGGCACACAGGAGGTCAACTAACTCAGCCGAGGGCAGGAGTATAACAGACACCAGACCTAGGTCAATTGGCAACTAAATAGCCGCCTTCTGCCAGAGAGAGGCTGAAACCATTAACCCCAGTCTGGCCAGGACGGAACAAAGACAAAACCCCGTCCTGGGTCATGACAGTTTGAACTTCTGCGAATTTGGAGGTCCTGGTGATCGACTATATAAGGATCGGAACTTTATACAATGTCTACGGGTATTGTTTGGTGATGACTGATCACTTCACCAAGGTCGCTGTGGTGACTTTCACCTGGGATCAGACAGTCGAAGCTGCAGCCAGAGCCATCTATCAGTACTTAATTCGCAAATATGGATGCCCAAAGCGAATTTACTCCAACGAAGGGGACTGTTTTCAGGGTCAAGTGATAGACGAACTGTATTGTATCTATGGAATCGACAAATCCCGAACCACGCCAAATCATCCATAAGGGAACTTGGCCTGTGAGCGCTTTAACCAAACCCTGTTGCAAATGTTGCGAACCCTGAAAGTGGACAAGAAGATGAAGTGGCCCAAATTCGTGTCTGAGTTATTGTGGTTTACAATAATCGAGTCCATGCGACTACCGGTTAAACCTCTTACATGCTGCTGTTTGCCATCCACTGGAGCACATGCTCCTTCTGAGCTTCATCTACAAGGCCTACCGCTGTGCAGCTGCCAAAGAAAGGGAGTTGACTAGCTCGTCCAGTAACAGATGTTTTCAGTGGTCTTTGGATAGGACGAGACAGTGTTTGTTCAGTTGAGCTTTCATTAACATTAACACCTAACCCAGGTACATGTTGAACAGCAAGAATATTCCCCCTTCCACCATGACCTTGCTTTTTCCCACTCATATTGTATGTAACTAATCCAAAACCTGTATAAGGCCTAAAGAAATAGCACTTCAAAAAAATGAATGATAAATCAAAAGAGATGCTAGAAGTATAGCCATAAAATCAGTAAATTTTATTGAGACACAAAATATAAAAACAATATAAAAGAAGATACATTCCAAAGAATTGCCACAATGGCCTAAATGTCCAAGTAAATTGATCTAAGAATAAAATATAGTCTGCCAATGACAGATATGCAGAAAATGTTTGCACACTAAAAATTAGTGCATACAGGATACAGTTATCCAAAATTCAAAAAATTCAATAAAATCTGCAGTGCAAAAAGTGTAAGACTGTTTAATGACTGATACCTCCAAACACATGTGTGAATCTAATGATAGCTCCTTACTGAATTACCATATGACCAGCAGATGAATGAGATCAAGATATGGTACAAGTGTACATAAATATCTACAGGTTACTGGTACATACATTGGCTGTAGATAATAACCTTATAAAGTGCAAACAGTGCAAAGTTACATGAATAAAGAAAGGACGTATGACCTGACAGCAGTAGTCAGTAGCTGCATAGGAACCTAACCATGAATACAAGCAAGGTCGGCATTATCATAATTTTACTGAACTGAAGACTCATGATTGATAGACAGGGAACAGAAACAGAGTCCAACATACCATGGCGGTATTGAATTTTTTTCACAATTTTACTTCATTTGGATATTTTTTTACGCTTTCAAGTAAATTGATGGTTAAAATGTTAAAATGAATATTGTCATTCTATACTACAACTTGTCCTGTGAAAAAAATCTTTCCTACAGGAAAATATAAAAGTTGAAAAAAGGAGAAATCGCTCGATCCTTTGTGGGTTAATATACTCGCTTTTTGTTTTTTTGTTCAGGTCTAGTACAGAAATAACATTATTACTTACACTGTGTTCCAAATTATTATGCAAATAATATTTTCTCAGATTTTCCCAAATAACCTATATAAATTGCAGTCATTGTAATTTTCCAGTCAAATAACTAAGAGTATAATTGAAAGGTTTTTGTACAAACTGCCTATGATAACAGTATATTTTTTAAAAAATAAAACACTCAAACTGCACTCAAAATGCATGTTCCAAATTATTATGCACAGCAGAGTTTTCAACCTTTTCATTTTAATAAAGAACAAAAAAATAGTCATTTTTGAAATTATAAGCAGTAGCAGGTTATTACAAACTGAAATCAAACAGTTTTCAACTCAAAACTTTATTCTAGGTGATGTTACATTTGCACATAGGACCCCTTGTTCGAAAGGAGCTTCTGAACTCTCTCGTCCATTGAATTTGTCAGGTTTTGGATGGTTTCTGCTTCAATTGTTTTGCATGAGGACAGAATACCCTCCCAGAGCTGTTGCTTAGATGTGAACTGCCTCCCGCCATCATAGACACTCCTTTTGATGATGCTCCAGAGGTTCTCAATGGGGTTGAGGTCAGGGGAGCATGGGGGCCACACCATAAGTTTGTCCCCTTTTATGCCCATAGCAGCCAGAGATGCAGATGAGACGGTGCATTATCATGCATGAAAATGATCTTGCTGCGGAATGCACGGTTCTTCTTCTTGAACCATGGCAGGAAGTGCTGTTTGAGAACTCAACATGCACTATGTAGTTCATCTTTACCCCTTCAGGGATCCTAAAGGGGCCGACAATCTCTCTCCCATGATTCCAGCCCAAAACATTACTCCACCTCCTCCTTGTTGGCGCCGTAGCCGTGTTTGCATGGGGTGTCCATCAACCAGCCATCCTCCACTCCATCCATCTGGACCATCGAGCGTTGCACGGCACTCATCGGTGAACAAAACAATTTTGTAGTCAGTCTTCATGTATTGTTTGGCCCACTGGAGCCGTTTCTACTTGTGTGCAGTGGATAGAGGAGGTCGACAGGATGGCTTATGCACAGCTGCAAACCTCTGAAGGACCGTGCATCTTGTTGTTCGGGGGACGTTGGAGGCACCAGCAGCTTCAAAAACTTGTCTGCTGCTATGACAAGGCTTTTTTGCCGCTGCTCTTTTAACCTGACGTAATTGCCTGTAGGAAAGAGTCCTCAATTTACCCTTATCAGCACGCACACGTGTGTACTGTGAATCAGCTACATACTTCTTAATTGTGCGATGATCACGATGAAGTGTCTTGGCTATTATGTTTAGGTAGCTGAGGAGAAAAAGCAAAAACGGTAATACACCAGAGAGGCTGGAACCTATTGGATTGCAGTAACCTGAACTAACCACACAACTAGAGGTAGCCGTGGAGCGTTCCTACGTTGATCCTAGATGCCTCATCACAGCCTGAGAGATAGCTACACCTAAAGGCAGAAAGATGAAAGCTATCTGCCCCGGAGCAGATCCCCAAAGAAAATAGGAAGCCCCCAAACATATAATGGCGGTTAGACAAGAAGATAGCACGGACACAGACAGAAAATAGAATGAGCAAATGTTGGGGCCCAATCTGTCTAGACAGAAAAGTACAGGAAAGAATTCTGACTGCAATCCAACAAAAACCCTAAAAAATACCAGCACTTCTGATTGCCAAAAAAACTGAGATCACACGATCTCTACCACCTAAATCAGATCTCTGTTGTAACAAAACAAAGCCGCAGCCACTGAAAAAACAGGAAAAAGCAAATGAACAAATAACAGTGGCTACAGATAAATTGAGAGGAGCACAGGCCCCAGGAGGGGACCCAGCTGACCTCCACAAAAGTGAAGAAAACTATGAAAAAAGCAAGCACAAAAAGAAAAGCAGAAAATATCTTATCTGAAAGCAGCAGGTGCAGGCAAGACTCCAGCAACTTTCAAATGAACCAGGAACCACAATTGAGACAAGAACAATTGATCACCGGCGACCATCATGGGAGGGAACCTCCCTTATATCAGTCCAGCCAGTGATCCCACATTGCCATTCCTCACTGAAAGGTTCAGTACTGTTTGTAACCACCAGAGGGAGCCTCTGCTCAGAAACCATCTCTAGCACATTCACAACAGTACCCCCCCTTGAGGAGGGGTCACCGAACCCTCACTTGTGCAACCAGGCTGATCAGGATGAGCTCGGTGATAGGCACGGATCAGTCTCCTAGCATGGATGTCCGAAGCAAACACCCAAGAATTGTCCTCCTGACCATAACCTCTCCACTTAACCAAATACTTGAGTTTCCATCTAGAAAAACGAGAATCCAATATTTTCTCGACCACACACTCCAGATTGCCCTCAACCAAAACAGGGTCAGGAGGCGCAGCCATAGGAACCACTGGCTCGACAAACCTCTTCAATAAGGACTTGTGGAACACGTTATGGATCTTAAATGTCCCTGGAAGAAGCAAACGGAAGGAAACAGGATTAAGAATCTCCATGATCTTATAAGGTCCAATGAACCTAGGCTTAAACTTTGGAGATGCAACCCTCATAGGGATATTTCTTGAGGACAACCAAACCAAGTACCCCACTTTAAACCGAGGACCATCAGTCCTATGCCGGTTGGCAGACCGCTGGGCCGTCTCTTGAGAGAGAGACAACCTCTCCACTACCTGGTCCCAAATCTGCTTCATACACTCCACAACAGAGTCAAGACCCGGACAGACAGAAGCCTCCGCCTGTCCCGAAGAAAATCGAGAGTGAAACCCAGAATTGCAGAAAAATGGAGACATCAAGGTGGCAGATCTAGCCCTATTATTAAGAGCAAACTCAGCCAAAGGCAAAAAAGAGACCCAGTAATCTTGATCAGCAGACACAAAACATCTCAAATAAGTCTCCAAGGCCTGGTTTGTTCTCTCGGTTTGTCCATTGGTCTGTGGATGAAATGCAGAGGAGAAAGATAATTGAACACCAAGTTTAGAACAAAATGTCCTCCAAAATCTGGAAACAAACTGGACTCCTCTGTCAGACACAATGTTCTCCGGAATTCCGTGCAACCGAACCACGTGCTGAAGGAACAAAGGCACCAACTCGGAGGAGGAAGGCAACTTAGGTAATGCACAAGATGTATCATCTTGGAAAACCTATCACAGATTATCCAGATAACGGTCATTCTCTGAGAGACAGGGAGGTCGGAGATAAAATCCAATAGAGATATGGGTCCATGGCCTCTTGGGCACAGGTAATGGCATCAACAAACCACTAGAGCGAGAGCAAGGCTTGGAACGAGAGCAAGTCTCACAGGACTGCACAAAGTCCCTGACGTGACAAGACAAAGTAGGCCACCAAAAGGAGCGACTCACCAAGTCTCTGGTACCAAAAATCCCGGGATGTCCAACCAACGCAGAACAATGAATCTCAGACATCACACTCTTCTTCCACTGGTCTGGGACAAACAATTTCCCAACAGGGCTACGCTCAGGTTTATCCTCCTGACACTCCTCCAGAGCCAGTCTCAAATTGGGCGAGATGGCGGAAAGAAATACACCCTCTTTCAAAATAATCAGATCAGATCAGATAACTCAGGAGAATCCGCAAAGAAACTTCTTGAGAGGTCATCCGCCTTAACATTCTTAATGCCAGGAAGAAAAGAAACCACAAAATTAAAACGTGTGAAAAACAAGGCCCACCTGGCCTGTCTAGGATTAAGTCGCTTGGCTGATTCGAGATAAACCAGGTTCTTATGGTCCGTGAGGACCACCACCTGATGTTTGGCTCCTTCCAGCCAATGTCTCCACTCTTCAAATCCCACTTCATGGCCA
>JARQOD010000005.1:387950387-388002287 GCA_033576555.1 Oophaga sylvatica | reverse complement strand
TTATTCTAGGTGATGTTACATTTGCACATAGGACCCCTTGTTCGAAGGAGCTTCTGAACTCTCTCGTCCATTGAATTTGTCAGGTTTTGGATGGTTTCTGCTTCAATTGTTTTGCATGAGGACAGAATACCCTCCCAGAGCTGTTGCTTAGATGTGAACTGCCTCCCGCCATCATAGACACTCCTTTTGATGATGCTCCAGAGGTTCTCAATGGGGTTGAGGTCAGGGGAGCATGGGGGCCACACCATAAGTTTGTCCCCTTTTATGCCCATAGCAGCCAGAGATGCAGATGAGACGGTGCATTATCATGCATGAAAATGATCTTGCTGCGGAATGCACGGTTCTTCTTCTTGAACCATGGCAGGAAGTGCTGTTTGAGAAACTCAACATGCACTATGTAGTTCATCTTTACCCCTTCAGGGATCCTAAAGGGGCCGACAATCTCTCTCCCCATGATTCCAGCCCAAAACATTACTCCACCTCCTCCTTGTTGGCGCCGTAGCCGTGTTTGCATGGGGTGTCCATCAACCAGCCATCCTCCACTCCATCCATCTGGACCATCGAGCGTTGCACGGCACTCATCGGTGAACAAAACAATTTTGTAGTCAGTCTTCATGTATTGTTTGGCCCACTGGAGCCGTTTCTACTTGTGTGCAGTGGATAGAGGAGGTCGACAGGATGGCTTATGCACAGCTGCAAACCTCTGAAGGACCGTGCATCTTGTTGTTCGGGGGACGTTGGAGGCACCAGCAGCTTCAAAAACTTGTCTGCTGCTATGACAAGGCTTTTTTGCCGCTGCTCTTTTAACCTGACGTAATTGCCTGTAGGAAAGAGTCCTCAATTTACCCTTATCAGCACGCACACGTGTGTACTGTGAATCAGCTACATACTTCTTAATTGTGCGATGATCACGATGAAGTGTCTTGGCTATTATGTTTAGGTAGCTGAGGAGAAAAAGCAAAAACGGTAATACACCAGAGAGGCTGGAACCTATTGGATTGCAGTAACCTGAACTAACCACACAACTAGAGGTAGCCGTGGAGCGTTCCTACGTTGATCCTAGATGCCTCATCACAGCCTGAGAGATAGCTACACCTAAAGGCAGAAAGATGAAAGCTATCTGCCCCGGAGCAGATCCCCAAAGAAAATAGGAAGCCCCCAAACATATAATGGCGGTTAGACAAGAAGATAGCACGGACACAGACAGAAAATAGAATGAGCAAATGTTGGGGCCCAATCTGTCTAGACAGAAAAGTACAGGAAAGAATTCTGACTGCAATCCAACAAAAACCCTAAAAAATACCAGCACTTCTGATTGCCAAAAAAACTGAGATCACACGATCTCTACCACCTAAATCAGATCTCTGTTGTAACAAAACAAAGCCGCAGCCACTGAAAAAACAGGAAAAAGCAAATGAACAAATAACAGTGGCTACAGATAAATTGAGAGGAGCACAGGCCCCAGGAGGGGACCCAGCTGACCTCCACAAAAGTGAAGAAAACTATGAAAAAAGCAAGCACAAAAAGAAAAGCAGAAAATATCTTATCTGAAAGCAGCAGGTGCAGGCAAGACTCCAGCAACTTTCAAATGAACCAGGAACCACAATTGAGACAAGAACAATTGATCACCGGCGACCATCATGGGAGGGAACCTCCCTTATATCAGTCCAGCCAGTGATCCCACATTGCCATTCCTCACTGAAAGGTTCAGTACTGTTTGTAACCACCAGAGGGAGCCTCTGCTCAGAAACCATCTCTAGCACATTCACAACAGTACCCCCCTTGAGGAGGGGTCACCGAACCCTCACTTGTGCAACCAGGCTGATCAGGATGAGCTCGGTGATAGGCACGGATCAGTCTCCTAGCATGGATGTCCGAAGCAAACACCCAAGAATTGTCCTCCTGACCATAACCTCTCCACTTAACCAAATACTTGAGTTTCCATCTAGAAAAACGAGAATCCAATATTTTCTCGACCACACACTCCAGATTGCCCTCAACCAAAACAGGGTCAGGAGGCGCAGCCATAGGAACCACTGGCTCGACAAACCTCTTCAATAAGGACTTGTGGAACACGTTATGGATCTTAAATGTCCCTGGAAGAAGCAAACGGAAGGAAACAGGATTAAGAATCTCCATGATCTTATAAGGTCCAATGAACCTAGGCTTAAACTTTGGAGATGCAACCCTCATAGGGATATTTCTTGAGGACAACCAAACCAAGTACCCCACTTTAAACCGAGGACCATCAGTCCTATGCCGGTTGGCAGACCGCTGGGCCGTCTCTTGAGAGAGAGACAACCTCTCCACTACCTGGTCCCAAATCTGCTTCATACACTCCACAACAGAGTCAAGACCCGGACAGACAGAAGCCTCCGCCTGTCCCGAAGAAAATCGAGAGTGAAACCCAGAATTGCAGAAAAATGGAGACATCAAGGTGGCAGATCTAGCCCTATTATTAAGAGCAAACTCAGCCAAAGGCAAAAAAGAGACCCAGTAATCTTGATCAGCAGACACAAAACATCTCAAATAAGTCTCCAAGGCCTGGTTTGTTCTCTCGGTTTGTCCATTGGTCTGTGGATGAAATGCAGAGGAGAAAGATAATTGAACACCAAGTTTAGAACAAAATGTCCTCCAAAATCTGGAAACAAACTGGACTCCTCTGTCAGACACAATGTTCTCCGGAATTCCGTGCAACCGAACCACGTGCTGAAGGAACAAAGGCACCAACTCGGAGGAGGAAGGCAACTTAGGTAATGCACAAGATGTATCATCTTGGAAAACCTATCACAGATTATCCAGATAACGGTCATTCTCTGAGAGACAGGGAGGTCGGAGATAAAATCCAATAGAGATATGGGTCCATGGCCTCTTGGGCACAGGTAATGGCATCAACAAACCACTAGAGCGAGAGCAAGGCTTGGAACGAGAGCAAGTCTCACAGGACTGCACAAAGTCCCTGACGTGACAAGACAAAGTAGGCCACCAAAAGGAGCGACTCACCAAGTCTCTGGTACCAAAAATCCCGGGATGTCCAACCAACGCAGAACAATGAATCTCAGACATCACACTCTTCTTCCACTGGTCTGGGACAAACAATTTCCCAACAGGGCTACGCTCAGGTTTATCCTCCTGACACTCCTCCAGAGCCAGTCTCAAATTGGGCGAGATGGCGGAAAGAAATACACCCTCTTTCAAAATAATCAGATCAGATCAGATAACTCAGGAGAATCCGCAAAGAAACTTCTTGAGAGGTCATCCGCCTTAACATTCTTAATGCCAGGAAGAAAAGAAACCACAAAATTAAAACGTGTGAAAAACAAGGCCCACCTGGCCTGTCTAGGATTAAGTCGCTTGGCTGATTCGAGATAAACCAGGTTCTTATGGTCCGTGAGGACCACCACCTGATGTTTGGCTCCTTCCAGCCAATGTCTCCACTCTTCAAATCCCACTTCATGGCCAATAACTCCCGATTACCCACGTCATAATTACGTTCAGTTGGAGAAAACTTTCGAGAGAAAAAGGCACAAGGGTTACTCTTAGAGGTCTCTGGATCCCTTTGGGACAAAACGGCACCTGCCCCAATCTCAGAGACATCAACCTCCACCTGAAACGGCAGAGAAACATCAGGCTGCCGTAGAACAGGAGCAGAAATGAATCTCTGCTTAAGTTCCTGAAATGCAGAAACTGCCTCAGGAGGCCAATTCACCACATCGGAACCCTTTTTGGTCAGATCAGTCAATGGTTCAACAATACCAGAGAAATTACCAATAAATTTACGATAAAAATTGGAAAACCCAAAAATCTCTGAGGAGCCTTCAATGAAGTAGGTTGAACCCAATCACACAGATGGCCTGAACCTTAACCGGGTCCATTTCAATAACAGACGGAGACTAAATGAATCCCAGAAATGAGACCTTCTGTACGCCAAAAAGACATTTTGATCCCTTCACATACAGTGCATTCTCTCTCAAAATCTGGAACACAGTCCGAACATGTTTTACATGAGAGTCCCAGTAATTGGGAAAAATCAAGATATCATCTAAATAAACAATCAGAAATTTATTCACAAAATCCCTGAAAATATCATTCATGAAGGATTGGAAGACGGAAAGAGCATTAGTGAGCCCAAAGGGCATCACTAGGTACTCAAAATGCCCCTCTGGGGTATTAAACGCCGTCTTACATTCATCACCGTGCTTAATGCGAATAAGGTTATACGCCCCCCTGATGTCAAGCTTGGTAAACCAACTAGCACTTTTCACTCTGGAAAACAGGACAGAAATCAAGGGTAACGGATATTGATATTTCACAGTGATCTTATTCAGGAGGCGATAATCAATACACGGCCTCAATGAACCATCTTTTTTGGCCACAAAGAAAAAATCGGCGCCCAAGGGTGAAGAGGATGGTCTGATATGACCCTTTTCCAATGACTCCTTGATATAAGATCGCATGGCATCGTGTTCAGGTACAGATAAGTTAAAAAGGCGACCCTTAGGAAATTTACCACCAGGCACTAACTCAATAGCGCAATCGTAGTTTCTGTGAGGAGGTAAGGACACAGACTTACTTTCACTAAACACATCAGAAAAATCAGTCAAAAAGTCAGGAACATCCTGAGACTGGGGAGAGGCAGAAAAAACAGGAGTGCCAGCATTAACACATTGGCAGCCCCAACTGGTCACAGAGACAGATTTCCAATCCAAAACAGGATTATGAATCTGCAACCAAGGGAAACCCAGAACAATAATGTCATGCAGATTATGCAACACTAGAAATTTGCAACTCTCCTGATGATCTGGTTCAACCCTCATTATCACCTGAGTAGAAAATTGAGGTTTATTCTCCGCCAAAGGGGTAGAATCAATGCCCAATAGGGGAATAGACTTCCGCAGGGGTATCATGGGAAATCCATCAGGTTAATAGCTGCTCCTGAATCAACAAAAGCCTGAGCCGAAAATGTGGACATGGATCAAATCAGGGTAACAGTCAACAGAAATTTAGTCTAACCACTACCCAAGTCAACTGAGCACGCAAAACGTTTTCCCCGCTTAGGGCAGATGGAAATAGCATGAGAGGCGTCACCACAGTAGAAACATAACCCATTGCGCTTTCGAAATTCATGACGCTGTGCCCCAGAAGTCACTCCATCACACTGCATGGGCTCAGGAGCTGGCCCACAAGGCAACACCATCTCACGCATACCTCTGCGCTCACGCAAATGTCTGTCAATTTGAATAGCCAAAGACATATAATCATTGAGACCAGAGGGTACAGGGAATCCCACCATAACGTCCTTTACATTCTCTGACAGACCCTTCCGAAAAAGGGCTGCCAAAGCATCATCATTCCATTTGGTCAGGACTGCCCACTTTTGAAATTTCTGACAGTACAGTTCAGCGGCTTCACAGCCCTGACTTAATGCCAACAAGGTCTTCTCAGCCTGATCAGTGACATTAGGTTCATCGTACAACAACCCCAGAGCCTGAAAAAATACATCAACATCATTCAAAACAGGATCCCCAGGTGTCAGGGAAAAAGCCCAATCCTGAGGTTCGCCGCGCAGGAGACAGATGACAATTTGAACCTGCAGTGCTGCGTTCCCTGAGGACTTAGGCTTCAAGGCAAAAAACAACTTACAGTTATTTTTGAAATTCAGAAATTTAGCCCGATCCCCCAAAAACAAATCTGGCATGGGGATCCTAGGTTCCACAACCGGCAACCCAGCAAGATAGGAAGCAATACTCCGAACCTCAGTGGCAAGCTGATCCACACAGTCAGACAACTGTGCAAACTGCATTGAGAGAAAAAAAATCCTCCTCAGCACCCAGAGAGAAAGAGGGAAAAAATGCAACAAACAGAAAAAAAAAAATCTCTGACAACTCTGACAACTTTTTTCTTTCCAAACTATTTTTCCCTTCTGTGAGTACCATATAATTTTAGTTTTGGGCCAGTGATACTGTTATGTTTAGGTAGCTGAGGAGAAAAAGCAAAAATGGTAATACACCAGAGAGGCTGGAACCTATTGGATTGCAGTAACCTGAACTAACCACACAACTAGAGGTAGCCGTGGAGCGTTCCTACGTTGATCCTAGACGCCTCGTCACAGCCTGAGAGATAACTACACCTAAAGGCAGAAAGATGAAAGCTATCTGCCCCGGAGCAGATCCCCAAAGAAAATAGGAAGCCCCCAAACATATAATGGCGTTTAGACAAGAAGATAGCACGGATACAGACAGAAAATAGAATGAGCAAACGTTGGGGCCCAATCTGTCTAGACAGAAAAGTACAGGAAAGAATTCTGACTGCAATCCAACAAAAACCCTAAAAAATACCAGCACTTCTGATTGCCAGAAAACCTGAGATCACACGATCTCTACCACCTAAATCAGATCTCTGGTATAACAAAACAAAGCCGCAGCCACTGAAAAAACAGGAAAAAGCAAATGAACAAATAACAGTGGCTACAGATAAATTGAGAGGAGCACAGGCCCCAGGAGGGGACCCGGCTGACCTCCACAAAAGTGAAGAAAACTATGAAAAAAGCAAGCACAAAAAGAAAAGCAGGAAATATCTTATCTGAAAGCAGCAGGTCCAGGCAAGACTACAGCAACTTCCAAATGAACCAGGAACCACAATTGAGGCAAGAACAATTGATCACTGGCGACCATCATGGGAGGTAACCTCCCTTATATCAGTCCAGCCAGTGATCCCAGATTACCATTCCTCGCTGAAAGGTTCAGTACTGTCTGTAACCACTAGAGGGAGCCTCTGCTCAGAAACCATCTCTAGCACATTCACAACACTTGGCAATGTGGATTGTAGTCATGCCTTGACCTAAACACTCCACAATTTGTTGCTTCTCAGCAGCCGACACATCCTTTTTCTTTCCCATTTTGGCAGAAATTGTAGGCTGCTTAATAATGTGGGACAGGCTTCTTAGGTAGTCTTGCCTTTCATTGGACACACCTGCCAAACTAATAAGCACAGGTGTCTGCAATTGCTTACAGTGATATAAAGAGCCCTGACACACATCACCATCAATGAGTTTAACTGACAAACAAAAAAATTCTTACCTTATCACTCCTAAACAATTTTTGCATAATAATTTGGAACACAGTGTATATAGTAATGCTGTTTAACTGTGTTGTGATGCATAATAAATGATCTTACAGCTGAATTGCGTAGTGTACATTTTCTTTTTTTATTAAACGGATGAAGAACATATTTTTATTTACCTTACGCCCTTCTGGGAAAAGTATAAGAGCACTTTTTATAGTTCAGGTGTTTCAGCCATACCTATTGCAACTATGTGCATAAAATAAAGCTCATGGCCAAAGTATACCTGGTAACGCTGCTTCTACATCCCAGAGCAATACAGGTAAATGGAGTTGCATTGCACCCTAAAGGGTACTGGGACTACAACACGGAAGTCATAAAAAATTCACTTGTATTGCACTGCGATATAGCACCTAATGAACTGTGAACAGGCGATATGTGTTGCAGTCAAGGTTGCCATGTAGCCCCAACCTAAACGTGGCAAAATCACAGGATGCCACATTTGCCACTGTCAAACACAGTTACCCTTGTCAACTACAAGTCCCAATATTGTGAAGTGGAAGTAATTAGCAGTAAAAACAGCTCAATTACAAAACAATAGACTACGCAAACTCAAATGGTGGGGCCGCCAAGTGCTGAGGTGTGTGATGAAGTAGGAGTTTATCTACTAATAACTGCATTGCTACAAACATATATTATATGCTTTATATGGAATGAGAGGTGTATATGATAAAAACTGTACTTGAAGAGTTAATTTAGTGAATTTTGATATGAAGAAGTAACAGAACAGCTGGTGTACATAGTGTGGGTTTTTAGCAAAGTTGCTTTGCAAAAAATGATCTAACCCATGCCATAGCAGTTTGATTCCTTTGTGTTCAAAATTATGTTGTTATGTTGTTGCTATTCTGCATTTTGTTATGTAAAATGTTTCCAGAGGCACACAAGCATTGTGTTTTTTAACATTACCTGGATATTTTCACACACATTACTAGGCACAGGGATTCATATATCTGAGACAATACTGGATTGTTTGTGATTCATAATCATAGGCATATTAATGAAGCACTCCCCAGAAATGTATTTGCTAAACCTCTATATACATGTGTAGAGTAGTGCCAATAAAATACTCAATCACTGTGTTCCCAGGTCTCCAGCGACGCTCTGGTCCATTTCTCAATCAAGTGACTGAAATTCTGACTCACTGAATGGCACAGTGTCGCTGGAGACCTGGGAACACGGTGATTGGTGAGTATTTTATTGGCACTACTCTACACGTGTATGTAGAGGTTTAGCAAATACATTTCTGGGGAGTGCTTTTTTAAGCCTATGATTATGAATCACAAACAATCCAATACTGTCTCAGAAAGATGAATCCCTGTGCCTAGTAATGTGTGTGAAAAAAACAAGTTAATGTTAAAAAACACA
Organism: Oophaga sylvatica; assembly: GCA_033576555.1. Taxonomy (NCBI): domain Eukaryota; kingdom Metazoa; phylum Chordata; class Amphibia; order Anura; family Dendrobatidae; genus Oophaga; species Oophaga sylvatica. Next base: position 387,993,800 of record JARQOD010000005.1, on the reverse strand, counting down.
GTGAACCATTGCTCACTTTTACAATATAGGTTTATGGAGAATCAGAATGAAGCTCCATAGTTTTACATTGTAAAAGCGACTTCCAATTCACACATAATAAACTTCAGTACAATCCAGCAAACCAAAATTTCAGTCACATGAGTAAGAAGAGGACCAGAGCACTGTTGTAAACCAGGTAAGGGATGGCTCCCACTTAAATCGGACTAATCGAATCCGATTAAAAATACTGGGTGGGGGATACTATACAGTGCAGGGGCATCATACTGTGCATAAGAGATCATCATACTGTGTAGGGGGGACTCGGGACATTATTAAATGATAAGTGGGCACTTATTGTTATAGGGGCAATCAGGTTATTGTGAGCGTCAAAGGGGCATACAGGACATTATTACTTTCTAGGGGGAAAAATGTGGGAACTTTTCTAGGGCACTTGAACACGGCATTAATATATTCTAGAGGGTTGTTTTACCATCTAGAGGGCACACAGCACCACACAATACTGTAGGTGCAGTAATAGGGACACATATGGCAGCAGTGGCTCAGTACTGGGGTATTAGTGCATGGAGCTGTGGTGAATTGATCTATTCTGCATAATGTCTGCATCAGTAATGGCCGGAGCAGAGCCTCCCTCCCCTCAAGAAAGAGGCGTGGGCGGAGGCCGGCATGACGGGGGTTTGGAGGGGTTTAAAATGAGGGAGGAACATTTAAATGAGAGGGGGTGGTGGGGGGTTTATAAGGCAGTGATGGGGCGGTTCCAGGGTCAGTTCCTGTCTTGCCCCATCAGTAGTACAGCTTACCATGTCTGTGAATACGGCGCTGGAGCTCCTCAGGTCCGCGGCCTTGTCGCAGCCGCCCGGATGGCTTGAGGTGCAGGTGGCGATTCTTGTCCGGGAGCGTCTGGTCCGTCGTCTGGGGCAGCACAGCGGGAGAGGCGTCCAAGAAGGGTGAGGCCTCCTGAGTGACTTTCGCCGGACCAGGCTCCTCGGGCCTCGCGTCGGCGCAGGAGCCCCTCACGGGCCCCTCCAGGCCGGGCGCCGCGCGGAGCACGTGCTAGCAGGCCTCGACCTGGGAGGAATCCGCCCAGCCGGCGAGGCCCAGCGGCGGTAACCTCTCCTCCGGTGCGTTCAAGTCAGGGGGCGGAGCCGTTACGCGCCGGGCGTCCTGTGAGAACTGCGTCCTCGGGAGGTCGCAGTGGCGAGGGACCTGTTGTGCGGCCTGCTTCAGATAGCATCGCGGGAGCGTCGGCGTTGGAGCCTTTACGTGCCGGGCGTCGTGGAAGAACTGCGTCCTCGGGAGGTCGCAGTGGCGAGGGACCTGCTGTGCGGCCTGCTTCAGATAGCATCGCGGGTGCGTCGGCGTTGGAGCCTTTACCCGCCGGGCGTCGTGGGAGAACTGCGTCCTCAGGAGGTCGCAGTGGCGAGCGACTTTCTGTGCAGCCTGCCTCAGGCAACATCGGAGATGCGTCATCGTTGGAGCCGCTAAGCGCTGGGAGTCTTTTGGGAGCTGCGTCCGCGGGGGGTCGCAGCTGCGATCGGCTTGCAGTGCGATCTGCCTCAGGCAGCTACGCAGGTGCGGTGGCTGCTAATGGATTGGCCGGCTTATCAGATCAGCAATTGTCCCCCCTTGGTAGCGGCGGGGTTCCAGGTTCGTCGGGGGGCCGCAGTGGCAGTGTTTCTGTACTGCGGCCTGCCTCGGTTGACGGCTCCAGAATTTCGGCGGCCGAGGCATCGGTCAGCATTACGGGACAGCAGATTTTACCCCCCATAGTCGGTGGGTTTCCAGATGGATCGGGGGGCCGTTGCTGTGGGGTGAATGTGGGGCGGCCTGCCTACGCTGCTGTTGCTAGGAATGAGACTCAAGATGTGTTCGAATTATCGTCGGGTGCTCCTGCGACTCAGTCGTCACTGCTATTTCAGGATCAGCGGGCTGGATCCCCAATGGGGTTCAGGCCTTTCTCTTCTGGAAGTTTCGACGGGGTTTCTGGACATCAGGAGCAAATCAACGGAGTCGTGGTGTCAGATCGAGGCAGTGGGGATGCATCTTTGGAGCCAGGTTATCCGGCTGGAGGGCTCACAGCACCCTCGCAGCCCGGTGAGTATAATTCTAAGACAAGTGTCAGTCAGTCATTTGTGTCTTCTTCACCGTTTGGGGTAGTTCGGTCGAGGGTTGGTAATAGTGTTGGGGGGGCTGCTGAGGTAGCTGGGGTTACGGACATGCTGGTCGATGTGCGCAATTTGCTGTCACGGTTAGAGAAGGGTTTTGGTTCTCCGTCTCCGGTGACGGCGTGGGTTGGGTCGCAGGTTGGGGGGCAGGTGGTTGCGAGCGGGTCTGAACAGGAGGGGCATAGTGCTGAACCTGTGTCTGTGTCAGTGCAGACAGAGAAGGAAAAAGAATGTCGGGTGCGCTTAGATGATAGGGCTTACGGGGAGGTGTATGTTTGTTTTGAGGGCCCATTGAGAGCGCATTTGAAGAAGGAGGTAAAGGAGCGTATTTGGAAAGATGAGTATGTTGAGATATTCTCTTTATTGCCTTTGGGGAAATTTAATTTGGATAAAAGCAAAAAAGAGGATAGTAAGAGGGAGGAGGAGGAGAAACGGAGGTGGCGATTAATTCCTCAGATGTTTGTGAACTGGCAACAAGTGTTTGCCATTTTGGCAAGTGTTATCGGGGAAAAAGCTCCGGACAACTGTTCGGCTGTGTTTTGTTATTTTGATGCTATCGGGGAAGCATATAGGGTATATGGGGGGCAGGCTTGGCTGCGGTATGACGAGCAGTTTAGGCAAAGGAAGGCTGTGTGTCCGGCAATTCGTTGGGATCAGAAGGACATTAGGCTGTAGATGAGAGTCATTGCACAGAATAAGTTTGGGCATTCCTTTCTGGGGGGATCTGGGGGCGCCAGCCAGAGTGGCAATACCACTGGGGCAGCGGGAGGAAGTGGTCAAGGGCAAGCAGGTGGAAACAAGTTTGGGGTGTGCTGGCAGTTTAATGACGGACAGTGTAAGTTTGGGGCAGGGTGTAAATTTAAACATGTCTGCTCCAACTGCAATGGCGCCTCTCATGGAGTGTCTAAGTGTTTTAGAAAAGGGAAGCAAAAATCTGGGGGTAGTGATTCCCAAGGGAGAGACTCCGGTGAGTCTGGAAAGGATGGTCCCTTATCTAAATAGATATGGCGACAAGGAGAAGGCGGTGTTGTTGTATAATGGTTTAAAGGATGGTTTTGTCATCCCACATCCCCCGTTTGTTATCCCGTGGGTACTTAGGAATTTGCGTTCGGCCTTATTGCATAAGGAAATGGTGGGGGAAAAATTGGCAAAAGAAGTTTCGTTAGGTCGTATGGCGGGCCCTTTCTCGTCGCCACCTTTTTCTGATCTAGTGGTTTCCCCGTTGGGCGTTGTTCCAAAGAAGGAGCCGAACAAGTTTCGGCTTATTCAGCATCTTTCTTACCCACGTGGGAGGTCGGTGAACGATGGCATCGATCCTGAAATTTGTTCGGTCGTTTATTCCTCTTTTGACGAGATCCTGAAATTTGTTCGGTCGTTTATTCCTCTTTTGACGAGGCTGCGCGGTGGGTGAGGAAGTGCGGTCGAGGGGCCCTTATGGCTAAGACCGACATTGAATCTGCTTTTCGACTTTTGCCGGTTCATCCTGATAGTTTGAAGCTGTTGGGTTGTTTTTGGGGGGGGGTTCTTTGTTGACAGGTGTTTGCCTATGGGGTGTTCTTTATCATGCGCTTATTTTGAGGCCTTTAGTTCCTTTCTAGAGTGGGTGGTGCGAGAGGTGTCCGGTTGTGAATCAGTTATTCATTACTTGGATGATTTCTTGTGTGTGGGTCCGGCAAATTCTTTGCGCTGTCGTGGGATTTTGAGAACTGTTGAGTGGGTGGCGGAGCATTTTGAGGTTCCTTTGGCGCCAGGTAAGACTGAGGGTCCATCTACTTGTTTGTGTTTCCTGGGGATAGTCATCGACACGGTGGCATGGGAGTTTAGATTGCCCGAGGAAAAGTTGTTGGCTATGCGGGCTGACGTTGGTAGAGCGCGCCGTTTGAAGAAGTTGTCATTGCGGGATTTGCAGTCGTTGCTAGGGAAGTTGAATTTCGCATGTCGAGTGATGCCGATGGGGCGAGTTTTTTCACGTAGGCTGGCTAGCGCTACGGCAGGGATTAAAGCCCTCATCACTTCATACGGTTGTCTGGGGAACTTAAGGCGGATTTGGCTGTTTGGGACTCCTTCCTAGAAGGGTATAACGGGCACTCATTGGTCATGGCTTAGGTTGTTGGGAATGATGTGTTCGAGTTGTTTACGGATGCGGCCGGCGGTGTTGGTTTTGGAGCCTATTTCAGGGGACAGTGGTGTGCGTCTCGCTGGCCTGCGGAGTGGGTGTCAGAGGGCTTGGTACGCAACATAACATTGTTGGAAATTTTTCCGATTCTTGTGGCAGTGCATCTCTGGGGGAAGGAGTTTCGGGATCGCAGGGTGCGGTTCAATTGTGACAACATGGGAGTTGTTTGCGCGATTAATGGGCTTACTGCGTCCTCTCCTCCCGTCGTGCGAGTTTTGCAACGTTTGGTTTTGTTATGTTTGGCATTGAATGCGCACGTGACGGCGACACACTTGCCGGGTATGAAGAATGATATAGCTGACTCTCTTTCTCGTTTACAGTGGGATCGTTTTCGCTCATTGGCCCCAGAAGCGGAGTTCGAGGGTTTAGCCTGCCCGGAGGAGCTGTGGAAGGTGGTTTACGGTCTGCAGAGTCACTGATTAAGGCGTCGTTGGCTCCAAAAACTTGGGCGGCTTATCAGGCAGTGTGGTGTAATTGGGAAGAGTTTTTAATGACAATTCCAGTCGTGGGGGAGGGGGTGGATCAACAAAGGGCCTTGTTGGCTTGGTTAGGGCAGGGAGCGAGGGAAGGATGGTCTTGTGCTAAAGTATCGCGGGTTTTGGCAGCACTATCTTTTGGTTTCCGTTTGCGGGGGATTAGGGATTTGTCAAAGACCTTTTTGGTGCAGCAGGCGGCGAAAGGTTTTCGTCGAAATAAGGGGCTGGGTGATACGAGGCGCCCAGTATCCTTTGCTTTGTTAGAGCGGTTAGGTTTTATTTTGGATACGACGTGTTCTTCTCGTTTTGAAGTCTTGTTATTCCGTTTGGCTTTTTCATTGGCATTTTTTGGGGCTTTGCGGGTGCGTGAGCTGGTTTCGGGTAATAGACAGGCAGTAGGCGGTTTGTTGGCTAAGGATGTGCTATTGACGGTGGGTGGAGTGGAGTTTTGGCTGCGTAAATCCAAGACGGATCAAGAGGGGAGGGGCCATCGGGTAGTGTTGGGCAGTGTACCAGGGTATTCGATGTGTCCGGTGTTATGCTTGCAGCGCTTTTGGGAGTTGGGCCCCGGATTGGGGGGCTCATTGTTGTGCCATGCTGATGGTGGTAGCCTGTCTAGGTATCAGTTTAACGCCATTTTCAAGAGGTCCATTCGAGCGTTAGGTTTGGATGATTCTCGTTTTGGGACTCATTCTTTCCGTATTGGGGCGGCGACTGAAGCGGCAGGTAGGGGTTTGGGTGCGGCATCAATACAACGTATTGGGCGTTGGAAGTCTAATCGATTTAGGAGTTATATTAGGCCTTGACTCTCGAGGTGGGGGGAGTTGGTTGGTGCTGTAGGGGGATGTGTGACGGTTGGAGTTGTTTTAAGGGTGTTATTTTTGGTATGTTTAGTATTGTTTTCTCGTTTCAGGTGCTCCTCCCTGCTGATTTGGATTTTCAGTCACTCCTTCGTCCACTGGGGAGCGTTGAGAGCTGACGTCAGGACAGATGGTCGGCAGCTGGGATTTCCCGGTCTATGGTGGTGGTGCGATGGCTCGGTTTTCGAGGAATGCAGTGGAGGAGGGTGTTGCCCAAAATTCATGGGTGCGCTCGCTTGGACCGTGCTCCTGATGTTTTGGTACTCCATGTAGGGGGAATGATCTCGCGGTGCGCCCTTTCGTGAGCTAGTAAAAGACATTAAGCAGGATTGCTTGCGGTTATGGGTATTGTATCCGGGTGTCATTTTGGTTTGGTCCGAAATTGTTCCACGCAGACGCTGGCGGAACATGAGGTCCCTGGCAAAGATTAATAAGGCCAGGATAAAGGTTAACAGGGCTGTGTCTTCTTTCATGGCTCGAAACGGTAATGTGTCGGTGCAACATTTTGATTTGGAGAAGGGTGAGGGGGATTTTTGGTTGGCCGATGGGGTTCATCTGAATGCTGTTGGTTCGGATATTTGGGCTTTGGGTATTCAGGAAGGTATTGAAAGGGCCATAGCTTTGCGGTTCTAGGGGGTCTCGGGCCATTGAGGTTTTCAATGGGGCCCTCGTTGTGGCGGCTCAAGGGGGTGGGGAGAGAGTCCTTGAAGTTGTTGGAAATTGGTTTGGGGGGGACTCTGTTTAGGGTCTCCCTGTCTGAAGTTACGTGGTGGTGATCTGGTGAAAGGTGGAAGGGGAGTTCACACGGAGTGGGCGGATCCCCAGGTGGTTGGGTGAACAGCACACCTCAATTGGTGGTGCTCCCGAGCCTGTGGGGTAACGGCTGGGAGTAAGAGGTGGGGTGTTGTTCACAGGATATTGGTTCAATTCACCATGATCTTTGTAGCTTCAAGGACTCCTCCCTGATGTTGTTATGGTATTTATATATATATATATATATATATTGTTATATATATATATTGTTATTTATTGTTAATATTGTTTGTATTTAAATAAAGGCTGCTGTGGCCATACATATTCCAAAGAATTACTGTAACTCGTTATTGGGGTGAGGATATCGGGGGTATCCTGATAATGGAAAAAGGGGCTCAGTGTTGAGAGTCCTGGGTTCCGTACGAGTAAACAGCTCGACTATACCAACGTCAAGTAATGGCCGGAGCAGAGCCTCCCTCCCCTCAAGAAAGAGGTGTGGGCGGAGGCCGGCATGACGGGGGTTTGGAGGGGTTTAAAATGAGGGAGGAACATTTAAATGAGAGGGGGTGGTGGGGGGTTTATAAGGCAGTGATGGGGCGGTTCCAGGGTCAGTTCCTGTCTTGCCCCATCAGTAGTCCCGCCCTCCCTCCCTATTTGATGATGTTGTTATTTTGTATAATTTTGGGTCATGGCGGCTCAAGGGGGTGGGGAGAGAGTCCTTGAAGTTGTTGGAAATTGGTTTGGGGGTTACTCTGTTTAGGGTCTCCCTGTCTGAAGTTACGTGGTGGTGATCTGGTGAAAGGTGGAAGGGGAATTCACATGGAGTGGGCGGATCCCCAGGTGGTTGGGTGAACAGCACACCTCAATTGGTGGTGCTCCCGAGCCTGTGGGGTAACGGCTGGGAGTAAGAGGTGGGGTGTTGTTCACAGGATATTGGTTCAATTCACCATGATCTTTGTAGCTTCAAGGACTCCTCCCTGATGTTGTTATGGTATTTATATATATATATATATATATATATATTGTTATATATATATTTGTTATTTATTGTTAATATTGTTTGTATTTAAATAAAGGCTACTGTGGCCATACATATTCCAAAGAATTACTGTAACTCGTTATTGGGGTGAGGATATCGGGGGTATCCTGATAATGGAAAAATGGGCTCAGTGTTGAGAGTCCTGGGTTCCGTACGAGTAAATAGCTCGACTATACCAACGTCATGGCCGTCACTAAAGGATATAACAGCTGAACAGTGGGGGTGTCAATTGTCAAATCCTTACAATCTAATATTAATAACCTACACTAACGCTAGGTTGTCAATATAGAAGCACAGTAAAAGCCATAAAAAATCCGAAAACAGTGAGAACTTATTCAGCAGGGTAAATAGTTGCATGAGGGGACTGACCTGAGACTATTTTTGCACTTAGAGTCTGCATCAATCCTGTTTAGAATAAGTAGACCCAACAAATCTACGCAATACAAGAATACATTGTGTGGTAGGTAGACTCGGGATTCTAACATACTCAGAGATTCCTAAAATTCATCATAAAGGCTCAAAAATACTTACAGAGTAGCCATTGTTTAATTTGCGTCTCATAAATGAATAGTACACATGAAAATAAGCAACTTTGTAATACATCTTATCAGAGAAATCTGCTTCTTTCTCTGCAAAAATTGGTCACTCATTTTCAAAATTGTCAATTCTGGGGTAAAATCTGTATTCAATGAAGATAAACTTTCCCATTCTCTTATTTTTGGTCGCCATATTGACAGCTTTAACCCCCTCACAACATATGATGTACATGTGAAAATAGGAGTCACTGGTGATCAAAAATGTATCATAAAATGGTAAATTTTTATTATAAGGACAATACAAATATAGCACAATAAATCGTAGAAAAGGACAATAGAAACACATATATGAGACAAGTGCAAAGTGCAATCTCTGGGGGTTGACGCCAGTCGCCGCTTCCGGACGGACGTGTTCAGGAAGCCCACCTCCGTAAATGCATTAATCCATGCTAAGTCAGCTCATCACCCTGCCACCATTAGGGCCGTCCCGGTCGGACAGTTCCTTCGAATGAGACGCATCTGTTCTACTGATGATGCTTTTGAGGCTCAAGCCAAGGACCTCAGGAACCGCTTTAGGGCGCGAGGTTACAGCAACAGATGCATTAAAAAGGGATATGATCAGGCAAGGAGGACTCCACGTGACTGTCTCCTCAATACTGCTCGTGTGGGACAGACAAGGGTGTGAGGAAGGACCAATAAGATTTATCACCACCTTTAATCATGAATGGTCTGGTATTCGACAGATCTTAACTAGACACTGGGATGTCCTAAAAACTGAGCCCGCTCTGTCTCGCTCGCTGGGTGACTACCCATCCATGACATCAAGACGGTCAAAAAATTTGCGAGATATTCTCGTCCGGAGTCATTATCTTCCACCTCCTACAAACGTCTTTGGTACTCGTGGTCCTACCGTTGGCTTTTTTCCGTGTGGCCATTGCCTTACGTGCGCCAATGCCCTACGTGCCCTGAACTTCTCCTCCTCTGGTGGTGACAAAACGTTTGACATTCGCCAGCGTATATCCTGTGGCAGCTCGAATGTTATTTATTACGCCATATGTGGCTGCCCGAGGATATATGTTGGCTTGACCACCAGGGAACTGAGAATACGTATCAGGGAACACGTTAGGGACATTGGCGCAGCAAGGGCCATTTCCGATCCCTCGGACCTGAAGACAATCCCTCGTCACTTTAAATACCATCACAACTGTGACGTTACTTCTTTTAAGGTCCGCGGAATCGATATCTTACACCTCGGAGTTAGAGGTGGGGACTATAAAAAAAATCTTGACCCAAATGGAGGCCCGTTGGATCGTCCAGCTCGACACAATGGTGCCCAATGGCCTTAATGAGTCTCAAAATTTTGCCTCTTTTTTTATAATTTACCTCCTTTCCTTCTGATACCCTCTCTGGTTCTGTTTGATACCTTCTTGATTTTAATTTTTTGTTTTTAATATATGTTTCTACAGTTATGTTTACATCTATATTTTATTCGTCATCTGGCCTTCTACCTCCGTCTTGCATACTCCTTGGGGGATATGAGAAAGAGGAAAAACGGGGAAAAAAAGAAAAAAGAAGCGAGAACACAGCTATAGCAGCTATTGTATATATGTTTTTTCGATGTGTTAATCTTTGCACGTGATTTTGTTACATGTTGATAACTTATACTTATATCGGTACTTGTTCTGGATAATTTGAATAGTTTTGCTGTGTATCCCTGTACATTATGACTACTGTATGTAACTTAGCCCCATATCAATGTATGTATTTTTATCTATCATTATGGAGTTTGATGTGCGCATGCCCCGTTGTGGCCTGGGCGACTACCCCTGTGATGGGGCGTCTTTCTGTGTCCGGGGCGCGCCTGGGCTCTGTGCCTGTGCGCGCTTCTGGAGGCATGACGCCGCCGTCACTGGGGGCTTGCCCGACTCCAGCGGCGCATGCGCCGACATACCATCTCCCATTTGATAATTTGGACCATGTGACCAGGGAAAGGGAGGTATTTGAAGGTCCTTGGTGCAGTATACGATCATCCCCTTGAAAAAGTGGCAGGTTAGCCACGAAACGTGCGTCGGGGTGGTATCTCTGTACGGGTTGACTGTCCTCCTGTGGTACTTTCTAGTTACCGGTGAGCATGACTTCTTGTTAATTTAGGCAGCGCTGCATAGTCTTCTGCTGGCCTCACAAATAGTGCTTGTTACTCTATGAAGTATGCTTGGTGGCTTGTGGTACATATCAGTGTAGCCATAGCACCTTACCTTTTCCCTTATTGTGGGGGGTGTTTTATATGATTCCCTTTGGGCTACATTATGTTTCTTTATCATCACCACAAGTGATTTTTTGTTATATTTTCAGGAGCGCATTCTCCCTGCATTTGCACTTGTCTCATATATGTGTTTCTATTGTCCTTTTCTACGATTTATTGTGCTATATTTGTATTGTCCTTATAATAAAAATTTACCATTTTATGATACATTTTTGGTCACCAGTGACTCCTATTTTCTCCTGTAAGATTATTATGTTTTTGTGAGTGGTGATTTTTTGGTCGCACACTCTGTTGTGTGACCCACATCCCCTATGCTTTATCCATGCAGCTGTATATGATTTAATATGACGTACATGTGCATCATACTGTGGGTACAAAAAGTATTCAGACCCCTTTACATTTTTCACTCTTTGTTTCATTGCAGCCAGTTGGTAAATTCAAAGAAGTTCATTTTTTTCTCATTAATGTACACTCTGCACCCCATCTTGACTGATAAAAAATAGAAATGCAGAAATTTTTGCAAATTTATTAAAAAAGAAAAACTGAAATATCACATGGTCATAAGTATTCAGACCCTTTGCTCAGACACTCATATTTAAGTCACATGCTGTCCATTTCCTTGTGATTCTCCTTGAGATGGTTCTACTCCTTCATTGGAGTCCAGCTGTTTTTAATTAAACTGATAGAACTTGATTTCTAAAGGCACACACCTGTCTATACAAGACCTCACAGCTCACAGTGCATGTCAGACCAAATGAGAATCATGAGGTCAAAGGAACTGGCCAAGGAGCTCAGAGACAGAATTGTGGCAAGGCACACATCTGGCCAAGGTTACAAAAGACTTTCTGCAGTACTCAAGGTTCCTAAGAGCACTGTGGCCTCCATAATCCTTAAATGGAAGAAGTTTGGGACCACCAGAAGTCTTCCTAGACCTGGCCGTCCAGCCAAACTGAGCAATCGTGGGAGAAGAGCCTTGGTTACAGTGGTAAAGAAGAACCCCAAGATCACTGTGGCTGAGCTCCAAAGATGCAGTAGGGAGATGGGAGAAGGTTCCACAAAGTCAACCATCACTGCAGCCATCTACCATTTGGGCCTTTATGGCAGAGTGGCCCAACAGAAGCCTCTCCTCAGTGCCAGACATATGAAAGCCCGCATAGAGTTTGCTAAAAAACACATGAAGGACTCCCAGACTACGAGAAACAAGATTCTCTGGTCTGATGAGACGAAGATAGAACTTTTTGATGATAATTCTAAACGATATGTGTGGAGAAAACCAGGCACTGCTCATCACTTGCCCAATACAATCCCAACAGTGAAACATGGTGGCGGCAGCATCATGCTATAGGGGTGTTTTTCAGCTGCAGGGACAGGACGACTGGTTGCAATAGTAGGAAACATGAATGCGGCCAAGTACAGAGATATCATGGATGAAAACATCTTCCAGAGTGCTCTGGACCTCAGTCTTGGCCGAAGGTTCACCTTCCAACAAGACAATGACCCTAAGCACACAGCTAAAATAACAAAGGAGTGCCTTCAGAACAACTCTGTGACCATTCTTGACTAGCCCAAGCAAAGCCTTGACCTAAACCCAATTGAGCATCTCTGGAGATACCTGAAAATGGCTGTCCACCAACGTTCACTATCTAACCTGACAGAACTGGAGAGGATCTGCAAGGAAGAATGGCAGAGGATCCCCAAATCCAGGTATGAAAAACTTGTTGCATCATTCCCAAGAAGACTCATGGTTGTACTAGCTCAAAAGGGTGCTTCTACTCAATACTGAGCAAAGGGTCTGAATACTTATGACCATGTAATATTTCATTATTTCTTTTTTTAATAAATTTGCAAAAATTTCTGCATTTATGTTTTTTTTCATTCAAGATGGGGTGCAGAGTGTACATTAATGAGAAAAAAATGAACTTTTTTGAATTTATCAAATGGCTGCAATGAAGCAAAGAGTAAAAAATTTAAAGGGATCTGAATACTTTCCATACCCCCTGTATTTCCCATTATACTCGTTGCTTGAAACGAGCATTCCAGCATTAGGAACTGCGCAGATAGAGCAATGAGCATCCGAGCATTTTAGTGCTCGCTCATCTCTAATAATTAATGCATAAAAGTTTCAGTACTTTAAAACATTAATATTCTTGCAAATCTAAAGATTCAGAATATTTTATTATGACAATTTCCTGATATTTATTTAGAGAAAACTTAGCAACAATTTGAATACCTAAAACATGTCTATTGCGAATTATAAATAGTTACAGAAATTGCACTACAAAATTTGGTCCTCATTCAGTGACAACTTTTTTTTGCTTGTCTCTGGTACTTCTGCATCGGATTATCTCTTACAATTGTCCAACCATTGATGGATTCCATTATCCTTAATATCTTTTCTCCATAGCCGCAAATCAAGGAGAGTCCACTGCTGTAGCCTAGAACCTAAAAGCTCAGCCTTACACTTGCACAGATCCAAATGTCTAACAAGATCATTCAGTTCACTTTGTATTACAAGGTGAGGTTCAGTTGAAGTTGCTCTCAGAAAGTCTAGGTCGTGAGAGGAATATGTTTCATGAAACTAAGCACCTTCTTCTTCCTCACTTGACGCGACTGAAAATGATTCTGGTGCTTTTGAAACCAACAGTTCTTCTGTATTTGGTATTGGGAGAATTGCAGATGGAACGTTTGGATACTTTAATGTCCACTTTTTCCTTACAGGAAAGATGTATATCTTTGTACCGTGTTAGCCAGTAGATAAAAAATATTCAGAATTGAGAGTCCTCAGTGGTTGATACCTTTTAATGGCTAACTGAAAAGATAGTAACAAATTGCAAGCTTTCGAGACTACTCAGGTCTCTTATTTGGTCAATGCCATTAAAAGGTATCAACCACCTTTCCTAATAGGGGGTCACCATGCAGAAATACAAATTGGTAGAGTAATCGGTTGACTCTCTCCAGATCATTGAGACTACAAACGGCAATGATTGTCTTTTCCCATGTAACCACTGGGTAAGATGTGATGTACATCCATTGCAGCGTATATGTGGAGCCCAACTCTTGCCTTGATTGCCTATTCTGTATCCAAAATACAGGTTGTAGGATTTCCTTATCATTGTTGTCATGATCCAGACCTGGTTTTGAGTCCTGTTTTCTCTTTTCCCAGGTCTGGTCATGTCAGGGATTAACCTTGCTTAGCCTCAGTCTGGGTTTAGGTTGGCTATTTATCGCCGCTGCCTTCTGCAGGCGGCATCGCGTATAGTTTTGCCTAGGGCTGCTAAAGCTGACTCTGATTGCTCTGATTTTGTCTTCCTACATTTGCTGTCTGTACCCGTGTCTCAGTTTTCCTCCCAGTCCCATTTTGACTCATTGTTCCCCTTTAGTGTAAAGAATAGATCTCTCGGTTCTGACTTGGCTTGTATCCTGACCTGCTTCTGTCTTTTGTCTTTTGGCTTATCTGCTCCCGACCGGCTCTGACTTTTCTGGCTTGTTTCTGACCACGTGTATTGCTGTGACTTCTGGTACTCCGTTGCTGACCCGGCTTGTCTGACTACTCTTCCGCCACCTAGTGGCTACTGACTTCTGCCACCTGTGGTAGCCTTGCTGCTGCATTGCAAGCCTGCTCTGGTTAGGTGCAGCTCTGCATTCTCTACTGCCATCTACTGGAGCCTGCACCTATCTGCATTGCAGCAGCCTGACATTTTCGCCTTTGTGAAGCAAAAGTGACTTCTTCACATGTCTAGGAAAAACTATCTGAAAAAACATATATATGAAAAAAACATTTAGAAACATGTCAATATGCTAAAAAACTAAGCTGAGAAATCCTTAAACTGTATACCTTACATAGAGAGCATTTATAAAAGTAGGTGATGCAACTATAATTAGTATTATGTCATCGAAGTTGAGTTGGCGTTTCTTGATAGGGCACACTAAGATGATAGAATACTGAACATTCAATAGAATAAATAGATGATGCAATAGTCTAGCTACTAACAATGCAATGATGATGATGAAATAATTAAGATGCAAGTTTTTTATAAACCTGCATAAAATATGTCATAACTAATTAACCTCCTCTGGATTTTGAAAATTAGAGCCTATCAACAAATTTAAGCATCATATTCATTTTCAGAATCACAAAATTAGTTAAATTGAACTGTTTTCATCTCTGAACCAATTTGGCTGTAGAACAGTGTTTTTGCCATTGTGGCCTGTTACCCCTATTCAGAACCCATCGAGTTTAACACCTTCACATCCAGGGCCTTTTTCAGTTATTTTGTTTTCGTTTTTTCGTTCCCCGTCTTAAAAGAGCTATAACTTTTTATATTTCTGTCAATATAGCCTTATAAGCCCTTGTTTTTTGCGGGACCAGTTGGAATTTTGAATTGCACCATTGATTTTACTACTTAGTGTTCTGTAAAATGGGAAACAATTCCAAGAATAGTTAAATTGCAAAAAAAAAATTATATTTATACTTTATTTAATAGTCCACTTAGGAGACTTGAATCTGTAATACCATACTGCTCAGGAACCAGTACCAGACTCTCACACAGAAGAATGATGAAGAAATACAGGTCCTTCTCAAAAAATTAGCATATAGTGCAAAATTTCATTATTTTCCATAATGTAATGATTACAATTAAACTTTCATATATTTTAGAATCATTACACACCAACTGAAATTTGTCAGGTCTTTTATTGTTTTAATACTGATGATTTTGGCATACAACTCCTGATAACCCAAAAAACCTGTCTCAAAAAATTAACATATTTCAACCGTCCAATAAAATAAAAGTGTTTTTTAAAAACAAACAAAAAAACCATCAAATAATAAAGTTCAGTTATGCACTCAATACTTGGTCGGGAATCCTTTTGCAGAAATGACTGCTTCAATGCGGCGTGGCATGGAGGCAATCAGCCTGTGACACTGCTGAGGTGTTATGGAGGCCCAGGATGCTTCGATAGCGGCCTTAAGCTCATCCAGAGTGTTGGGTCTTGCGTCTCTCAACCTTCTCTTCACAATATCCCACAGATTCTCTATGGGGTTCAGGTCAGGAGAGTTGGCAGGCCAATTGAGCACAGTAATACCATGGTCAGTAAACCATTTACCAGTGGTTTTGGCACTGTGAGCAGGTGCCAGGTCGTGCTGAAAAATGAAATCTTCATCTCCATAAAGCATTTCAGCCGATGGAAGCATGAAGTGCTCCAAAATCTCCTGATAGCTAGCTGCATTGACCCTGCCCTTGATGAAACACAGTGGACCAACACCAGCAGCTGACATGGCACCCCACACCATCACTGACTGTGGGTACTTGACACTGGACTTCAGGCATTTTGGCATTTCCTTCTCCCCAGTCTTCCTCCAAACTCTGGCACCTTGATTTCAGAATGACATGCAAAATTTGCTTTCATCAGAAAAAAGTACTTGGGACCACTTAGCAACAGTCCAGTGCTGCTTCTCTGTAGCCCAGGTCAGGCGCTTCTGCCGCTGTTTATGGTTCAAAAGTGGCTTTACCTGGGAATGCGGCACCTGTAGCCCATTTCCTGCACACGCCTGTGCACGGTGGCTCTGGATGTTTCTACACCAGACTCAGTCCACTGCTTCCTCAGGTCCCCCAAGGTCTGGAATCGGTCCTTTCCACAATCTTCCTCAGGGTCCTGTCACCTCTTCTCGTTGTACAGCGTTTTCTGCCACATTGTTTCCTTCCAACAGACTTCCCATTGAGGTGCCTTGATACAGCACTCTGGGAACAGCCTATTTGTTGAGAAATTTCTTTCTGGGTCTTACCCTCTTGCTTGAGGGTGTCAATGATGGCCTTCTTGACATCAGTAAGGTCGCTAGTCTTACCCATGATGGGGGTTTTGAGTAATGAACCAGGCAGGGAGTTATTAAAAGCCTCAGGAATCTTTTGCATGTGTTTAGAGTTAATTAGTTGATTCAGAAGATTAGGGTAATAGGTCGTTTAGAGAACCTTTTCTTGATATGCTAATTTTTTGAGACAGGTTTTTTGGGTTATCAGGAGTTGTATGCCAAAATCATCAGTATTAAAACAATAAAAGACCTGACAAATTTCAGTTGGTGTGTAATGAATCTAAAATATATGAAAGTTTAATTGTAATCATTACATTATGGAAAATAATGAAATTTAGCACTATATGCTAATTTTTTGAGAAGGACCTGTACATCAGGATAAGATTTTGCCCACAAAGAACAACCTTGTACGCCCTGAGAGTCCTCCTGGATGGAGAAAGAAAAGTGTTATGAAGAAGAAACAGAGAGTTGTGGTCATGGGTGAATCCCTGTTGAGAGGAACAGAGGCCGCTTATCTGCAGACCGGATATAATCTCAAGAGAAATGTGCTGCCTTCCAGGTTCAAAAATTAAAGATGTGTCTGACAGGATATCAGGACTCTTCAGACCTAAAGATGACTACCCATTCCTGCTAATACATGTGGGGACAAATGACACCACAAGAAGTGACCTGGAAACCATCTGCAGTGACTTTGAAAACTTAGGCAAGAAAGTGAAAGAACTGGGTGCGCAGGTGGTCTTCTCTTCCATCCTCCCAGTGGATGGCCATGGAACAAGGAGGTAGAATAAAATTCTGCAGGTGAATAACTGGCTATGTCGATGGTGCCGTCAGCAAGGATTTGGATTTCTGGATCACGGAGTGAATTACCTGTACGATGGACTACTTGCTAGAGATGGGGTGCACCTTGCGAAGACTGGAAAACATGTATTTGGAAGTCGCCTTGCTACACTCATCAAGAGAGCTTTAAACTAGAACAATGTGGGAAGGGAAGCAAAAGGCCAGAAAAATCCATACACCCGACAAATGCTATTGAGAACTCTGCTATTAGAAGTGGAAAGGAAGAACGAAGACAAAAAAATCTAAGTAATAAAAATATTGGAGGAAGAGAAACCAATCACAAACTAAAATGTTTCTATACAAATGCACAAAGCATGGCAACAAACAAGGAGAATTGGAACTACTAACGCAGGAGAAGAAGTATGATGTCATTGGAATCACTGAGACTTGGTGGGACGATACACATGATTGGAATACAAGGCTAGAAGGGTACAACTTATTTGCAAGAAACAGACTTGATAAACGAGGAGGAGGTGTGGCATTGTATGTTAGAAAAGCGTATATCTGCACAGAGCTTGAAGCTTCAGAGACTGGGAGTTCTGTGGAAACTGTCTGGGTAAGAATACAAGGAGCGAACAATGGAAAGGACACCATTGTAGGCATTTACTACAGGCCGCCTATGCAAACTGAAGATATGGATGAACTCTTTATGCATCATATGGCCAAATTCTCCAAAAAATATGACATAGTGGTCATGGAGATTTCAACTATCCATACATTTGTTGGGAATCTCTCTCAGGCAAAACTAACAGGTCCAGGAAATTCTTATCTTCTCTTGCTGACAACTTTATCTTCCAAAAGGTAAGGGAGAAAACAAGGGTATCTGCTACCTTGGATCTAATCCTTATAAACAGGGAGGAAATGGTTGAGGAGGTAAGAGTGTCTGGGACCCTAGGAGGTAGCGACAATGCTATTTTAGAATTTTGGATAACTAGAGGAAGAAGACCTGTGAAGACTCAGACTTCATGGTTTGATTTCAGAAAGGCAGATTTTAAGGGACTCAGAAAGAGAATCGGAGGGATCCAATGGCTGGATATCCTTAAGGACTAAAATGTCCAGGAAGGATGGGAAATCTTGAAAAATGAGATTTTCAAAGCACAATCATTAACAATTCCGAAAAGAGGGAAGAATAGGAAGCATTTAATGAAACCAGGATGGATGAACAAAGAACTTAAACACATGCTAAAAAGGAAGAAAGAAATGTTTATCAAATGGAAAGAGGGAGGCATATCTAAAGAAGAATATAATGATGTCTGCAGAACCTGCAGGGCAGGAATCAGATTATCTAAAGCTGACAATGAATTAAGGCTTGCAAGAGATGTCAAAAGCAATAAAAAAGGATTTTGGGGATATGTCAAAAGTAAAAGAAAAGTCAAAGATGCTATAGGATTTTTACAGGATGAAAATTATGAAATGGTAAGAAAGGATGTTGAGAAGGCTGAACTTTTAAATTCCTATTTTGCATCTGCTTTCTCTCAGAAAGGAAATGTAACATCAACTGATCTTCACTGTCCTATTAAGGGAATAGAAGAATCCAGGATATCTGTAAACAGAATAATAGTGAGGAAACACTTAGCTAACATAAATTAATTCAAGTCTCCAGGTCCAGATGAATTATACCCCAAAGTACTGAAGGAGATAGCAGAAGAAATTTTTGAACCACTTTCCATAATCTTTGAAAATTCTTGGAGAACAGGAGAAGTCCCAGAATACTGGAGAAGAGCAAATGTTGTTCCTATCTTCAAAAAGGGGAAGAAGGTGGACTCAGGGAACTATAGGCCGGTGAGTCTGACATCTATACCAGGAAAGATCTTTGAACAAATTATTAAACAACATGCATGTAAGTACTTGGACAAGAATGAAGTGCTTAACCAGAGTCAGCATGGGTTTGTAACTAATAAGTCATGTCAGACTAATTTAATTTCCTTCTATGACAGAATCACTGACTGGGTGGATCAGGGAAATGCTGTAGATATATTATATCTTGACTTCAGCAAAGCATTTGACAAAGTATCTCACACAATCCTTACTGAAAAAATGACTAAGTATGGAATGGACAAGGCAACTGTTAAGTGGATTCATAACTGGCTTGCCGATAGGATCCAAAGAGTGGTAGTAAATGGCTGCATATCCAGTTGGAAGAATGTATCAAGTGGGGTACCACAGGGCTCTGTCTTGGGCCCTGTATTGTTCAAAATCTTTATCAATGATTTATATGAAGGAATTGAGGGTAAACTGATTAAATTTGCTGATGACACAAAGCTAGGAGGGATAGCTAATACTAGAGAAGAGAGAGAGAGGATTTAAAAATATATAAATAAACTAGAGCAGTGGGCAGCAACTAACAGAATGGTTTTTAACAGGGAAAAATGCAAAGTACTACATCTGGGAAATAAAAATGAAAAAAGCGTATACAGAATGGGAGGAATAAGGCTAAGCAACAGCACATGTGAAAAAGACTTGGGTATACTAATAGATCACAGACTAAACATGAGTCAACAGTGTGATGCAGCAGCAAAAAAGGCAAATACAATTCTAGGATGTATTAACAGAAGCATACAGTCTAGATAACGTAAAGTCATTATTGCCCTCTACTCCTCTTTGGTCAGACCTCATCTGGAATACTGTGTCCAGTTTTGGGCACCACATTTTAAAAAAGACATCAACAAACTGGAGCAAGTTCAGAGAAGAGTGACCAGAATGGTGTCCGGTCTGCAAACCATGTCCTATGAGGAACAGTTACAGGATTTGGGAATTTTTAGCTTGCAAAAAAGAAAACTGAGAGGAGACTTAATAGCTGTCTACAAATATCTCGAGGGCTGTCACATTGTAGAAGGATTACACTATGCAACACAATTTTTGTTCCTGGCTTCCAAGTGTAAAATTTCAACTGCTTATGTTTAAAGACTATGGAAAAATGACTACATTCAGCACAAACTTTGATTTTATTACCACAAGCCAGAAAAATGTTGTATTTATTGTGTAAAAAAAGAAAATTATTATATTTTCGTTCATGTTGTCTGATAAAAAGCAACACTTGCATGGTAAACAGACAAAGACAGTCAAAAATCACTCAAAAAGGTTCAGAAATGAGTAGTTTTTCTAGATTTGCGAGTGTACTGCAAATCGCTTTTTCGAAGAAGCCCCCAAATGTAGTCCCCCATCATGTATTCGTTATACTGTCCTTTCAAACATTCAAAGACCAATATATCTTGATGAAAGCGCTCGCATTGCTCCTCTGAGCTCCCATGTTCTCCTTGAACTTGTCAAGATGAGCGTCAAGGATATGGACTGTGAGAGACATTCTGCATCCCATTATGGCGTAATTCTTCATGAGAGTCTGAACCAACTGCACATAGTTTTCAGCCTTGTGATTACCCAGGAAGCCATGAACCACTGCAATGAAACTGTTCCAAGCCGCTTTTGCCGTCCTGTTCAGTAACTTGGTGAACTCGTCACATTCTATGATCTTCTTGATCTGCGGTCCGACGAAGATACCAGCCTTGACCTTTGCCTCAGACAGCTTTGGAAAGAGATCTTGGATGTAGTTGAAAGCTGCTGACTCCTTGTCAAGAGCCGTGACAAATTGCTTGATGAGGTCTAACTTGATATGCAGTGGTGGCATCAGCACCTTCAGAGGTTTTTCTGTCAATATGGCCATGTGAGGGATTATTTTTTGTGGGATGAGTTGTACTTTTGAAGAATGCCAGTGGTTTTACCCTGTCGTGTACTCGAAAACGGGAAAAAAATTCCAAGTGTGGTGAAATTGCAAAAAAAGTGCAATCCCACACTTGTTTTGTTTGGCTTTTTTGTTAGGTTCACTAAATGCTAAAACTAACCTGCCATTATGATTCTCCAGGTCATTACAAGTTCATAGACACCAAACATGTCTAGGTTCTATTTTATCTAAGTGGTGAAAAAAATCCAAAGTTTGCTATAAAAAAAAAAAATTACACCATTTTCCGAGACCCGTAGCGTCTCCATTTTTCGTGATCTTGGGTTGAGTGAGGACTTATTTTTTGCATGCCGAGCTGACGTTTTTAATGATACCACTTATGTGCAGATACGTTCTTTTGATCGCCTGTTATTGCATTTTAATGCAATCTCGTGGCAACCAAAAAAACATAATCCTGGCGGTTTAATATTTTTTTTCGCTACGCCATTTAGCGATCAGGTTAATCCTTTGTTTTATTGATAGATCGGGCGATTCTGAACGCGGCGATACCAAATGTGTATGTTTGATTTTCTTTTTATTGTTTTATTTTGAATGTTTTTCTGAAAACAGACACATTTCCAAATTTAATTGTCCTGATCACAAAAGCAAAGTTTTTGTGGAACAACAACTATTTTCTAATTGTTTTAGGCATAATGGGTTAAGAAAACACACTTTGGACCCAGGAACAAAAAATAAATAAAAATTTGTTACATAGTGTTATCTTTATTCTCATTTGCACAAGGAAAGACTAGAAGCAATGGGATGAAACTGAATAGGAGGAGACACAGATTAGAAAAAACTTTTTGACAGTTAGAGTGATCAATGAGGTGGTGAGTTCTTCAATGGAAGTCTTCAAATAGAGGCTGGACAGACATCTGTCTGGGATGATTTAGTGAATCCTGCTTTGAGCAGGGGGTTGGACCAGATGACTCAGGAGGTCCCTTCCAACTCTACCATTCTATGATTCTATGATTCTATGTAATCAGCCAATTGCTTGTGCTTCAACATTGCTATATATGGCAGAAATCATGATCTCCTATGAATGCCAGCCACGATCCAGCATTCACAGGAGTATCATAATGACATTCACGAGGGTCTTTAGCAGACCTCGGTTATCATGACAAGTTACAACCCTTCTGCTCCCCAAGATCACGTCACAGGCGCACTGATAGGAGCATGGAATGACACTTGCCCCACCGTCGCATGTTAAAATCTTGCTGTCAGCGATTGACAGCAGGATTTATCAAGTTAACAGCTGTGGGTGGAGCACCGCTCCACGTGTGACTGTCAAAGGCACATGACAGCTGATTAAATCAACTGCCATGTGTGTCAAAAGATGCGGGTAGATGCAGGCTCAATGTAGGAGCCCACATCAAAGTCAGGGACACAACATATGATGTAAATATACGTCATATGTCTTGAATAGGTTAAGAGAGTATAACCTTAATACATATACTAACTGTAATTTTCCTGATCGCAACAAAGTAAAGTTTTGTTGAAATCTAATCCAACCTTAGTATCATTGTCGCCTATCCACCTTCATCTTACATGCCAATCACACTGCTGTGTGCATAATATTGGCGTGATAATATCGGATGATAAAGTGCTCCTAATACAGTCATGGACAAAAGTTTTGAGAATGACACAAATATTAATTTTTACAAAGTCTACTGCTTCACTTTTTCTAATGGCAATTTGCATATACTCCAGAATGTTATAAAGAGTGATCAGCTTAACAGCAATTACTTGCAAAGTCAATATTTGGCTAGAAAATGAACTTTATCCCCCAAAACACATTTCAACATCATTGCAGCCCTGCCTTAAAAGGACCAGCTAACCTCTTTTCAGTGATTGCTCCATTAACACAGGTGTGGGTGTTGATGAGGACATGGCTGGAAATCAATCTGTCATGATTAAGTAAGAATGACACCACTGGACACTTTAAGGAGGAGGCTGGTGCTTGGCATCATTGTTTCTCTTCTGTTAACCATGGTTATCTCTAAAGAAACACGTGCAGTCATCATTGCAATGCACAAAAATGGCCTAACAGGGAAGAGTATCGCAGCTAGAAAGATTGCACCTCAGTCAACAATCTATCGCATCATCAAGAACTTCAAGGAGAGAGGTTCCATTGTTGCCAAAAAGGCTCCAGGGCACCCAAGAAAGACCAGCAAGCGCCAGGACCGTCTCTTAAAAGTGTTTCAGCTGCGGGATCGGGCTACCAGCAGTGCAGAGCTTGCTCAGTAATGGCAGCAGGCAGGTGTGAGTGCATCTGCACGCACTGTGAGGCGGAGACTCTTGGAGCAAGCCCTGGTCTCAAGGAGGGCAGCAAAGAAGCCACTTCTCTCCAGAAAAAACATCATGGACAGACTGATATTCTGCAAAAGGTACAGGCAGTGGACTGCTGAGGACTGGGGTAAAGTTATTTTCTCTGATGAATCCCCTTTTCGATTGTTTGGGACATCAGGAAAACGCCTCATTCGGAGAAGACAAGGTGAGCGCTACCATCAGTCTTGTCTCATGCCAACTGTTAAGCATCCTGAAACCATTCATGTGTGGGGTTGCTTCTCAGCCAAGGGAATCGGCTCTCTCACAGTCTTGCCTAAAAACACAGCCATGAATAAAGAATGGTACCAGAATGTCCTCCAAGAGCAACTTCTCCCAACCCTCCAAGAGCAGTTTGGCGATCAACAATGCTTTTTCCAGCATGATGGAGCACCTTGCCATAAAGCAAAGGTGACAACTAAATGGCTCAGGGAACAAAACATAGAGATTTTGGGTCCATGGCCTGGAATATCCCCAGATCTTAATCCCATTGAGAACTTGTGGTCAATCATCAAGAGACGGGTGGACAAACAAAAACCTAAATATTCTGACAAAATGAAAGCATTTGTGCAAGAATGGACTGCTATCAGCCAGGATTTGGTCCAGAAGTTGATTGAGAGCATGCCAGGGAGAATTGCAGAGGTCCTGAAGAAGAAGGGTCAACACTGCAAATATTGACTTGCTGCATTAACTCATTCTAACTGTCAATATACCGTATATACTCGAATATAAGCCGAGATTTTCAGCCCATATACCAGGGGGTCGGCGGGGAGGGGGAGCGCAGCTGTCCTATATACTTACCCTTCCGCCGGCGTGGTCTCTGCAGCCCCTGCTCTTCTCCCACGGTCCTGGCGCCTGTGTTCAGCGGTCAGCTGGCACCGCTCATTAAAGTCATGAATATGCACATATTCATGACTTTAATGAGCGGTAACACGTGACCGCTGAACACAGGCGCCAGGACCGTGGAGAATAGCAGGGCAGAGACGGGCCAGCGGAAGGGTAAGTATATTTACCTGTCCCGTTCCGCTGTGTCCTCGGGTCCTCTTGCTGCGATGTTCAGGCAGAGGGCGCGATGACGTGGTTACTGTGCGCCGCGCCCTCTGCCTGATCATTCACTGCTGGAGGACCCGGAAGACAGCGGCGAGCAGCAGTGGACCCGGTGACAGGTAAATATCGCAGGTGCCGCAGCCCTGAGCGAGCGGTGACACCGGCACCTGTCCCCCATAGCGCGCCGGTGTCCCCGCCTGCTCAGGACACCGTCACCTGGTCCCCAGCAACGAGAGGTGAGTATGTTTTTTTTTTTTCCGTTGTAGTGGCAGCAATTGAGGCCTATACTATGGAGCATAATCTATGGGGGCACAATCTATGGATCATCTATGGGGCCATAATCTATGGAACATCAATGGGGCACAATCTATGGGGCACAATCTATGGGGGCATAATCTATGGAGCATCAATGGGGCACAATCTATGGGGGCACAATCTATGGGGGCATAATCTATGGAGCATCTATGGGAGCACAATCTATGGGGCATAATCTATGGGGGCACAATCTATGGGGGCACAATCTATGGAGGCACAATCTATGGATCATCTATGGGGGCACAATCTATGGATCATCTATGGGGGCACAATCTATGGATCATCTATGGGGGCACAATCTGTGGAGCATCTATGGGGGCACAATCTGTGGAGCATCTATGGGGCACAATCTGTGGAGCATCTATGGGGGCACAATCTGTGGATCATCTAAGGGGGCACAATCTATGGAGCATCTATGGGGCACAATCTGTGGAGCATCTATGGGGCACAATCTATGGATCATCTATGGGGGCACAATCTATGGATCATCTATGGGGGCACAATCTATGGAGCATCTATGGGGGACAAATCTGTGGAGCATCTATGGGGGCACAATCTATGGAGCATCAATGGGGGCACAATCAATGGAGCATCTATGGGGGCACAATCTGTGGAGCATCTATGGGGGCACAATCTGTGGATCATCTATGGGGGCACAATCTATGGAGCATCTATGGGGGTACAATCTGTGGAGCATCTATGGGGCACAATCTATGGATCATCTATGGGGGCACAATCTATGGAGCATTTATGGGGGCACAATCTATGGATCATCTATGGGGGCACAATCTATGGAGCATCTATGGGGCACAATATATGGAGCATCTATGGGGCATAATCTATGGAGCATCTATGGGGGCATAATCTATGGAGCATCTATGGGGGCATAATACATGGGACAGCATATAGGGCATAATCTCATTTTCCACCCTAGGCTTATACTCGAGTCAGTAAGTTTTCCCAGTTTATTGTGGCAAAATTAAGGGGGTCGGCTTATTCTCGGGTCGGCTTATACTCGAGTATATACGGTAAGCTTTTGTTACTCATATGTTTGCAATTATATTTCTGTCTGTGATAAAAACATATTTCAAACACACATAAAAACCAGAGGACAGCAGATCATGTGAAAATATAATATTTGTGTCATTCTCAAAACTTTTGGCCATGACTGTATTTTGTGTCACCTCAGGGTACTACTACCTGGCAAGATCAGGCATTATCAATGTTGTAATGTTGTTATGTGTTTCTATATAAATATCTTTTTTTCCTTGTGTTCTGTAAAGAATCAATGAAAGAAGAGTCCAAACTTGCCATTTAAATACTTTTAATATTGGCAAACTGTCACTTTGGCTAGTGACTACCATTTTTTTTCAATTAGATTAGGGCAAATATGTGTTACACAACATGTATCAAAATAAGTAATAAAAAATAGCAAACATTTGGATAAATAATAATATCTAAGTAAAATAACAAACTGTCACCTTGGCTAGTGACTACCATATTTGTAGTATATGTTTTTTTTTTTTTAAATTAGATTAGTGAAAATATGTTTTACACAACATGTATCAAAATAAGTAATAAAAAAAATAACAAACATTTAGATAAACAATAATATATAAGAAAAATAAAAAATTACAAGTGGTGGTATGCTGGTGGAGGTGAGGGCGGGAGCCCAGCATCTCTTTGTTGCTGGCTTGGGTGACCACCTCGACCATCACCCTGATGGGGTGGATTTTCTTGGCCCAGAGGCAACATGTGGTCATGGTCAGGTTGTTGTGTGGCCAAATGGCCATAAGGATAAAGGAGATTATACTCCTAGGGATGCTGGTACCCACGAGAATCATACCCCCCAATATGGCCATGTCATCCAAATCCAGGTTGGGACCAATCTCCAACACTGGATCTGTACAAGTGGCCATAATGGGCAGGTGGGTTATAGGCTGCCATTTGACCCTGTTGTTGGCAATGTTGGTTTTGTGGGAGAATGGGTTGAGGTGTAGGTGCACGTGCAGGAGGTCCCTCAGATCCTAATGGAGCATGCACATCTGGGTGGGGGGTAAGGTGAAGAAGGTTACGGGGTGAGAGCTGCCTCCTCTCAAGGAATTCAAACACCTCATATGGGGTATTGGGGGTGTGCATGCATCAATAAGGATCTAAATGGATCCTCGCACATGTAGATTGACCTCACGGGTTAGGGGACGTAGGTAACGGGCAAGGCTGCGTGAATAAGCCTCTTCACCCTCATCCACAGCTGCCCTGGACAGGTAATTGAGGACCCCTCTGTCCACCTGCCTCCTGGTATCAGAGGCAGGGTTCTCTCACCTTCGTCTCCCACGGCGGGATATGGCAGCAGGCTGGGGGGAGCCCCCCAGACGTACAGCAGGGCTGCTGCTGTTGCCTGGTTCGTCAAGGCTGCCGGGTGCTGGTGCAGCTGGTGGATCAGGTCATGGTGCTGGTGGAGCTTGGGGTTGCAGCTGGGAGGCTCAGAAGATGTGCCAGCCACCTCTTCACCTCCCCGACAGGGTCTATAATGGCCTCAGAATCCGACACTGTCTCCCTCTCAGTGAGGTTGGACTGAGTTCTGTTAGGAAATTAATTATTTAAAAAAAAGGTTGGAGATCTGACCCTAAACAGCATATGTGTAATGTGGTGTGATGTATGTACTTACGGCCTGAGATCTAGAATAGGAGCCAAAAAACCAAGGTGGTCAAAATATATATATTTGCGCTTGGTCGGTGCTGCAGCCCCACTCCTGGCCCTCTGCTGACGTTCCCACCGACACTAGTCGCGGATGCTGCGCCAGCGTCTCATGACATCTTCAACTACAATGTGACATATAATTTCATTAATACATTGCTGCAAATTGACAAAACTTTTTACAAACATTTCACATAGTCATGGGGCCTAGTATGGTGTCAGTATAATAACACTTTAGCGCTTAAAATCAATCATAACAAAATAGCCATAATATGATTTTAGTGGATACTGTGGACAATTCTTCAGTTCTGGCCTTT
This sequence comes from Oophaga sylvatica, assembly GCA_033576555.1. NCBI lineage: Eukaryota > Metazoa > Chordata > Amphibia > Anura > Dendrobatidae > Oophaga > Oophaga sylvatica. Next base: position 387,966,473 of record JARQOD010000005.1, on the reverse strand, counting down.
AAGATGATTGGACAAAAATTAGGTAACTTACTGATTTGGTGCTGCTCCTCACATGGGCTTTCACCAAATTGCGGAAGCATTTGCCCACAGATGCGCCTCCATGCCGCCTCTTTTCTGGCCCGGTCGGAATAATGTGCATCCCGTTGGTCCCAAATTTCGGGCCTTTCCTGCACCAAAACAATGACCATCTCTACATTTATGTGTGTAGACATGCTGCAGGACTCCATGGAGGCGTTCTTCCGGGATGTCTGGCGCCCTTTTTGAGCTAATTTGCATGTGTAAGCTTCCTGATTCATGGCTTGCCCCATTTCCTGTGATCTGCAGAAGTCTTGCTTATTTCTCGCAAGTCACACGTGTGGTCCGTGTGTAATCCGTATTTTTCTCGCCCCCATAGACTTGCATTGGCATACTATGGGTGTAATACGCTGACAATTGCAGCATGCTGCGATTTTCTCAGCCCGTAAAATAAGGGCGAGAAATATATGGATGATGGGAGCTGCCCCATAGAGAAACATTGGTCCGAGTGTAATGCATTGTTTTAACGCATCTCACTCGTCCGTATTCCTCTCTAGTGTGACACCGGCCTAATCCTGGCGGCCGAGGCTGCGGTAAGATATGCTGTTTCTCTCCATTCCAGACGGCAATGGCGTCTCCTTCACAGGCATAGTGTCGGGTTCCTTCGGGTGCTACCTATTCGTGGGTGGGGTCATTCTCTGCTGCTCCACTCTTTTCTCCTGATGAGGCTGCAAAGTCGGCAACTACTCATTCGCCGACAACCATTTAGGGCGGGCATCCATCATAACGGGGGGCGGCCTATTCTCTTCTGGCGCCAAAGTCTCTGCAAGGCGCCCACAAAAGGCGGCAATTTCTCCATTTTTCATACCAACAGCTGCAATTTTTTCCATAGCGGTCAGCACCATTTGTAAATCAGCAACAGCCACCATCTTTACTTCTTTTGCAGCAGTCCACTGCTCATAGTCTCTGTTAACCGCCTGTAATGCTGTAACGGCGGGAATCAAAGCACAGGTCCCAAATCTCAGAATCGCTGTCAGCCAACAGCTCCATGTCTTCCAGTTCAGGCAGCACTTCACATAGTTCAAATTCACAGTCAGCTGCCACCTCTATTTTCTTCATGGCGGTCACATCAAAATCATAAGTCTTTAGGCTGTGGGGGTCCATCCTGCCGTGACTACACCAAGTGTAATACAAGGGGCACTGGGGTGGTAGTCCGGACTGAGCTCACCCACTAATCACAGCCTGTAGACACGCCGGCTCCTTGTACAAGCAATATGGGTTGGATTCAGCCTTTCCCCCAAACAGAGTTACCTTCTCTCCATGGGCCACAGCAGTCCAGGCAATTAAGAGTCCAGAGATGCAGCTGTATTCCAACTGGAAAAACGTAACTTTTATTGAACGAAGGATGAAGAATGGACATAGAAGGCAATTTTCAACACTGGATTTACTGCTCTCCGCCCTGACATTTGCTGCAGTCGTACGCCCACAACGGCCGCAGCAGCTTAGGATTGCAGTCGTCCAGCTGCTGGAATCTGGGCACCTGAGACCTTAGAAAAGACTATAGCATTTTTTGTTTTTTTCTTGTTAGAGTAGGTACTCGCAAAAGTGAGGACCTTTGACGTAGGTTGCGAGCTTACATATTGTGGCCATAATATAAACTAATACCTCACATATACTGCTATGTGTTTTTTGCACTTTATATCTTTTCAGGGTGCAGTTGGGCCCAGATGGCTCTGTAAACTGTGGCCTCTGTTCACACAGTATGCATTTTTGTTAGCACTGGCTGGCCCGCCTGATCTAAGAGCATGGGTGTCATTAATAGGTTCAGCCAGATGCTCTGCATTTTCTGTGTGAACATTGCCACAAACAGATTATATTTTTTGTGCAATATTATACCAAGCGGCCATTTCCTGATTGTAGGCTGGCTGCCTCATCAGGTATTTTTGCACCTGTGCCATCTTATTGTGTCCGCTGCACCTTGTTAGTGCATTTGTTCTGTGGCCTGGGCAGGTAAGCATCTTTTGCCTGGTGCTGGTTGTTTTTGTCTAACTTAATCTCTTTTGGTTTTATCTTATTGTAAAACAAGATCCCTGTACAGGGGTTAAAGGGTATACAATTAAAAGCAATGCCTGCCCAAGTGTTCAATTGGATGCCCTTACTGAGGGGATGTGACATGCCAAATGACCGCGGGTCGCCGATGGGTTAGCATGACAATCCGAGGTCTGCAGGAGACTCCTATGGTTGTCATTGCCAGATAGCTATGAGCACTGCCCAGCGGTCATAGCTCATAGCAATTGATCATTTTAGCTAAACACAGCTAAAATGAAGCCCTGCTGTGTATAGAACAGGCAATTGGATGATCACAGCTTCTAGTCTCCCACAGTCTGTTCAATAGAAGCTAGTAAAACAAAAACATTTTTAAAAATATAAAAAAGGGAAAAAAATAAAAAAAATTAACCCCTTTACCCCCGAGGGTGGTTTGCACATTAAGGCCAATTTTTACAATTCTGACATTGTCTTTTTATAAGGTTATAACTCTGGAACGCTTCAACGGATCTTGGTGATTCTGAGGATGTTTTTTCATGACATATTGTACTTCACGTTAGTGGTAAAAATTTATTCAATATAACTTGCATTTATTTGTGAAAAAAATGGAAATTTGGTGAAAATTTTGCAATTTTCAAACTTTTAATTTTTATGCCCTTAAATCAGAGAGTTATATCGCACAAAATAGTTAAAATTACATTTCCCACATGTCTACTTTACATCAGCACAATTTTGGAACCAATTTTTTTTTTTTTTTAGGAAGTTATAAGGGTTAAAAGTTGACCAGTGATTTCTCATTTTTACAACACCATTTTTTTTAGGGACCACATCACATTTGAAGTCACTTTGAGGGGTCTATATGATAGAAAAAACCCAAAAGTGGCACCATTCTAAAAACTGCACCTCTGAAGGTGCTCAAAACCACCTTTAAGAAGTTTATTAACTCTTATGTGCTTCACAGGAATTTTTGGAATGTTTAAAAAAGAAATGAACATTTAACTTTTTCACAAAATTTTACTTCAGATCCAATTTTTTTAATTTTATCAAGGGTACCAGGAGAAATTGGACCCCAAAAGCTGTTGTTCAATTTATCCTGAGTACGCTGATACCTCATATGTGGGTAACCACTGTTTGGGCGCATAGCAGAGCTCTGAAGGGAAGGAGCGTCGTTTGACTTTTCATTGCAAAATTGGCTGGAATTGAGATCGGACGCCATGTCGTGCTTGGAGAGCCCCTGATGTGCCTAAACAGTGGAAACCCCGAACAAGTGACACCATTTTGAAAATAGACCCCCTAAGGAACTTATCTAGATGTGTGGTGAGCACTTTGAACCCCCAAGTGCTTCACAGAAGTTTACAACGTAGAGCCGTAAAATAAAAAATATATTTATTTCCACAAAAATGATTTTTCGCCCCCAATTTTTTATTTTCCCAAAGGTAACAGGAGAAATTGGACCCAAAAAGTTGTTTTGTAATTTGTCCTGAGTATGCTGATACCCAATATGTTGGGGTAAACCACTGTTTGGGCGCATGGCAGAGCTTGGAAGGGAAGGAGCACCGTTTCACTTTTTCAACACAGAATTGGCTGGAATTGAAGCCAACAGATGCCATGTCACATTTGGAAAGCCCTTGATGTTCCTAAACAGTGCAAAACCCCCAATTTTCACTACAACCTTAACCCCAACACACCGCTAACCCTAATCCCAACCTTTACCATAACCACAAACCTAACCCTAACACACCCCTAACCCTAATCCCAACCCTAACCCTGATCCCGACCCAAACGCTAATCCCAACCGTAACCGTAATCCAAACCCTAAACCCTAACTCTATCCCCAACCCTAACCCTAACTTTAGCCCCAACCCTAACTTTAGCCACAACCATAACACAAACTTTAGCCCCAACCCTAATCCTAACTTTAGCCCCAACCCTAACCCTAACCCTAATGGGAAAATGGAAATAATGCATTTTTATTTATTTATTATTTTTCCCTAAGGGGGTGATAAAGGAGGGTTTGATTTACTATTTATAGTGGGTTTTTAAAGTGGGTTTTTATGTTTGGCAGCTGCCACACACTAAAAGATGCGTTTTATTACAAAAAATAGTTATTGCATCACCACATTTTAAGAGCTATAATTTTTCCATATTTTGGCCAACAGAGTCATGTGAGGTCTTTTTTGATGGGCAATCACTAAAATGCTCTGGTGCTCGTTGCTCGGGTCGAGTAAATTGGAACACTCGGGTACTTGGACAGAACAACGAGCCCAATGTAAGTCTATGGGAGACCCAAGCATTTTTGCCGTGATCCCCCCGGGGGTCCTTTTAAGGTCTAAATACGTCTGAAAATGATGGAAACACTGCTCAAATGACACGGGGACATCATGGGGAACGCCTGTGGAAGTATTCCTGACTCCTAGTTCACAAATTTAACAATGTTGTCAGAGTTTCATGTCATTTTTACCGGTGCACCAAAAAACATACCAAAATGTTTTTTTCTGGGAAATATGTAAAGGTACATCCTTTCCAGGTTAATGACTTGTATATAAGGCAAAATAATTAACCCCAGACCAAAATGGTCCTCCACCACTTGGGATATGTTCCGACGCAGTGTTTTTGAAGCGTTTTTCAACTTTAATATTGCTTTCAACAACAAAAAAATGCATTCACTGGGAAATGTCATTGTAACATTTAACAACCCTAGCTGGCCATGTGGTGTGTGACACATAAGCAAACACATCTTGTTTCATTTATGAAGGAGGGACTCTTAAAGTCACAGACCCTATTTTTACAAGGGCATCAGGCTGCATTAAGCTTCTTAAAGGGCCATTATTAAACAGTGGGTCTCCTAAACTTTTAAAGCCCATGCTGTGAGTGGATGGGCTGCCAAGAATTATGATGCACCCCAATACCCCTTTCAGAAGGGCTTCTATAAAAAATGTTGCATTGAATGCAAGGCCTGCCCTGCTACCAAGTCATATGCACCCCAATAAGACTTTGAACCCAGGTACTGGATGGGCCCAGGAAAATCCACTTCACATTATTCATTTTGTACTCCCATTCTGTTTTCTTATGCATTGACTGCAAGGCCTGCCCTGCTACCAAGTCATATGCACCCCAATAAGCCTTTGAACCCAGGTACTGGATGGGCACAGGAAAATCCACTTCACATTATTCATTTTGTACTACCATTCTGTTTTCTAATGCATTGACTGCAAGGCCTGCCCTATTACCAAGTCATATGCACCCCAAGAGGCCTTTGAACCCAGGTACTGGATGGGCCAGGAAAATCCACTTCACATTATTCATTTTGTACTCCCATTGCGTTTTCTTATGCATTGACTGAAGGGCCTGCCCTGCTACCAAGTCATATGCACCCCAATAAGCCTTTGAACCCAGGTACTGGATGGGCCCAGGAAAATCCACACCACATTTTTCATTTTGTACTCCCATTCTGTTTTTTTAATGCATTGACTGCAAGGCCTGCCCTATTACAAAGTCATATGCACCCCAATAAGCCTTTGAACCCAGGTACTGGATGGGCCCAGGAAAATCCAGTTCACATTATTCATTTTGTACTACCATTCTGTTTTCTAATGCATTGACTGCAAGGCCTGCCCTATTACCAAGTAATATGCACCCCAAGAGGCCTTTGAACCCAGGTACTGGATGGGCCCAGGAAAATCCACTTCACATTATTCATTTTGTACTCCCATTGCGTTTTCTTATGCATTGACTGAAGGGCCTGCCCTGCTACCAAGTCATATGCACCCCAATAAGCCTTTGAACCCAGGTACTGGATGGGCCCAGGAAAATCCACACCACATTATTCATTTTGTACTCCCATTCTGTTTTTTTAATGCATTGACTGCAAGGCCTGCCCTATTACAAAGTCATATGCACCCCAATAAGCCTTTGAACCCAGGTACTGGATGGGCCCAGGAAAATCCAGTTCACATTATTCATTTTGTACTCCCATTCTGTTTTCTTATGCATTGATTGCAAGGCCTGCCCTGCTACCAAGTCATATGCACAATAACCCTCTGAACCCAGGTACTGGATGGGCCCTGGAAAATCCACTTCACATTATTCATTTTGTCCTCCCATTCTATTCTTTTTTTTTTTTTTGCATTGACTGCAAGGTCTGCCCTGCTACCAAGTCATATGCACCGTAATAAGCCTTTGAACCCAGGTACTGGATGGGCCCAGGAAAATCCACTTCACATTATTCATTTTGTACTCCCATTCTGTTTTCTTATGCATTGACTGCAATGCCTGCCCTGCTACCAAGTCATATGCACCCCAATAACCCTTTGAACCCAGGTACTGGATGGGCCCAGTAAAATCCACTTCACATTATTCATTTTGTACTCCCATTCCCTTTTCTTATGCATTGACTGCAAGGCCTGTCCTGCTACCAAGTCATATGCACCCCAATAACCCCAATCCCCCTTGGAAGAAACATGGAGGAGGGCCTCTTCACAAAAGATGTCCCATTAAAAATGAACGGGTCGTCTTCGTCTAGACATGGAATGGCCATACACTAAGTGTGCCCAAACAGTAGTTTTCTCCCTCATATTGGATACTTGTACTCAGGAGAAATTGAATAACAAATTGTATGGTGCAATTTCTCCTGTTACCCTTATGAAAATGCAATATTTTGTGCTAAAACCATATTAGGGGGGAAAATGTGATTTTTTTTTATTTTTATGGCTCAACGTTATAAACTTCTGTGAAGCATCTGAGGGTTCAATGTGCTCACCACACATCTAGATCAGTTCCCTGAGGGGTCTAGTTTAAAAAATGGTGTCACTTGTGGGGGACTTTCATTGTTTAGGCGACATGCGACATGGCATTCACCAATTGCACCAGCAAATATTGCATTCAAAAAGTCAAATGGCGCTCCTTCACATCCAAGCTCTGCTGTGCGCCCAAACAGTGGTTTTCTCCCTCATATGGGGTACTAGCATGCTCAGGAGAAATTATTCAACTAATTTTGATGTCCATTTTTTCCTGTTACCCTTCTCAAAATAAAAAAAATAGGATCTGAACTAAATTTTTTGTGAAAAAGTTAAATGTTTATTTTTTTTAAAAAAAAAAAATTCTGTGAACCACCTAAAGGGTTAAGCTTCTTGAATGTGGTTTTCAGCACCTTGAGGGGTGCAGTTTTTAGAATGGTGTCATTTTGAGTTTCTTCTATCATATAGACCCCTCAAAGTGACTTCAAATGTGAGGGGGTCCCTAAAAAAATGGTTTTGTAAATTTTGCTGGAAATATGAAAAATCGCTGGTCAACTCTTAACCGTTATAACATCCTAACAAAAAAAAACTGGGGTCCAAAATTGTGCTGATGTAAAGTAGACATGTGAGAAATGTTATTTAATAACTATTTTGTGTGACATATTTCTCTGTGATTTAAGGGCATGAAAATCAAAGTTGGAAAATTGAAAAATCTCCCAAATTTTCGCCATATTTTCGTTTTTTTTCTACAAATGTAAGTCATACCAAAGAAATGTTACCACTTTCATGAAGTACAATATGTCACGAGAAAACAGTCTCAGAATCACCGGGATCCATTGGAGCTTTCCAGAGTTATTACCTCATAAAATGACAGTGGTCAGAATTGTAAAAATTGTCCCCGTCATTAACGTGCAAACCACTCTCGGGGGTAAAGGGGTTAAAGTTATTTTGATAAGCTTTTCCTAAAGAAACAGCTACTGTGTTCATTTTTTTCTGTTGCATTCTTTGTCATGTCTTACATTATTGCTATTTATTTGCAAAGTGGGCCCCAAGAATGATAAATCCTGCTGGGCCTTAGGTACACCAGTACCACACTGACTAGAAATCACTATTCCTAGAGAAAATGAGCTAAGAATGGTTTCAAAGGAGGATCAATAGAGTGAAGTACACATACACTAAATACAGAGCTTTACCACCCTGGATCCTGGCCCTGCTTATTTGGCCTGTTACTCCATTGTAACCAGTGCCATAAGACAGGGAACAGACTGGAAGTGCTGATGCACATGTCATTGTGAGCCCTGTGATGCCGCCTCCTGAAAGCAGTTAACTCTTCCTGCAGCAAACACTTGCAAGGGCAAAATGAACATTAATGCTCAGCAGAACACTTCTGGGAGCTTGAAACCTAAAAGTAAAAAAAATAGATGAAAAAAAGGAATTATTCTGCCTATAATGTAGAGGAAAAAAATGTGATTGTGATTTTTTGGACATTGTTTTATGGGGATATACAGCTGTGGTTATGTTTCATTGTTTGTTTTATTTGCTTATTAACTTTGGCTCTACTGTTGGTTACAGGGTAGAAGAATATAGCCAGCATACTGCCTGAGGACGATAAGGAATAATAAAAATCCCATTAGGCTCTCATTCAGAAAAGGGAGCACAGGAGAGTGGGGGCCATTTATGTCACTGGAGGCGGCATTGACGCAGATATCTCTGACGTCAGCAGAGGCTGCAGAGAAGTGGTGGGGGGAGAGGAGCTTCTGTGAGGCACTGCTCTTGTGTGTGGAAAGCCTAACACTGTGGGAAAAGCAGGGGAACATATACGTAAATACTTATTAACGCAAAGACACGTATAGTATGTGCGTCTCTGTGTGTGTAAACTTTCTGCCAATGGTATCACAATGGGCTACATGGAACAGAGCTCTTGACCTGGCATGTCTTATAGCCATCGCTTGACAGCGCTTGCCACCGTGACACGTTCAGGCTGCTTGCGTCTGTGATCCATTAACATTTCAATGAATGGCAGCTGTAGCATTGGAGATGCTGACGTCATTGCCTCCTGTTGGACATGAGATTCGCCCAAACCTCAGCTTCTTGTACAAGACAAACTCCTAACTTCACAGAGACGACAGGCAGCTCCAAGGATAACACTGGCACTGCCAGCCCTACTGCTTAACTGACTTCTGCTGTTATCCTGCTGCTGGAAGGGCTGATTATATAGAGCGTTTCCAGATATCACAGATATAACGATACACAAATTCTTTAATTTAGGATCACTGTACAGTCAGATGCAGCTGAAGGTCTCCTCCAACAGAAGCCAATGAAGAAAGGAGCAGATGCCTCACTACCACAGGTAACTGGCACTTCTGCCTGAGAACACTTTATACCCTTTATAGCAGCAGCCCAGGAGTTCTCTATAAAGTCATCCAATACAACATATATGCATGTACGTATTTGTGTATCTATGTCTGTGTTCTGTAACTTTGGAGGTGACCCTGTGTGATAGTGCTTTTTCCCCATCACAGAGCACACTGTTGGCTTTGACTGGAAGGAGGGTCAATGACAGGTTGATGGATCCAGCTCCCAGGAACTCTATGAAGATGAGTACTGCTGACTGCAGGTGCAGTGTTCGAGCCATATGTGGACTAGGCAGTAGGACACTGTCACCTCTCTATCTGAGACTTACCTTGAGATGTGCCATAGTGGCGAACAAGACATGTGACCTATTATCAGGAACTTGGAAAACCAGAATTTGAATGACAATGTTTCTGCACTTCTCCATTTTTCCAGTAAAGAATGCCCAATGCTAGTAAGGACTATGTCCATGGCTTCACTCCCAATTGTTCCTATGTTTTCTCTCCAGCAGCGGGAAAACAGGAGAGAAATAGAATAGAGAATTGCATTGACGGAATTGTGATTTGTAGAATTTCTCCTCATAGTCCCTGCCTCCTACTTGCTCTCCAGCCACTCCAAAGTCTCTCTCTCCCCATAGCAAAACGTATTCTTGTTATCTCACACTACCACTCAATCAATCCATCATTACTGAAGCACCACAATCCGAAGATCACTCTGCAGATGTCGAAGAAACGCAAAGCAACAGACAGCGAGTGTGCTACCCCCCAAACAGGGCTGGACACGGCCGAGCCAGGTAAAGAATGCCATCATCTTTCTCTTTGCTGGTATGCATGGGCAATAGTAATGTTTCTGCACATTCGTAGTTACGTTTTCTTATAATGATGGATTGAGGATGTCTATTTTCATTTGCATGGGAGAAGACAGTGGTGGATGGAATTGGGGGACCTTAGAAGGGGTTGTAATGGTCTTAAAAGTCAACAACTTTTAAGGAAAATGGAAATGGTATGATTTGTCAATCTGTGTAATAAATGCTTACTACTTTCTTATTTAGAAGGCAAGCAATTTGTTTGGTGTTTTTTACGTGGGTGTAGCTAGTTTTGACTTATAGGCCTAAATATTTGTTAAGAGGAAAACAGTAATGAGAATATGGTGACGATCGCTATGATGGTGCATGGGTTTTGCTATATTTGTGCCGAATGCAAAAATGAGATTTATTTTTTACAGTTATAGTGAAGAATTAAAATAGATTTTACAGAAAAATGTTTATATATATATACAGTATATATATATATATATTGTATAAGGTGTCATAATTAGGTTTAGCTAACAGAGCAGCATAACTGGAGGCTGTAGAAAGTTATGCCATGTACGTATTAGGGGAAGTGTACAAAACAGTATTCTGATATTTCTGCTCTACGACACACCTCCAGATTATAATGCAGATAAAGTCACTCTTTATCACTCCATTCTGTTCTATCAGTCTGATATGATAAATTAAGTGTTATTATTAATACAGGTAAATGACTTGATAGGGAGGGAAATATCTATTTAATTGTTCTGTTTTTTCCCTTCACTGGATGGGCAGAAGACTGAAATACATAGATGCTCTATTTTCTCAAAATGGAGTAAATTTTTGACTAGTTAACATAGAGGAGATAAAGCACCAGGTTTTTTTGACAGACTGAGTTTACTCTATAAATTGCATAAATTGCTTAAATAAAATAATTTGATACTGTTAGAAATAATTCGAGAAATGACACCAAGTCTTGACTCCTTCCAATAAGCACGCAGTCCTCTGATGTAATCATTTAAAGAGATACTACTCTAATTTATGCTTGTGGTGTTTGTGCTGTAAGAATAAGACGATGGTCATCACTGGTATACATAGATTTACTGCTGGCGTAACTCACCATAGATGACAAGATGTCACCCAAATGTGCTGTATGGGCAGCCTAAACAGGTTTTCCCATTTATTAATGTTATGGCATATTTTGAAACCACTTGATCGCTGGAGGAAGGTGGTCAGCAGTAGAATGTCCATGTGTCTGCAACACAGTCCTGTTCACTGATTGTATAGTAACTAAAGAACACCCCAATCAGGTAATAAGTCCAAAAATCTGTGAAGAGGATCATCAACATCATCCTGGGGATTGGTGAGGTACCTAAAAGTTTGACCCCCATAAATCAAGTAAAGAAAGTATATCCCAGCAATATACTGTCATTTTCTGGGATGGGAATTCCCCTTTTAGCGCTGATCAGTGAATTTGGGCAATAGGGCTACACACATCCTTTGTCAGTTGTACGTTGCATTGGCAACGAGCTGATATGGCTATGCTACATTACATGATGAAAGTGAATGCAGTAATTTCAGCATATGTAAATTACAAAAAAATCCAAAGCTACAAGATTTATTGTGTCTTGTCTGCTGCAGCTTGCTAAATGATTAGGGATGGGCGGGCCGGTGGAAGTTCGGGTTCTGGTACCTGACCCGAACTCTTTAGAAAGTTCGGCTACCAGAACAGTAATATATAAAAAAACCCTTCATTCTCACCCCCACAGGGGGTGGTCTTTGTTGTCCTTTCTCATTCTCGGGTCCTCTACCAGAGGCCTGAGAATTTGAGGGTTCTGCGCATAATTTTAGCCGTTCCCAGCATTGCGCTTTTCTGGACAGAGAGCTCAGATGTTGCTCCTGGGATCTGTTGTAGCCATTCTTCCAACTTAGGGTCACTGCTTCAAGTGCGCCTGTATATATATATATATATATATATATATATATATACTGTATATATCTTTATTCTACAATGAGAGACACTGCTGCAAAATCAAGACAAGATCTGCGGCATTTGCTGAAATCCACACAGATGTTAAAGCAGCATAGAAATTGGGTGTTGCCGTGTTTATATTCCATATGATTAATTACAGTATACAAACAATAAAACCGACAATTAGAACAGCCTTATAATCATACAAGTGTATGTGCAGAATTCCAGCGCAGGATAACATGGTGAAGTGCCCAACAGGCCTCGAGGGACTCTATTCTCCTGACCCATGAGGAACCCAGAGGCATGCACCCTAAGTACTTGTCTGTCCCTTCTCCTAAGCTGTGTGCCATTACACTTCTCTCCGATTGTGGCTGCTCACATGTAGGTTTCCCATCTGGCAAGCAGTTCTGTGCCCATATGGTTTGGGCCTACAAAATGGCATTGCGGCATTGGGGGCATTTATTTATTTTAATAACTTTATGTTGTATTTACATAATTCTCAGAGGAGTGGAGTTGCAATAGTAGACAGAACGTAAGTGCCAGGAAGGTACCTTTTCGAGAAGAAAGCAGCAAAGTTTTTTTAACCCCTTCATGACCTGTGACACAGCATATGTGTCATGAAAGGATCGCGTTCCTGCGGGTCGGGTGACCGGGGTCACTGAAAGGTCACCCAACACGCAGGCACAAGACCCTTTGTGCTTCACCACAGGGGGGTTGGTTTTAACCCCTACGTGGCTACGATCGCTCTAATTGGCTGTTAAAAGTGAAGCAGTGCTCCCTTTATTCCGAGCCCCGACGTGTGCCCAAACAGTGGTTTACCCCCACATATGGGGTATCAGCGTACTCAGTAAAAATTGCACAACAACTTTGGGAGTCTAATTTCTCCTGTTACTCTTGGGAAAAAAAATTGGGGACTAAAAAAATTATTTTTGTGGAAAAAAAATTATTTTTAATTTTCACAGCTCTGCGTTATAAACTTCTGTGAAGAACTTGGAGATTCAAAGTGCTCACCACACATCTAGAGGAGTTCCTTGGGGATCTCATCTCCAAAATGTGGTCACTTGGGGGGTTTCTACTGTTTAGGCACATCATGGGCTCTGCAAACGTAACATGACGCCGGCAGACCATTCCATCAAGTCGGCATTTCAAAACGTCACTACTTCCCTTCCGAGCCACGACGTGTGCCCATACAGTAGTTTTCTCCCACATATGGGGTACCAGTGTACTCAGGACAAACTGTACAACAACTTCTGTGGTCCAATTTCTCCTGTTACCGTTGTGAAAATAAAAAATTGTGGGTTAAAAAAATCAATTTTTGAGGAAAAAAAATGATTTTTTGTTTTTACAGCTCTGCATTATATACTTCTGTGAAGCACGTGGGGGTTCAAGGTGCTCACCACACATCTGGATAAGTTCCTTGGGGGGGTCTAGTTTACAAAATGGGGTCACTTGTGGTTGGTTTATACTGTTTGGGCACATCAGGGGTTCTGCAAACGTAACAAGATGCCCGCAGACCATTCCATCAAGTCGGCATTTCAAAGCGTCACTACATCCCTTCCGAGCACTGACGTGTGCCCAAACAGTGGTTACCCCCCACATATAGGGTACAAGCGTACTCAGGACAAACTGGACAACAACTTTTGGGGCCCAATTTCTCCTGTAACCATTGTGAAAATAAAAATAGGGGGCTAAAAAAATGATTTTTTGAGAAAAAAAATGATTTTTTATTTTCAGGGCTATGCGTTATAAACTTCTGTATAGCACCTGGGGGTTCAAAGTGCTCACTGTGCATCGAAATAAGTTCCTTAGGGGGTCTTGTTTCCAAAATGGGGTCATTTGTGGGGGAGCTCCAAAGTTTAGGCACACAGGGGCTCTCCAAACACGACATGGTGTCCGCTAACGATTGGAGCTAATTTTCCATTAAAGTCAAATGGCGCTTTTTCCCTTCTGAGCCCTGCTGTGCACTCAAACAGTGGTTCCCCCCTCATATGGGACACCAGCGTACTCAGGAAAAACTGGACAACAACTTTTGGTGTCCAATTTATCCTGTTACCCTTGGGAAAATAAAAAAATAGGCTAAAAAATCATTTTTGAGAAACAAAAATGATTTATTTTCACTGCTCTGCATTTATAAACTTCTGTGAAGCACTTGGGGGTTCAAAGTGCTCACTACACATCTAGATAAGCTCCTTGGGGGTCTAGTTTCCAAAATGTGGTCACTTGTGGGGGGTTTCTACTGTTTAGGCACATCAGGGGCTCTGCAAACGCAACATGACGCCCGCAGAACATTCCATCAAGTCTGCATTCCAAAATGGCGCTCCTTCCCTTCTGAGCTCTCCCATGCGCCAAAACAGTGGTTCCCCCCCACATATGGGGTATTGGTGTACTCAGGACAAATTGCACAACAACTTTTTTGGTCCAATTTCTCCTGTTACCCTTGTGAAAATAAAAAATAGCGGGCTAAAAAAATCATTTTTGAGGCAAAAAATGATTTTTTTATTTTCACTGCTTTGTGTTATAAACTTCTGTGAAGCACTTGGGGGTTCAGAGTGCTCACAACACATCTAGATAAGTTCCATAAGAGGTCTAGTTTCCAAAATGGTGTCACATGTGGGGTTTTTTCATTGTTTAGGCACACAGGGGCTCTCCAAACGCGTCATGGTGTCCGCTAATGATTGGAGCTAATTTTCCATTCAAAAAGTCAAATGGCGCTCCTACCCTTCTGAGCCCTGCCGTGCGCCCAAACAGTGGTTTATGACCACATATGAGGTATCTGTGTACTCAGGAAAATTGCCCAACAAATTTTACGATCCAATTTATCCTGTTGCCCATGCAAAAATGAAAAAATTGATGCTAAAATAAAATTTTTGTTGGAAAAATTAAAATGTCCATTTTTTCCTTCCACGTTGCTTTAGTTCCTGTGAAGCACCTGAAGGGTTAATAATCTTCTTGAATGTAGTTTTGAGTAGCTTGAGGGGTGCAGTTTTTATAATGGTGTCATTTTTGGGTATTTTCTACAATATAGACCCCTCAAAGTGTCTTCAAATGTGAGGTGGTCCCTAAAAAAAATGGTTTTGTAAATTTTGCTGTAAAAATGAGAAATTGCTGGTCAACTTTTAACCCTTATAACTTCCTAAAAAAAAAAAGTTTTGCTTCCAAAATTGTGCTGATGCAAAGAAGACAAGTGGGAAATGTTATTTATTAACTATTTTGTGTCACATAACTCTCTGGTTTAACAGAATAAAAATTAAAAATTTGAAAATTGCGAAATTTTCAAAATTTTCGCCAAATTTCCATTTTTTTCACAAATAAATGCCAAAATTATCAACCTAAATTTACCACTAACATGAAGCCCAATATGTCACGAAAAAAAAATCTCAGAATCGCTAGGATCCATTGAAGCGTTCCTGAGTTATTACCTCATGAAGGGGTTAAAATCCTGTAAGTTCCTTTTCTTCCGGTTAGCTCAGTGAAATGTCCTTCACCTACTGTCAGCAGAAACTGGGTCTATTTCCTACAGAAAGAAAAAAATAGTTTCCTTTCTTCTGGAGAACTATTTTGTCTGCATTTTCTCAGAAGAATCGTCCAAAGGTCACATGCACACGTTCAGTATTTGGTGAATTTTTTACCTACAGTAAGTATGTGTGAGCCAAAACTAGGAGTGGAACAATCAGAGGAAAAGTATAATAGAAACACGTCACCACTTCTGGATTTATCACCCGCTTCTGGTTTTGGCTTAAACATACTGAGATAATACTGACCAAATACTGAACATGTCAAAATAGCCTTCTAGAAACACGTCACCATTTCTTTATTTTCCACCCACTCCTGGTTTTGGCTTACACATACTAATGTAAAATAGAGACTAAATACTGAACGTGTGAACGTGGCCTTATAGAAACATGTGCACCACTTCTGCATTTTTTTTTTTTACCCACTCCTAGTTTTGACTTACAGATATTGAGGTAAAAAACTCACCAGATACTGAACGTGTGCATGTTATACCAAATTAACAAGACAATAATTTTTGCTACCTTCTTTGTTCTTCTGTTGCAGTGAAAGTTTTATTCTTCTTTCGGGGGTTTGTTATTTCACAGAAATGTAATGTCACCCTTCTTATGTATAAATTTAGAAATGAGGCTACTATTTTCAGGCTGACATAAGTTCAAGGATTT
>JARQOD010000005.1:387837023-387950287 GCA_033576555.1 Oophaga sylvatica | reverse complement strand
TTTTAAGACCGCAATAGATGGTGCCAGGGGGAATTTATCGGGAAAGAAGCAAGACATAAGGGGCAAAGAAAACCCGGGGCTACAAACACCAAGTAAAAAAAATTTTATCCCTATTCATTGCAATTAAAAAATTTTTATTTTAAAAAATTTTGATCTTATGTAAACTCAACCTAAATTATAAGGGGTTTAAAAAACATTTTGTGAAACAAGACCAGAATCCCCTTACCATTTAAAAATCTACTTGGGCATAATTTGTAATGTTTCAAATGTTTTGTCACATATTTCGGGGGTTCCCCCCGGCTTTGGAATGTATGCATTTTTATGGGAAAAAAATTTTTGTTGTTTCCACATTTTAAGGTAAAACTGCATTAAAAAAATTAATTTTAAAAAAACTGAGGTCCCGATTCATAAAAAACCATGTTGTCATGTAGGTGTTTGAGGCCGTGTTGAGACAGACTCTCCCTTTCTTTAAGAGGAATGCCTGTTAGGGAATCCTGCATTTTGATGTTGAATGCCTCCATGTACCGCCCCAAAAATCTTACCCCCAGTCCAGGACTGAATAAGATCTCTGGCTAAGTATCTTAAACTTGTAAATTAGACAAACGGGTGTCACTCACTTTTCCATCCCACTCCACCAATTTTGGGAGAATGTGTGAAAACTTATATTAAGTGTTTTAGTAAAAAATTTCTTCAAAAACAATTTGATGAATCAGGGCCTCATATTTAACCCCTTTACCCCCCCAAGGCTGTTAGTACGTTAATGACCAGGCCAAATTTTACAATTCTGACCACTGTCACTTTATGAAGTAATAAATCTGAACCTTCAACAGATCCACTGATTCTGAGAGTTATATAAAATAGTTAATACATAACATTTACCACATGTCAACTTTACATTAGCAAAATTTTTGAAACAATATTTTTTTGTTAGGAAGTTATAATATTTATAAAACCATTTTTTTTAGGGACCACATCACATTTGAGGTGACCTTTGAGGGGCCTATATGACAAAAAAATACCCAAAAGTGACACCATTCTAAAAACTGCACCTTTCAAGGTGCTAAAAACCACATTCAAGAAGATTATTAACCCTTCAGGTTAGGAAAAAATGAACATGAACTTTTTGTCCCAATAATTTTACTTTTAGACCCAAATTTGATATTTTTGCAAGGGTAACAGGAAAAAATGGACCCCCAAAAATTTGTCTGCAACTTTGCTGGAATAATTAGTGGATGCCATATCACGATTGGAGAGCACCTGATGTGCCTAAACAGTGGAAACCCCCCATAAGTGACACTATTTTGGAAACCAGAAACCTCAGGAAACTTATCTAGATGTATGGTTAGCACCTTGAACCCCAGGTGCTTCACAGAAGTTTATACATGAGCTGTGAAAATAAAAAAAAAATTGCATTTTTCATACAAAAATTGTGGCTAAATATCATTTTTTGCATTTTCACAAGGATAGCAGAGAAAATCGACCCCAAATTTGTTGTGCAATTAATTTCTCATGAGTATGCAGATACCCTATATGTGAGGTAAACTTATGTTTGGCTCACATCAGGGCTCAGAAAAGGAGTGACGTTTTGGAATACAGACTTTGATGGAATGGTTATGGCGATGTAATATCTCGTTTCGAGAGCCCCTCATGTGCCTAAACAGTGGACAACCCTCATAAGTGACAACATTTTGGAAGTACCCCTTCAAGGAATGTATTTAGATGTGTGGTGAGCAGATTGCACCCCCGAGTACTTTACAGAAGTTTTTAACGTAAAGCCTGAAAATAAAAATCAAATTTTTTCCCACAAAAATGTTATTTAAGTCCCATTTTTTTTTATTTTCACAAGGATAGTAGGATAAAATGTACCCGACAATTTGTTGTGCAATTTCTCCTGAGTACACAGATACCCCATATGTGGTCGAAAACTACTGTTGAGTACAGTGCAAAGCTCAGACGGAAGTATCACCATATTGTAGTTCACATTTTGCTTGACTGGTTTAAGGGTGCCATGTCATATTGGCAAACCCCTGATGTGGCATAACAACAGAACCCCCCCATAAAAGAACGCCATTTTATAAACTACATCTGTCAATGAATTCATCTAGGGGTGCGTAATCATATTGACCCCACTGTTGGGTCACAAAATTTTGTCCATTGGGCAATGAAGAAAAAAATAATTACAGTTTACCACCAAAATTTTGATTTAGCTCCAGATTTTACATTTTACACTGGGAAGTTGATAAAATGGCACCAAAATTTGTCCCACAATTTCTGCTGAATGTAGAAATGCCTCATATGTGGCTGTACAGTACTGCTTAGCTATACGGCATAGCCACATGCGTAAAGTGAGTGTTTCAATGCAATCCTATGGCGGCATAATCACCGCAATTACGCCTAAAGAATGAACTGCTGCTTATTTTGCGCGAAGTGATACGCTCTGCAAAAAATACGCAGCATGTGCACAGCATTGTAATCCCATAGGATTGCATGGGATGGCGTTTTGTAACCGTTTTTTAAGTGATTACGCCGCGTAAAACGCTGGCAAAAATGCTTAAAAAACGCAACGTGTGCACATTGCCTAATTATTGAGGCTACATATTTTAATTACTGCAGCTTTGTATGTTTGACATGTCCATGCATACATGCCAGCAAATCCAAAAAAATGATGAATAGCCATAGCTCCTCATAATTAACAACCAATATCCTTGCTTCAAAAATCAGGTTTTCCTAGCCACTCCACAGTATATTTCCATTATTCCATCATTTTGCATTTTGTCATCACTTGAGTCCATTCCTGAAATGACTTTTGAACACATATCAGAACTTATATAAAGCTTATTCACTATGAAATGTAAGCTGTAACTCCTACATCTCAAACCAAGGAAAGGGCAACTTGAAAACGCTTTGCTATCTTCTTATAGCCTCCTGCACCATTTTCATTTTCACGTGGTAGCAGCTGCTTTGAAAACCCATGGCTTCAGTTTTAGGGGCACAAGGTTAGAGGAGGCTGGGTTTTTATAAAGTTGGGAAATTTGCATCACCTGGCCCTTCCTAATGATATGGTGAACAACCATAACCCAACAGGATAATTAAGGTCTGAAACATTGATCAAAGTTATCTGAGCACACAAATCTCCAAGGGTGCCCAAACGTTTGCATTGGCCCATCTTCCTTTTTGCAATTTTTAAAATCTAAAGAATGACTATTGCCGAAAATACAAAGAAAATGTGTCATATTTAACTTTAGCCCTTTTAGAGATCATTTCATCTTCAACTTGCTTAAACTGTTCACAATAACAGTAATTGTGATCAGGGTGCCCAAACTTTTACATGCCACTGAAGCTAAACAGAAACCTGAACACAAAATGTGATAAAAAACAATATCAAACTTTACTTAGCTTGCTTTTGTGGACCCCCCGCTCTGACACACTCTATACACTATTTTCTAACTTTAAAGGAAATCTTTCACCAGTCTGAAAGTAACACAAAGTACGGGCAGATGCCTGATTCCTGTGATGTCACATTGGGTTTCTTGCTATGGTTTTGATAAAATCAGTAGTTTATGTGCTGCAGATATACCAGTTTTCTGAATGCTTAACTCTCTATAACTCCACCTACACCTCTGATGGACAGCGTTCTGTATACACTGTGCATAGGCAGAAAGATGTCAATCAGTGATGGTAGTGAGATTATACAGTGCTGACAGCAGGTTTACTAGTCCTCTGGTGATATTCTCCTGCTGTAAAACTGTGATTTTATTAAAACTACAGCAAGCAGCCCAGTAAGCAACCATGGGTTACTGGGTTATCAAGGTTGGCAAAATCTCGTGATGGTTTCCCCTTAAATCCCTTAATGACCACTGAAACGCCTTTTAATGGAGGCAGTTAAAGGTACTTATGCCTCAGCACCGCTTTTTAACGGCACTGAGAAATAAGTGTATAGCACCCCCCCAGAGTCGGAATTTCTCCGGGGTCTCGGCTTACCTGGGGATACTTTGTTTCATCAGACCATAAGACATTCTCCCAATACTCTTCTGGATAATCCATATGCTCTCTAACAAACTTCAGATGAACCCGGACATTACTAGCTTAAGCAGGGGGACACGTCTAGCACTGCAGGATCTGAGACCCTGACGACGTAGTTTGTTACTGATGGTAGCCTTTGTTACGGTGGTCCCAGCTCTATGCAGGTCATTCACCAGGTCCCCCCCATTTAGTTCTGGGATTTTTGCTCACCGTTCTTGTGATCATTTTGACCCCATGGGGTGAGATCTTGCATTGAGCCCCAGATCGAGAGACATTATCAGTGGTCTTGTATGTCTTCCATTTTCTTATTATTGCTCCCACAGTTGATTTCATCACACCAAGCTGCTTGACTATTGCAGATTCAGTCTTCCCAGCCTGGTGCAGGGCTACAATTTTATTTCTGGTGTCCTTAGACAGGTCTTTGGTCTTTACCATAGTGGAGTTTGGAGTGTGACTGTTTGAGGGGTGTGGACACGTGTCTTTTTTACTGATAACAAGTTCAAAGGGGTGCCATTACTATAGGTAATAAGTAGAGGACAGAGGAGCCTCCTAAAGAAGAAGTTACAGGGCTGTTAGAGCCAGAAATCTTGCATGTTTTTAGGTGACCAAATATTTATTTTCCACCATAATTTGCTAAATAATTCTTGCCAAATCAGACAAGGGATTTTTTGGATTTGTTTTCTCATTTTGACTCTCTTAGTAGTGGTCCTCCAATAATGTCAATTACAGGCCTCGCTCATCTTTTTAGGTGGCTGACTAAATACTTTTTTCCCCACTGTATAATATACAGTATAGTTTGCTCAAAAGTTTTTTGCTTTCTTTGCCTTTTTTCAGAAAATATGAATGTTAACATCAAACCTTTTTCTCCACTCATGGTTAATGGTTGGGTGAAGCCATTTATTTTCAAACTACTGTGTTTTCTCTTTTTAAATCATAAAGGGAACCCAAAATATCCAAATGACCCTGATCAAAAGTTAGAAAGCCTGGTGATTTTGGCTTGATAATGCGCAGAAGTTGACGCAAATGGATTTGAATGGCTACTAATGGTAACACCCTCACCTGTGACAAGTTTGCTTGTAATCTGTGTGTGTGCATAAAGGCTGAGTGAGGGTATGTAAACATTTGAGAACAACTGTATATATAATATATAATATATATATATTAAAAGAAAAAGAAATAAAAATAAAATATATATATATATATATATATATACATACGCACACACACACACACACCTAGAGCTCTGGCAAAAATTAAAGGGAATCTGTCACCCCATTTTACAGCATTACATTACATTACATTACATACATTACATTACAGAATGCTGTAATAAGCCCCTGATGGCGGTGGCTACAGCTGATGGTCGAAAAATGGGGTGACAGACTCCCTTTAAGAGACCACTGAACAGTTTTAGAAAAATCAGCTTCTCTACATGCCTGACAGCCATTCCATTTCAATGTCAGTTGAATTCCAACCAGAGTACACCTCATTCTACTTAATGTGCTTGTGATTAGGTGATCACCTGAACCAAATCTTATTTAACAAAGGAAAGTATGAAAAACACTGCTGTGGTGTTCACAATCCTCTTGCAGTAGGACAAGCTGGATGGCAAAACAAGTGCTAGTAACATCCCAAAAGTAATAGAAATGAAAAAATAATTTTTTAACCATGCCAAAGGAGTTGAAAAGAAAAGTATTGAGTGAGGAAAAGAAGGCCTCAATTCTGGCTTTACTAGGTGAATAATACAGTGAGCGTCATGCTGCCTCCATTCTTAAAATTTCTAAGACTGCAGTCCATTACAACTAGTTAAAGCAGCAGACATTGGGGACAACAAAGCTACAGACCGGAAAAGGGTGAAAACGACTCTCCACTGACTGGATGACCGTCATCTTATTTGAATGTCACTCAGCAACTACAGGATGACATCAAATGACCTACAAAAGGAAACGCAAATGGCAGCTGGAATGAAGTGCACAGCAAGAACAGTTCGTAACAGACTCCTGAGAGGCAGGGCTCAAGTCATGTAAAGCTAGAAAAAGCCTTTCATCAATGAGAAGCAAAGGAGAGCCAGGCTGAGGTTTGCCAAAGACCATAAGGATTGGACAATAGAGGGCTTGTCAGGAACACCGCACTATACTTGCTCACTGAGCCAGTGTGTGTGTCCTGAGTAAACAAACTGTGCCCAAAGATACCTGTGGAGCAGAGCAGCAGCAGGGAAAGACGTGTGCTTCAGACAACCAGGACCTGAAGCACGTGACTGCCAAGGGCGGAGCCGGCCACAGGTCTCTCAGAGAAAGCAGTGACAGATAGAGAATGTTTCAGGCCAGAGGACCTGAAGCATGTGATTGCTGGGGAGCTTGGCTAAGCTCCGGAGAGCTAGGAGGTGAAGGAAAACTATTAGAAGGGTAACACAGGACAAAGTTAACAAGGGGCAGAGACAGAACGGATAATCAGGACGTAGCCAAGGGGTCTTACATGTAGAGGGTGACGAAGTACAAGAGGAGCAGCAGAGCGTAAGCAGAAAATAGCCAAGGAGTTGGACACAGAGAGAGCGGTGAAGTACAAGAGGAGCAGGCAGAGCGTTGACAGAACGTAGCTATGGAGTCATACACGTAGAGGGCAGCAGAGTACAAAAGGGACAGGCAAAACTCAAAACGGGGACACAGCTAAATCAGAACCAGACAGACGAAACGTAGCACAGGCACAAAGCACTGGTACAGGCACAACAGGGTCAAACATACTCGGCCAAGGGTCAGAGTATAAGCGACAGAGAATGGCCCCACAATGAGGCTTTAAAAAGGTAATCTTCTCTGATGAGTCTAATTTTCAGCTTTGCCCAACACCTGGTCATCTAATGGTTAGACGAAGACCTGGAGAGGCGTACAAGCCACAGTGTCTTGCACCCACTGTGAAATTTGGTGAAAGATCGGTGATGATCTGGGATGCTTCAGCAAGGCTGGAATTGGGCAGGTTAATCTTTGTGAAGGACGTATGAATCAAGCCGCATACAAGGTTATCCTGGAAAAACAGTTGATTCCTTCTGCTCAGGCAATGTTTCCCTAACTCTGAGGACTGGTTTTTCCAACAGGACAATGCACCATGCCACACAGCTAGGTCAATCAATGTATGGATGAAGGACCACCACATCAAATCCCTGTTATGGCCAGCCCAATCTCCAGACCTGAACTCCACTGAAAACCTCTGGAATGTAATCAAGAGGAAGATGGATAGTCACAAGCCAACAAACAAAGAAGAACTGCTTACATTTTTGTACCAGGAGTGGCATAAGGTCATCCAAAAGCAGTGTGAAAGACTGGTGGAAAGCATTCCAAGATGCATGAAGCTGTGATTAAAAATCATGGTTATTCCACAAAATATTGATTTCTGAACTCTTCAGAGTTAAAACATTAGTATTGTTGTTTCTAAATGATTATGAACTTGTTTTCTTAGCATTAGTTGAGGTCTGCAAGCACTGCATTTTTTTGTTATTTTGACCATTTCTCATTTTCTGAAAATAAATACAAAATGTATTGCTTGGAAATTCGGAGACATGTCAGTAGTTTTATAGAATAAAGCAATTTCCATTGTACTCAAAAATATACCTATAAAGGGAAAAATCAGACAAACTGAAAATTTTGGAGTGGTCTCTTAATTTTTGCCAGAGCTGTATATATACACAAACACAGGTGCTTTTCAAAAAATTTGAATATCATCAAAAAGATAATTTATTTCAGTTCTTCAATACAAAAAGGGGAAACTCATGTATTATATAGAGTCATTACAGAGTGATTTATTTCAAGTGTTTATTTCTGTTAATGTTGATCATTATGGCTTACAGCCAATGAAAACCCAAAAGTCATTATCTCAGTTAAAATTTGAATAATTAACAAAAAACATCTGCAAAAGGGTTTCTAAGCCTTCCTAAGTTTAAAAAGGTCCCTTAGTTTTTTTCAGTAGGCTCCACAATCATGGTAAAGAATGCTGACTTGATAGATGTCCAGTCATTGACACACTCCACTATTGGTGGCTGACTAAATACTTTTTTTCCCCACTGTATTATCCAAATATATATGTCATTGCCGAAAGTTTTTGCATCCCTGAAATTGTTCCAGAAAAATAATTATTTCTCCCAGAAAATTATTGCCATTACCGGTATGCTTTGTTTAACATATATAGTATTTATTTCCTTAGTGTGTATTGGAATAACAAAAAACAAAAAAAAGGCAAATTGAACATAATTTTCACACAATACCCCTAAAATGGTCAGGACACAATTGTTAGCACCCTTAAACTTAACATTTGGTTGCACACCCTTTGGAATAAATAACTGTAATCTATTGATTTGGAATTCTGGAATTTTGGACCACTCTTCTTTTGGAAACTACTCCAGGTCTCTAATATTTGAAGGGTGCCTTTCCCAAAAGCTATTTTAAGATATCTCCACAGGTGTTCAATAGGATTTAGATCTGGACTCATTGCTGGCCACTTCAGAACTCTCCAGAGCTTTGCTTCCATCCATTTCTGGGTGCTTCTTGATGGATATTTGGGGTCATTGACCTGATGGAAGACCCATGAACTAGGACACAAACCAGCTGTCATAATCCAGTCCAGAGTTACCCAAACTTATCTATGATGAACCAGACAGTGCCAGGGTGGCAGAGGACACTATTATGGGTCTGGTTCAAGGAAAGAGCTCAGCCGAGTGGTACAGCTCCAATTCCGCCAAAGGTCGACTGAAGTGTCCTGGGATAACTCCGCGCTGGGAGGTCTGTTCAGGTGTGGACAGTGGATAATCTGAAGGACACTCTGGCTCTCCATCCACCTCCCAGCTCATTGGAGGAAGCTATGACTCAGGCTATCCACATGGATTGGAGCTGCGTGAGAGAAGCATCACACAGCGAGAGGTTCCGTTGTTCTCTGCTTGTCCAGTTTTTTGCCGCTGTCTAAACCTATGGAGGTGGGGTCGCTAACCTCGAGGAGAAGGAAGGATGGCGGCGTGAAGGAAAATTGTGTTTTGTTTTTTTTGTGGAGATCCCGGACTTTGGAAAAAAGACTGCTCCTCCTGTCCACCGACCAACAATGGCAGAGTCTGGGTGATTGTCATAGAGGTCACCCAACTCTGGGGTACCTTTTTTCTCTCCATTTTCAAAAATTTTGTTGCAAGTGGAACTTTGTTGAGGGAGAGGCTCCACGCCACTTCTGCCTTTTCATGGATTGCAGTTTGTCCATAACTTTATTAACTCGACTTGGTGTCCAGGTGTAAAGTTAGGGACATTTTAGGTTGGAGACCCTATCCATGTTGTTGCCATTGACAAAACACCACTGGCTAAAATGGCATCCAATTTGTTTCAGAGGAGTTTCTCCTTAAGTTAGTTCCTTGCACCAGGAACGTATTTCCTGCTAAGTTATGGACAATCTGCCTGTGGTACTGGTGTTGGGGTTCCCCTGTTGCAATTACATAATCCTGTGATTAATTGGGAATCTTGGGACATTGTTAAAAAGGGTCACAATTTTTTTTAAGAAATGTCTTGTTATGATATCTGTGTAATCCGTCAGTCTGGGGGGTATTCCGGAGTACCTGAAGGACTTTGAGGATGTGTTCTTCGAAAAGAGGCTGAGGTTCTACCACCAGTGCACCACACCATCCATTTCATTGTGCTGTTGATCTTTCTTCTGGTGCAAATTGCCCAAAGCCCCATCTGTTCAATCTCTCCGCCCCTGAGCGGGCCACAATGAAGGAATATATTTCTAATAGCCTCCGTAAGGGCCACATTCGGCCATCTGTCTCTCCTGTGGCGGTGGGGTTTTCTTTTTCATGAAGAAAAAGGATGGAGGTTTACGCCCATGCCTCGACTTTGAGAACTTAATAAAATCACTATAAAAAAACACTAATCCCCTTACACTTTTACCCGATTTGTACAATCAATTGTCGGGGGCCAAGTGGTTCTCTAAGTTTGACCTAAGAGAGCATACAATCTCATCCATATGGGGGAGGGGGATGAGTGGAAAACTGCATTTCTCACCTCTGAGGTCGGTTTGGGAATTTGGTTATTCCCTTTGGCCTAACTAAAGCGCCAGCAGTTTTTTCAGAATTTGTTGAATCATGTTTTCTCAGATTTTATTGGGTGTTTCATAGTAATTTATTTGGATGACATTTCTTATATATTCTTCTGACAAGCAGTGACAGGGCCCACCTCCGTGCATTCTTCAGAGGCTTAGGGAGAACTCACTAAATTTTCTAAACCAAGAAGTGTTCATTTTCTTTGCTCAGAATTTTCCTTCCTAGGGGTCATTTGTCTGCTGAGGGTTTCGTATGGACCCTAGGAAAAATACAGGCTATTGTGGATTGGGTGCAACCCAGATTTCAAAGGATTCGTTATTTCGGGGGTTTGGGGAATTATTTGAAAATTCAATTTAAAGGGGGTTTTTCCCGTCCAAACCCCCCCCGGGGTTTTAATCATGGGGGGGGAAAATTTAAAAACGGGGCAGCATTCCAGCTGTGGTGGTTTTTCTTCTTTAAAAATCTGTCCGACCCTCCCTGTACGGGTTAAAACCCGATTTGTCAAAACCTTTATCGTAAATGGACGCCTGGGGTAAGGGGGGTTTGGGGTTTTCCCGGGGCCCACCCTTGCTAACTGAAGCCCGCCCTTTTTTTTTCGAGAAAATTTCCTCTGCTGAGAGGAATTTTTATGTGGTAACCAGGAACTATTGGCCTTTTAAAATTTGGGGTTAAAATGGAGGCACTTTTTGGGGGGGCTGTCCATCGATCATTGTTTTAAACACTAGAACATGTCTTCATCGATTCCCCAAACGTTTGATTCGAGACAGGGGGTGGTCACTTTTTTTCCCCCCTTTCAATTTTTTTTTCTTTCAGAAGGGGGCCCAAAATTGGAAGGCTGTGCTTCCTCCTTCTTCCACGAGTGGTGGTGGCTGGGTGGCCTCGCATTGGAACGAAATTAATGGGCCCTCACTGGTCCTTCATCCTACCTTAATAAGCTCTTGTGCCTTTCGGATCTTTTTTGGGTGCGGGGGGTTTCACGATTCGTTCGAGGGGAAACCGGAATCTGGGGCCCGCGTAAACCCCTTTTTCTTGGCTTTTTGGTGGCCTTCGTTTGGCTTTTGACGCACGGGGTTTTGTCTTTCCTGTGAAACATGTGCTCATGCTAACTTCTCGTAACCGCCGGGCCCGGGGGGAATTGTGCCACTCCCAAAATTCCTGTTTTGACCGGGGGTCATCTGTCCATGGATTTTTTCACCATTTCCTCCCCAAGGGAAAAAACCGTGATCTGGATAGTTGTTATGGTTCAGCAAACGGACATTTTGTACCTTTGGGGGGCCTACCTAATTGGACTCATCAAACTGTTCATTGAGCTGTGTTTATTGCTGGGGGCCCCTTCGTGGGATCTATGGGGGGTGTAATTTGTGGCAAAATTCTGGAGGTTTTTTTGAAAAAGGGGGGGGTTAATCATCTCCCCTTTTCTTCTGCCTACCCCGAAAATGGCAACTGAAAGGACAAATTCAAAAAAGAAAAAAAGGGGGAGCACCTCCGGGAAAAGTTCAAAAATTCTTTTTTCTGCCAAAACAATAACCTCCTTTTTCTGTCTGCTTCTTTTTTTTTAAGGGGCTAATCATTTTTGGGGCATTTTTTTTCGGGGCTGCACTTCCGACAGGACGATTGGTCTCTGGGGGACTCAGGGGAAGTTTGCGTTAAATTCGTGTTAATAGTCCCTGGTACTTCCCCTCTTCTTCTACAAAGGGGTTCACCCTCATTTGGGGGGTTCTCCCCCCCTGGATCGGTGTCCAAGGGCGATTGGGGCCTTTTTGCGGGGGGTATCTGGAGGGGGTTAGAGAAACAATGGGGAGGCTCAGGAAAACAAAATTTTTTTTTGGAAAAAAGATTTTGGGGCCGGGCCTACCAGCGGGGATAAGGTATGTTTTTCCCAAAAGAATATTAGTTAGGTTTCCCTTCTGCTAAGTTGGGTTCCAAGTTTTTTTGGCCCCCATGAAATTTTTGATGAGGTAATCCTGTGGCCTTTCGTCTCCTTGCCCCGTCGTTGCGGATCCCCAATGTTTTCTGTTATGTTTCGTAGCTAGGAGTGCAGGTAAAAAAGGCAATACACCAAGCAGTTGGAAACTATGAATTGAGTACCGAAACCCCAAACTAAGGCAGCCGGTGGAGCTTTCCCCTACGTTGGTCCTGACGCCTCGTCACAGCGGGAAAAACTAACTACACCAAAGTAGAAAAGAGAAAGCTATCTGCCCCGGGCAGACCCCCAAAAAGAACATAAAACCCCCAAACATGTAAGGCGGTTGACAAGAAAAATACTGACAAAGACAGAAAATAGTTGAGCAAACTTGGGGCCCAAACTACCTAAATAGAAAGGTGAAGGGCATTACTGCAATCCCAAAAAAACCCTGAAAAGAAACAACCTACTAATTTCAAAACACCTGAGATCACACGACCTCTTCCCACCTAAATTATTTCCCTTTGGTGTAACAAAATCAAAACAGCCCACTAAAAAACTGGAAAAGCAAATGTACAAACATCAGGGCTGAACAAACTGAGAGGGCAAAAGCCCCCGGGGCCCTAAGCCCCCACAGAATGCGGACAAAAATGCAAAAATAAGCCAAAAACAAAAAAGAAAAAATGTCTTATCTGTTAGCAGGAAATGCAACACGACACCGGCTACAAAGGAAACAGATCAAGGATTGAGACCAGAACAATTGATCAACCGCCAACCCTATGGGAAGGCACTCCCTTTTTTAAACCAGTCAGTAACACCTGTTCCCAATCCTCACAATTTCACTGGACGTCCAGTCCGCTTGTAACCACCAGAGGGAGCCTCTGCTCAAACTCATTTCAAGTCCCTTACAACTTTTTCCATAAGGCACTTCGAACCCATCGGTGCCTTGCTCGTGGGTTTTCCTTGTGGAGAGTACATACCAGCTCTGGCGTCAATAAGGGGGGTTATTCGCCGTGCAATGCTCCCTGGGAAATTTAATATGCCATTGCCTCTTAAGAGAAAAAAGGACTGAATTATACGCCCCTTTGGAAGAGCATCCACAAGTCACAATCAACCCTTTAAGAGTCTTGTTATATGACTTAGGATAAGTCAAAATCATACCAATTTTGCAGACACGGTGTTTCGATTTTGTCCCCCCCCCCCTGCAAAGTTGGATCGATTTGACAAGGTGAGAGGCCTGCCCCCGAGGTTAAGGGGTTTTTCTCCTTGTGGAGAGTTCTTTCAAGCCGATTTGGCAGATTATTCATTAATCAAGTATATTAACTTTATTGTATGGTTTTATGTAATAATTCCCTAACAGGAGGCCTTTAATTGTTTTACTTTTTTTTGGGTTTATTGTACCATGGGGGTTTTTGGAGGTTTGGGGTTTTTTGGTATTGTTTGTATTTTAAATGTTTTAAAATTTTTTTGTGCCTATGAAATAAAGGTTTTTTATTCCTTATTTCAGGATGTGCCACCATTTTACCCCTGCTTTCCTCTTTTTTTTTTTTTTTCCCGTTACCACTCATATAAGACTAGGTGATGCACTCCACTAGAGACTATAATTTTATATGCAACCTTTATAAATTGGGTCATTGTGTCGTTTCTCTGTTTTTTTAGGGTTTTTTCCAGGTGGCACATTTTTGTAACGTTGTTGAGGTTCATTATTTATTATTTATACTGGTGGTCCGGTATGAATTGGTGCTAGAGAGGCGGCTTGGTTGGCACACCATCTAATTTATTTAAAACAATGGATACGCCTTTTGATTCGGCTTTTCTACACTTTGTTCTGAAATATTAAGGCCCATAAAACGGGAATCAACTCTGGTGGAATTTAGAAATCTTGGAGTATTTAAAGCGGGATTTGTGCCCCGTGGTTTTGTTTTCTATTTTTTCGGCTTGGGAACCTACCACTTCTTTCCAACAGACTTCGGAACAAGGGCTTGCACGTTGCCTTATATTAATTAATTTACTTTGGATAGCAAATCTTTTTTGC
This sequence comes from Oophaga sylvatica, assembly GCA_033576555.1. Classification (NCBI taxonomy): domain Eukaryota; kingdom Metazoa; phylum Chordata; class Amphibia; order Anura; family Dendrobatidae; genus Oophaga; species Oophaga sylvatica. Next base: position 387,936,265 of record JARQOD010000005.1, on the reverse strand, counting down.
CTCTACTAAAAGCTATTAAGGATTCTGGAAGCCAGCTTGGCAAATTGGAGGTTGTAGGTCAATCTTTTAACCCCTTCAACCCCCAAGAGTGGTTTTACACTTAATGACCGGGCCAATTTTTTCAATTTGACAACTGCTTTTATGGGTTATAACTCGGAACCTTTCAACGTCTTCGCGTTCTGAGAATTTTTCTCGAGACATATTATAACTTCACGATATGTAAAAATTTATTCTATATAACTTGCGTTTTATTTTAAAAAAAAACGCAATATGGCGAAAATTTTGAAATTTGCAATTTTTCAAACTTTGAATTTTTATTCCCTTAAAACAGAGAAATATGTCACACAAAATAGTTAATAAATAACATTTCCACATGTCTACTTTACATAAGCACAATTTTGGAAACAAATTTTTTTTTTGTTACGAAATTATAAGGGTTAAAAGTTGACCACGATTTCTCATTTTTACAAAATTTGCAAAACCATTTTTTTTTAGGGACCACCTCACATTTGAAGTCACTTTGAAGGGTCTATATGGCAGAAAAATACCCAAAAGTGACACCATTCTAAAAACTGCAACCCCTCAAGGTACTCAAAACCACATTCCAGAAGTTTATTAACCCTTCAGGTGCTTCACTGGAGCTGAAGCAACGTGGAAGAAAAAATGAACATTTAACTTTTTAGTCACAAAAATGATCTTTTACAAACTTTTTTTTTTTTTACAAGGGTAAAAGGAGAAAATGGACAGATAAAGTTGTTGTGCAATTTCTCCTTATACCCCAATACCATATGTGGGGAAAACAACTGTTTGGGCACACGGCAAAGCTAGTAAGGGAAGGACGCCGCTTGACTTTTTCAAACCAAAATTGACTGAATTGAGATTGGATGCCATGTTGCATTTGGAGAGCCCCTGATGCGCCTAACAGTGGAAACCCCCCACAAGTGACACCATTTTGGAAACTAGACCCCCTATGGAACTTATCTAGATCTGTTGTGACACTTTGAACCCCAAGTGTTTCACAAAAGTTTATAATGCCTGGGTGTAAAAACATTTTCCACAAAAATGATTTTTTAGTCCAATTTTTGATTTTTCCCAAGGAAATTGGACCCCAAAAGTTGTTGTCCAATTGTCCCTGGTAGCTATACCCCTTATGTGGGGGGCGGAAACTGTTTGGGCGCAACGGCAGGCTTGGAAAGGAAGTAATAACATTTGGAATGCAGACATTGATGGGGGTCATGTTCCGTTTGCATGCCCCAGATGTGCCTAAACAGTGGAAACCCCCCACAAGTGACCCATTTTGGAAACTAGACCCCCTAAGGAACTTATCTAGATCTGTGGTGAGCACTTTGAACCCCCAAGTGCTTCACACAAGCTTATAATGCCCGGGCTGAAATAAAAATCCTATTTTTTTCCCACAAAAATTATTTTTAGTCACCATTTTTTATTTTCCCAGGGGTAACAGGAGAAATTGGACCACAAAATTGTTGTCCAATTTGTCCTGAGTACGTTGATACCCCATATGTGGGGGGAACCACTGATTTGGCGCACAGCAGAGCTCGGAATGGAACGAGCACCATTCGACTTTTTCCAACCAAAATTGGCTGGAATTGAGATTGGACGCCATGTTGCATTTGGAGAGCCTCTGATGTGCCTAAACAGTGGAAACCCCCACATGTGACCCCATTTTGGAAACTAGACCCCCTAAGGAACTTATCTAGATCTGTGGTGAGTAATTTGAACCCCCAAGTGTTTCACACAAGTTTATAACACAGAGCCGTAAAATTAAAAAATCATATTTTTTCCACAAAAAATGATCTTTTCACCCCAATGTTTTTTTCCCAAGGGTAACAAGACCCGAAAAGTTGTTGTGCACTTTGTCCTGAGTACGCTGATACCCCATATGTAGGGGTAAACCACTGTTTGGGTGCCCTGGCAGAGATCGGAAGGGAAAGAGGCCGTTTAACTTGTTCAACGCAGAATTGGCTGGCCGCCATGTCGTGTTTGGACAGCTCCTGATGTGCCTAAACAGTGGAAACCCTCCACAAATGACACCATTTTGGAAACTAGACCCCCCAATGAACTTATCTAGATGTGTGGTGAGAACTTTGAACCCCCAGGTGTTTCACTAAAGTTTATAATGCCCAAGCATGAAAATAAAAAAAAATCATTATTTTTTCCACAAAACATATCTTTTGTCCCCAACTTTTTATTTTCCCAAGGTAAAGGAGTAATTGGACCCCAAAAGTGTTGTCCATTTTGTCCTGAGTACGCTGATACCCCATATGTGGAGAAAACTACTGTATGGGCACACGTCAGGCTCGGGAAATGGGAATGGAATTGGTCTGGGCATTTGGAGAGCCACTGATGTGCCTAAACAGTGGAAACCCCCCACAAGTGACCCCATTTTGGAAAATAACCCCCCCAAGAAACTTATCTAGATGTGTGGTGACACTTTGAACCCCAAAGTGCTTCACAGAAGTTTTAAACGTACACCATAAAAATAAAAGATCTTTTTTTTTTTTTACAAAAGATTTTTTCGCCCCCAATATTTTATTTTCACAGGTAGCAGGAGAAATTGGACCCCAAAAGTTTTGTCCAATTTGCCCTGAGTACGCTGATACCCCATGTGGGAGAAAACTACTGTATGGGCACACGTCGGGGCTCGGAAGGGAAGGAGTGAAATTTTGGATTGCAGACTTTGATGGATGGTCTGCGGGCATCATGTCACGTTTGAAGAGCCCCTGATGGGCCTAAACAGTGGAAACCCCCCCACAAGTGACCCCATTTTGGAAAATAGACCCCACAAGGAACTTATCTAGATGTTTTTGGTGAGCGCTATGAAGCCCCAAGTGCTTCAACGAAAATTTACAAGTATACCGTAAAAACAAAAAAAAATCATTTTTTTTTACAAAAATGATATTTTCGCCCCCAATTTTTTTTTTTCCCAGGGTAACAAAGAAATTGGACCCCAAGAGTTATTGTTCAATTTGTCCTGAGTACGCTGATACCCCATTTGTGGGGGTAAACTACTTTTGGGCGCATGGCAGAGCTCAGAAGTGAAGGAGCACCGTTTGACTATTTCAACGCAAATTTGGCTGGAATTGGGAAAAAGACACCATGTCACAATTGGAGAGCCCCTGATGTGCCTAAACAGTGGAAACCCCCCAATTCTAACTCCAACCCTATTCCCAACACACCCTAACACTAGTCCCAACCCTAACCATAACCCTAACCACAAACCTAACCCTAACACACCCCTAACCCTATCCCAACCCTAATCCTAACTTTAGCCCCAACCCTAACCCTAACTTTAGCCGCAACCCTAACCCTAAGGCCCCATGCACACGTGGATTTACTTGGGGATTTTTCCACGCTGATTTTGCTAAAACCGCAGGTAAACGACCTGCGTTTTACCGGCGGTTTTAGCATGGATTTACTGCAGTTTTGAGGCGTTTTTTTTGCGGATTTGCCTGCGGTTTTACACCTATATCGGAAGAGTGTAAAACCGCTGTGGAAATCCGCACAAAGAATTGACAAGCTGCGGTTTTAAAACCGCACCAAATCTGCGGAAAATTCTGCATCAAGCGCACAGCTTTTTTTTCCCTTCACTAACACTGTACTGTACATGGCGTCTGGTTCTGCTGCGAATCCGCAGTGCCAAAACCGCTGCGGATCCGCAGCACAATCCGCAACGTGTGCATAGGGCCTAACCTAATGGGAAAATGGAAATAAATGCATTTTTTAAATTTTATTATTTTTCCCTAACTAAGGGGTTGATAAAGGGGGGTTTGATTTACTATTTATGGCGGGTTTTTATGATTGGCAGCTGTCACACTAAAAGACGCTTTTTATTGCAAAAAATAGTTTTTGCATCACCACATTTTTGAGAGCTATAATTTTTGCATATTTTGACCCACAGAGTCATGTGAGATCTTACTTTTTGCGGTACGAGTTGACATTTTTATTGGTACCATTTTTGAGCACGTGACATTTTTTGATCCCTTTTTATTTTGATTTTTGGGAGGTTAGAATGAACAAAAATCAGCAATTCATGAATTTCTTTTGGGGGGCGTTTATACCGTTCCACGTGTGGTAAAATTGATTAACAGTTTTATTCTTCGGGTTAGTACGATTATGGCGATACCTCATTTATATAATTTTTTTTATGTTTTGGCGCTTTTATACAATAAAAACAATTTTTATATAAAAAATAATTATTTTTGCATCGCTTTATTCTGCGTGCTATAACTTTTTTATTTTTTCGCTGATGGTGCTGTATGGCGGTTTGTTTTTTGCAGGACAAGATGACATTTTCAGCGGTACCATGTTTATTTATATCCGTCTTTTTGATCGTGTGTTATTCCACTTTTGTTCGGCGGTATGATGATAAAGCATTGATTTTTTTTTGCTTTGTTTTTTTTTTTAAGGGGTTCACTAAATGGGTTAACTAGTGGTACAGTTCTATAGGGCGGGTCGTTACAGACACGGTGATACCAAATATGTGTACTTTTATTGTTTTTTTTTTATTTACATGAAGAAATGAATTTATTGGGGAATGGTTTTTTTTTCCTTTTATTTGGAATTTTTTTTACACTTGCATATTTTTATTTTTTTTACATTTTTACTTTGTCCCAGGGTGGGACATCACTGTGTAGGGTCAGATCGCTGGTGTGACAGTGTGCACAGCACTCTGTCACACCAGCGATCGCTCTGGCACTGCTGCAGGCTTCCTCAGCGCCTGCTCTCAGCAGGCACTGAGGAAGCCGCCTCCCTGCAGGACCCGGCGGCCATCTTGGATCCGGGTCCTGCAGTGAGGAGAGTCCCTCCGAACAGCGCGACATATCGCACTGTTCTGAGAGTCTCAGGGGAGTGCGCAGGGAGCCCCCTCCGTGCGCGATGCTCCCCTGTGCCCCCGGTACACCGCAATCATGTTTGATCGCGGTGTGCCAGGGTTAATGTGCCAGAAGCGGTATGTGACTGCTCCTGACACATAGTGCCGGGTGTCAGCTGTGATAATCAGCTGACACCCGGCGGCGATCAGCTGCACTGCCCCCGGGAGCGCAGCTGATCGTCCTGGACGTACATTCCGTCCATGGGAATGAGGTCCAGGGTCACATGGACGGAATAGTACATTTGATGGAATAAAGGGGTTAAAATCAAATTGAAAGAATCTATAGATAAATATGAGGCAGAGGTGACGTCGAGGAAACGCAATAAATTTCAACGGATAAAACCGATTATGAACAAAATATGGTTTACAGTGGAAACATAGGGTAATGCCCGTTTCTATAGAGCAAACAGGAACAATTCTCCCTTACCTCCGACTGGATCTCTTAGAGAAGCCAGTTCCAGTGATTTTTTTGTCCTCAACGGGAAGCAAATTAGACCGTCGACCAGACGCGGCAGAGGACGCAAAAACCGTCACAAGACGACCAAATCGCTACAGGGGTCGCACATCTCCATATCGATACACGTATCAGATCAGACGGAAGTAGACATGGAGTCCACATTTGGACCTACTGAGCATAATTCTGAGTCACTTTCTAATAAGCTACAGGTGATTAACCTTTCAGATCACATTTTATCACCTATAGATTGTCTGTTTTACAAAGGGGCTTGACTTCTGTTCCTACTCACAAAGTAGATAAATTTTCTTTAATTAAAGATTTATATCTCTTTTGTAGGAACCTTACTTTCCAGGTCATTTAAAGAAACCAGATTTGATGCAAACTATTCCCTTGGACGAGCGTCAGGCTTTCCAAGATTTATTGGAACTATTGGAAGAAAATGAGCCTGTTACCAATCGGAAAAAATTCCCATACAGAAATAAGTCATCTAGGGCTCCTTCTTTTTCTTTGGTACCTGCCATCAAGATATTTTTTGAATTGGTCAAACGTGACATCTCCTCCATGTCTCCTCAGGTGGGTATACGTCTAACCTGTCCCCAAGGGAAAAATGTGCCTTGGCAGATCTTAAAAACAACAAGGATATAATTATTTAAGGAGGCCGACATGGGGGTAATGTCGTCTTGTGGCCTATACAACTCTACTTGGAAGAGGCCAATAGACAATTGAACAATCCTCGCTACTATCAGAAGCTTCCCTCTGATCTACACAGTATTTCTCTCTAAGTTTCAGGCACTACTTTGTAAGGCTCATGGATATGGCATTATTACCAGCAGTGAGAGGAGATACCTGTGGGTGGATAATCCTGTTACAGCAACATTTTTATATGTTGCCTAAGGTACACAAAGACGACAAAAAAACCCTGGTCGGCCCATCATCTCCAGTATAGGCAGTCTATGTGAGAAGGCTGGAGATTATTTGGATTTTTATCTACAGCCTTTTGTCCTTTCCCTGCCATCATTTGTCAGGGACTCTGCTCATTTTATTAACATCTGCCGTAACATCTTTTTACCTACGTAATTTTATTTAGTGACATGTGATGTAGAGTCACTCTACTCTAATATCAGCCATGATGATGGCATCGCGGCTGTCACTTTTTTCTTGGATAAGGCTGACCAAGTGGATTCACGGCATAATACCTTTCTTCTTGAATTACTCAGATTTGTCCTATATCATAATTTTTTCCTTTTTGATAGGACATTCTTCCTACAAACATCTGGAGTTGCAATGGGGGCTAAGTGTGCGCCAGACTATGAAAATATTTTCCTAGACTGGTGGGAAGAAAACGTCGTATACCCCTGGAGACCTTTCAATCTCAGGTCTGTTTTTGGCATCGCTATATCGATGACCTTTTCTTTGTCTGGAGTGGCACTGAAGGGGACTGTTTACGCTTCTTGAATTGTCTTAATGTCAATTCTTATAGCATCTTTTTGACCCATTCCATTTCCAATAGCTCCGTCACGTTTTTGGACTTAACAATAGAGGTCGAAGGTCAACGTCTGATCACTAATCTTTTCCGTAAACCAAAGGCAACCAACTCTTTGTTAGAGTTTAACAGCTTTCACCCTATGCAAACCAAGGTGGGTGTACCCATTGGTCAGTTTTTACGTGTAAGACGTAACTGTACCTGTGACCAAGACTTCTTGTTACAGGCTCGTCATCTTACTGACAGATTTCAACAAAGGGGTTATCCAAAAGAATCATTTCCAAGGCTTTTCAACGTGCAAGGGGACATGACCAGGTGTCACTTTTATCCCCAAGGAGACGTAATCAGGATTCACCTATCAGATTCGTCACTGACTTTAATAGCAGTTGGCAGCAGGTAAGATCTATTTTATTCAGGCATTGGCCTATTTTGAGGACTGATGCTCAGACTGCTGCAGTGACTTCGGATAGGCCATTACTTACATCCAGAAGGGCCCCTAATCTGCGGGATATACAGGTCCTTCTCAAAAAATTTGCATATAGTGCTAAATTTCATTCTTTTCCATAATGTAATGATTACAATTAAACTTTCATATATTTTAGATTCATTACACACCAACTGAAATTTGTCAGGTCTTTTATTGTTTTAATACTGATGATTTTGGCATACAACTCCTGATAACCCAAAAAACCTGTCTCAAAAATTAGCATATCAAGAAAAGGTTCTCTAAACGACTTATTACCCTGAATCAACTAATTAACTCTAAACACATGCAAAAGATTCCTGAGGCTTTTAAAAAACTCCCTGCCTGGTTCATTACTCAAAACCCCCATCATGGGTAAGACTAGCGACCTGACTGATGTCAAGAAGGCCATCATTGACACCCTCAAGCAAGAGGGTAAGACCCAGAAAGAAATTTCTCAACAAATAGGCTGTTCCCAGAGTGCTGTATCAAGGCACCTCAATGGGAAGTCTGTTGGAAGGAAACAATGTGGCAGAAAACGCTGTACAACGAGAAGAGGTGACCGGACCCTGAGGAAGATTGTGGAGAAGGACTGATTCCAGACCTTGGGGGACCTGAGGAAGCAGTGGACTGAGTCTGGTGTAGAAACATCCAGAGCCACCGTGCACAGGCGTGTGCAGGAAATGGGCTACAGGTGCCGCATTCCCCAGGTAAAGCCACTTTTGAACCATAAACAGCGGCAGAAGCGCCTGACCTGGGCTACAGAGAAGCAGCACTGGACTGTTGCTAAGTGGTCCCAAGTACTTTTTTCTGATGAAAGCAAATTTTGCATGTCATTCGGAAATCAAGGTGCCAGAGTCTGGGGGAAGACTGGGGAGAAGGAAATGCCAAATGCCTGAAGTCCAGTGTCAAGTACCCACAGTCAGTGATGGTGTGGGGTGCCATGTCAGCTGCTGGTGTTGGTCCACTGTGTTTCATCAAGGGCAGGGTCAATGCAGCTAGCTATCAGGAGATTTTGGAGCACTTCATGCTTCCATCGGCTGAAATGCTTTATGGAGATGAAGATTTCATTTTTCAGCACGACCTGGCACCTGCTCACAGTGCCAAAACCACTGGTAAATGGTTTACTGACCATGGTATTACTGTGCTCAATTGGCCTGCCAACTCTCCTGACCTGAACCCCATAGAGAATCTGTGGGATATTGTGAAGAGAAAGTTGAGAGACGCAAGACCCAACACTCTGGATGAGCTTAAGGCTGCTATCGAAGCATCCTGGGCCTCCATAACACCTCAGCAGTGTCACAGGCTGATTGCCTCCATGCCACGCCGCATTGAAGCAGTCATTTCTGCAAAAGGATTCCCGACCAAGTATTGAGTGCATAACTGAACTTTATTATTTGATGATTTTTTTGTTTGTTTTTAAAAAACACTTTTTTTTTATTGGACGGTTGAAATATGTTAATTTTTTGAGACAGGTTTTTTGGGTTATCAGGAGTTGTATGCCAAAATCATCAGTATTGAAACAATAAAAAGACCTGACAAATTTCAGTTGGTGTGTAATGAATCTAAAATATATGAAAGTTTAATTGTAATCATTACATTATGGAAAATAATGAAATTTAGCACTATATGCTAATTTTTTGAGAAGGACCTGTACTTACTCAGAGTCATTTCTCCAAACCCACCATCAGACTCAATAGGGGCATTATACTCAATGGGTCATTCCCCTGTGGGGATTGTAACATTTGCCCCTTTATGTCCCCTACAAGGGATACATTCATAGATCCAGTCAGTTCCAAGAAACATCCGCTTAAAACTTATGTGAACTGTAAATCCAGGGATGTGATTTATGCCATCATCTGCCCGTGCAATAAAACGTACGTTGGGCAAACATCACAAGAACTAAGAAAAAGGGCCCAGAAGCACATCTCTACTATACATTTGGCAGTGACTGATCAGGAAAAGGGCAAAACGCTTACACCCATTGCTGCCCATTTTTTGGAGGCTCATGGGGGATGCCCTAGGAATTTAAGGATTGTTGGACTTCAGAAAGTTTTTTCGGGTGGTAGGGGAGGCAGCTCGCGCAAGTTGTTACTTCGCATAGACTCCCGGTGGATCTATGCATGGAGTTCGGTAGCACCAGCAGAACTTAATGAAGAACTACTCTTCACTGTTTTTTTGGGTTAAACATTAAATATATACTTCTTTTTTTTTTTCCCTCACATGCATGTGATGATACCTTCTTTCACATGGTTTCTGAATAAATTTTGCTGTTTGTTTTTTGTTTACAGGTTTGATATGTTATATCGATATTCTGCTTCGGATATATTTTGTCGGCTCAATGAGTTTCCATATTTACGAAGTGGATTAATCATTCCCTACGCAGAAACTTGTTCCTGACTATTGGAATCCACCGGATCAAGACAGTTATTGGCTCTATATTGACTTTTTGAATATGGATCAGAATTGGATGAATTTTTTTCCTCACACTTAATATCATTATGGTGTGATTGCCGCACCTGTATATAGATTGCATATTGTCATGTTTATTTGATGTTGTATATTTTTCTATATGTATATTTTCATTTTGTTGTATACGGCTTTATTTGTATACATATTTCACTATTCCCAGTGTCTTCACTTTTTAGTGACATTTTGGGTTCTGTTTCGAAACTATTCCTTATTGTTATGATTCTTTAGGGATTTATTTAATATTTTTATCCCATTAAATTCATCTGGGTATTATATATTATTATTACTACACATTTATATAGCGCCATTTATTCCATGGCGCTTTACATATGAATATACATATATATGGTTTTTTTTATGGTTTTCTTTATTCATTTTTTATCTATATTTTTTCATTTTTTTGCTGGTACCTACAAGTGACAATTGGGTAATAGGGGCCAGTGTATCACATATTTATCATACCAGTCACTGTTGTCACATTTGGCCCTTGATTTGAGGTATTTATGTGCACACAGGTATCCTGGTTTAAATAACCATTTTTTTTTTCTCAAACTCAGTTGATTGTGTGTGCAACTGTGACTCTTAGGCCGGGGTCACACTGGCGACAAAATCGGACGTCTGCAAAGCGATGAAATATCGCATTGCATTCGGACCAATGTTAATCTATGGAGCAGCTCCCACCATCCGATTTTTTGTCGTCCGTTTTATACGTGCGAGTGAAATCGCAGCATGCTGCGATTGTCACCGATTGGGTCAACAATCGCCAATGCAAGTCTATGGGTGCGATGAAAAATCGGATTACAAACGGACCGCACGTGTGACTTGAGATAAAATCGCATCGGTGTCCTTTAGAAAAGCCGGCAATTCATCCCCGGCTATACTGTAAAATCACACTGACAGGTTTAATAAACACTAGAAAAAATACATATACACACATAGAATACATATATATATATATATATATATATATATACACATGTCATTGTGACACATATATATATATATATATATATATATATTTATAGTTCATACACTTCTACATAGTATAATAGCCGTTAATTCAATTGACGGCTTTTGTGAAATTACAGACCCGGCATGAAATGACACATGGTTTACATACAGTTAACCATGTAATTTCATGTAGTTTGATATATGGTTTTCACTAACAATTACATGAGTGTATGTGTGCAAAATTTCATACATGTAGGGGTTAATTAAAGGTGTAAATTCATTGAAAAAAAAAGCGTGGGCTCCCGCGCTATTTTCTCCACCAGACAAGCAAAGCCAGCGAATGGGGCAGAAAATAATAGCCTAGGGAGGGTGCATTTATTTTGAGCCCCCCAGCTACTAACATCTGCCCCCAGCCACCCCAGAAAAGGCAAATCTATAATTAGATGCGCCTTTTCTGGCACTTATCCCATCTATTCCCATTGCCCTGTAGCGGTGGCTAACGGGTTAATAATGGGTTAAAGCCACCTTGCTATTGGAAGGTGACTTTAAGCCAGGTTTATAATTGAGAGTTGTCAATTAGACAACTCTCAATTATTAATACTATTGTATGAAATAAATATAGTCTAGGCCCCCCAGGCAGGCTGATCCCCCCCCAGCGCTCATATAGTCTGGGCCCCCCAGATAGTCTGGGCCCCCCAGGCAGGCTGATCCCCCCCAGCGCTCATATAGTCTGGGCCCCCCAGATAGTCTGGGCCCCCCAGTCAGGCTGATCCCCCCAGCACTCATATAGTCTGGGCCCCCCAGGCAGGCTGATCCCCCCCAGCGCTCATATAGTCTGGGCCCTCCAGATAGTCTGGGCCCCCCAAGCAGGCTGATCGCCCCCCCCGGCTGATTCCATCCTCTCACTGCCGCAGAGCCACTCATTCTTCCCCTGGCTGGCTCACTCCACAGCCTCTTCCGCCCACTGTCCACACACCTTAAGCACCACAACCTGCCGCGCTCACAGGTGTCCCTGGGGCTGTCACCACACACACAGGCACAGCACAGCGCACATTCTGAATGGCCTGGGCACCGCACCGGCACCGGGGGCTCACGCCGCTCTCACCTGAGTCTGTGCACTGGAGGCGCGGTCCGGTCCCTCTTCCTGGCTCAGGCTGCTGCACGTGTGTCTGTATTTTTGATCATTTGGATCCATTAATATGTCGGTTTTGCTAGCCACCGACAAAATCTCCCAAGTCGGATGTCAATGGGATGTGAAACGTACGCTCAGTTGCGACTAAATCACATCCTCGCAGTCAAATCGGATGACAGACGGAGCAATGTTCATGAAACTTTTGTGCGATAATCGCCTGACTAACACGGTCCGATTGTTTAGATGTTGTGTGTGACGCCGGCCAACTTTACAAGCAGTTTTTGCTTGCAACTTGTGGTGCCGTGTGCACACGCGCGGCTGTTACTATGGCTGCATCAACAAAAACTTTCATCCGATGATATACAGCGCGCATGTGCTGCCGTCACTGCGATCTTAATCATCACTTCCGTTGTTGAAGCTGTGCCGTCGGTGTGCTCATTAGCCCCAGGTGGCCTTCCTCATGCATTTCTCCTCTTCTGGACTACCGGTACGTCTATTTAAACCTGCCTATCTCTATCCTGGACTCACTTCCCCTGTCGAAGCCGCCTTCAGCAGCGGCGATACGCGTGGGGCCTTTCCCATTTTCCTCCTCATCCCCATTGGCATTTGGCTGTCCCTGTTTGGGTTTGTTTGATTGCTTCATCTCTTTGGTGATCTTGCTATGATCACTATTCTCATGCTGTTGCCAGCCATTTCTGGTTATTGTGTATCATGTTTTGACTGTTTCACGTGTTAGTTATTTTCATTGTGGTTATTTTTCAGGAGCATTTTTTTTTTCCTCTGGGTCTCACCCATGAAACATATTATTGTCTGGGCACGATTATTTATTCTATTATATGCAATTATATTATACATTATTGTATGGCATGTGTATGTATATATATTCCCTAACAGGAGACCTTTAATTGCTTACGTTTTTGTGCTTTATTGTAAGTGCATGGGGGTTTTTGGGGTTTTGGGTTATTGGTATTGTTTGTATTTTAAATGTTTTTAAATTTATTGTGTCCATGATGAAATAAAGGGTTTTTTATTCCTTATTTATGGATGTGCACACCATTATTAGCCCTGTCTTTCCTCTTTTTTTTTTCTTGGTTACACTGATTTGGCATTTATCCTAAGACATATTACAAGACTCATTAAAGGGTTGATTGTGACTTGTAGGATCGCTACTTCCAATAGGTGGCGCTATAGAGTTCAAGTCCTCTTTTTCTCTTAAGAGGCAATTTGCATATTGCTCAGGTGAGTCTCCCTCGCACCCGCCACCTGTTGTGGTAGATGGTCTGACCGAGTATGAGGTGAAACGGGTCCCATATCTCTGTAGTAAGCTCGGTTCTGCTCCCATATCTCTGTAGTAAGCACAGTTCTGCTCCCATAGCTCTATAGTAAGCTCTGTTCTGCTCCCATATCTCTGTAGTAAGCTCGGTTATGCTCTCACATCTCTGTAGTAAGCTCCGTTTTGCTCCTATACTTCTGTAGTAAGCTCTGTTCTGCTCCCATATCTCTGTAGTAGGCTCGGTTCTGTTTCAGGTATATGATGACCCCATCGCATGACCCCGTCACATGACCCCGCCACATGACCGGGGGGCCCACAGAGTCTGAACAGCCCGGGGCCCTGGCTACCCTTAATCCACCCCTGACTATAATTTCAGTATAATAGAATGGGAATATAAGGTATTAATTGATTTTTGCTGTGGGTGTTATTTGCAAATCTTGTCATCATTTATATTTTTTATTTATGTTTTTGGGGATACATTACGGTGTACTGTACCATTAGCACTGGCATCATTAATCATAATTTTACATTTTAATATTTTGCATATATTGGATCATCATTGTATGTAGACATGTTAACTGTAGATACAGTGGATGAAATGAGTATTGAGCATGTCAACAATTTATTAAGTAAATATATTACTAAAGGTACCATTGACATGAAATTCTCACCACTTGTCGGTAACAACCCATCATCTAGTCCACACAGGCAAAGAAATCAAACCTTAGATTCCATAAAGTTATGTGTTATAAATGAGAAATGACACCCAAAAAGTATTGAACACACTTACTGAAATTCATTTAATACGTTGTACAAAAGACTTTGTTGGTGATGATGACATCTTCCTAACCCCTCCTGGATGGAGAAACTAGTCACATTCATTGCCTATGTGTGATTTTGGTCCATTCTTCCACACAAACTTTTCACATCCTGAAGGTTCCGTGGACTCCTTCTATGAAGTCTGACCTTTAGTTCCTTCCATAAATTTTCTATTGGATTCAGGTCAGGTGATTGGCTGGGCCATTCTAGCAGCTTTACATCTTTCTCTGAAACCAATTGAGAGTTTCCTTGGCTCTGTGTTTGGGATCATTGTATTGCTGAAATGTCCCCCATTGTTTCATCTTCATCATCCGGGTAGATGGCAGCAGATTTTTATCAAGAATGTATCAGTACATTTGTCCATTCATCATTCCTTCAATGATATGAAGTTTGCCAGTAATGTTTGTTGAAAAACAGACCCACACTGTGATAATCCGAACTGAAAGCTTCACAGTTGGCATTTCTGGGGAGATTTGCAGTGCTGTTTGTCTTCCAAACATGGTGCCTATTATAGCATTTAAGGAGTTCAATTTTGGTCTACTCTAACCAGGCTATATTCTCCCAGTATTTCACAGGTTTGTCTACATTTTGTTGAGTGAACATTCAACGCACTTGAATATGCTTTTTTGTTCACCAATGGAGTCTTACATGGCGAGCGTGCATACAGACCATGGAGGTGGAGTGCATTACCAAGAATTTTCTTTGAAACAACTGTACATGCTGATCCAGGTCTTTCTGTAGCTCTCCACAGGTGGACCAAGGCTATTGGACAACTCTTCTGATAATTTTTACTCCTCTGTTTGAAGTCTTGTGAGGAGCACCTGGTTGTGAAATGATGTTATTTCCACTCCCAGATTATGGCCCCAACAGTGCTCACTGGAACCACTAGTAGTTTAGAAATTCTGTAACCAATGCCATTAGTATGTTTTGCAACAATAAGGTTGCGATGGTCTTGAGACATCTCACTGGTTTTACACATAATGGGATGTTTCTTGTTTGGCAACTTGGTAATGAGTGACCTTTTTATAGGCCGTCAGTTGAGCTAGCTGATATTATTTTTCACTAAGTGACAGAATTTCTTTCTAATTACTAATAGATTTCAGCTGAATATCATGACTTTTCATGGTTTTTGCACCTCTTTTTCCTGTGTTCAATACTTTTTCTGTGTGTCATTTCTCATAATTACATATAATTTAATTTATAAACATCTATGGTTGATTTATTTGGTTGTTACCAACATCTGCTGAGAATTTCATGTCAATAACGCCTATAGAAATGTATTTACTTAGAAAATTGGTGATGTAGTCAATACTAGAGTTGAGCGAAACAGGTCGGTCAGATTCAAAAGTCGCCGACTTTAGCCAAAGTCGAGTTTCGTCAACCGAAACACGACCATAGCATGAGGTTGGCCATGCGGTCGTCGAAACGAGAGACAAAGTCGTGTTTCCCAGAATGCTTGCAGGTGCCTTTTTTCAGCCAATGAGCAAGGACGTACACTGTGGGCAACGAGAGGACATGTGCAGCGTCCACCACCATCTTAGAGAAGGGCATTGCAGTGATTGGCTAGCTTTGGGGGGCGTCATAGTGTCTATAAAAGCCCTGAGTGCCGACCTCCATTTTACTTCTGCCGATATTAACAGAAGGGAGAGGTTGCTGTTTATCAGTAGGGAGAGAGTTAAGGGTATGCCACACTAAACAACATCGCTAACGGGATCGCTAAAAAACGTCACTATTTAGCGATCCCGTTATCGATGTTGTTGTGTGCGGCATGCAGCAACGACGTGGCCCCTGCTGTGATCTCGTCCGTCGTCCTGATCGTTCCGGACCCTATTCTGATCGTCCGCTGGGTAAGTATATATCGCTGAGTGTGGCACCTTTTTTAGCGATTTAGCGTCCTTAACGACATCGCTAAATGTGGCCGACACTAGCAATATTGTAAACGATCCCGCTAGCGATCTCATTAGTATGCGACGCTAACGAGATCGTTAGCGGGATCGTGTAGTGTGGCAGTACCTTTAGGGCTGTAAAGAGAAGTTCTTATTTGCTTGTGATGATAGCAATTGTGCTGTACAGTTAGTGTGCAGTGACAGGGGAGGATTTTCTTGTTTGCATCAGCGCTGGTTATTAGGCTGCCTGACAGCTGTATTGCTGTGTGTACACTGCTGTGCAGACTGCTTTTTACACAGCACTAATACTTTTATTCTTTTTTTCTGCACAGTTACTGACCATTCATTTTTTCCCACATCGTATAGAGTTGTACGCTCCGCACACACTACTGTGTACCGGCTGGTATCACGGACAAATACATGCTGACTATCTGTGTGTAACTCTGGAAATATATACGGAGATTTACATTTTTCCCTACACCGTATACAGCTGTCCGCTTCTGATACAGTACCGTATATCTGCTCTTTGTATTACGGTTAAATCCATACAGAGTGAGCCTCTGTGTGTGACTCCGGAAATATATACGGAGATTTAAATTTTCCCCTTCACCGTGTACAGCTGGTATCTTGTGATACAGTACCTTTTTTCTGCCTTTTGTATTACGGTCAAATCCAAATCTGAGTGAGCGTCTGTGTGTGACTCCGGAAATATATACGGAGATTTAAATTTTCCCCTTCACCGTATACAGCTGGTATCTTCTGATACAGTACCTTTTTTCTGCCTTTTGTATTACGGTCAAATCCATACTGAGTGAGCGTCTGTGTGTGACTCCAGAAATATATACGGATATTAAAATTTTCCCCTTCACCATGCACATCTGGTGTCTTCTGATACAGTACCTTTTTTCTGCCTTTTGTATTACGGTCAAATCCATAAACCATACATATTGCCTCCTCTTCTGAATTTTCAAAAAGCGTCTGTGTGTGACTCTGGAGATATATACAGCGATTTAAATTTTCCCCTTCACCGTATACAGCTGGTATCTTCTGATACAGTACCTTTTTTCTGCCTTTTGTATTATGGTCAAATCTATACTGAGTGAACGTCTGAGTGTGACTCCGGAAACATATACGGAGATTTAAATATTCCCCTTCACCGTATACAGCTGGTATCTTCTGTTACAGTACCTTTTTTCTGCCTTTTGTATTATGGTCAAATACATACTGAGTGAGCGTCTGTGTGTGACTCCCGAAATATATACGGAGATTTAAATTTTCCCCTTCACAGTATACAGCTGTACGCTCCTCATACAGTACCATATATCTGCTGGTATTTTTGGTACATTTTCCCATACATGAGGAAATATGGTGGAATAGGCTGCGGACGTGGGCGGGTGGGGCCAGCTGGTACTGATGGTGGTGGTGGTGCATCTGCTGGTAGTGCCAAAAGCACAATAGCACCTAAGGCATGAGGAGTTGAGCCTGCCTCATCTTCTGGCTCCAGAAGGCCTGGAAGGCTCCCTTTTCTGGGAGTAGGTAAACCGCTTTTAAAGCCGGAGCATCAGGAACAGGTTTTGGCTTACATTGACGAAACAGCCTTCAGCTCTATTGCCTCCTCTTCTGAAGTTTCAAAAAATGCAAGCACTGAGTCGTCAGTGCAGGCTCCTGGTCAGAAACACCTTTCCTTGTGTCCTTCACCCCTACCAAAAGTGAAGGATGCGGCAGGCCAAACTTCAGATTACTTCCTGGAGATCTTTTCACATACCATGCCTGGGTTATCAAGTGAAATCCTGTATTCCCCAGTCCAAGATGAATATGACATGGGGTGCACTGATGCACAGCCACTGCTATATGGTTCTGCTCATACATTCACCCAGAGCACTGCATTGCCCTCGCAGTCTACTGAGCCAGATTCTGACCCTGATGAAACTCAGGTGCCCCTTCCCGCATACTATACCACCTTACACGGTGACACAAAGGAAGGTGCAGATGAAATTGAAGAGGAGGTGATGGATGACCCAGTTGTTGACCCGGATTGGAATCCATTGGGGAAGAGGGTGCCACTGGCAATAGCTCAGAAGAGTAGGAGGTTCCGCAGCAGGCATCGAAATCGCAGCTGTGGTTATCTGGCAGGCCCGTAGCAGTCCAAAAACATGTTAAATAAACAAAAAGAGTTGCAGGACAGCTTGGCCAGATGGTCAAATTAGCACAGCGTGCAAGCCCTGAAAATTTATCCCATAGTAGGAAGAGTGCAGTGTGGCACTTTTTTGACCAAAATCCTATTGATGAGGCAAAGGTTGTCTGTAAGAAGTGCGGAAGGACCTTAAGCCGAGGGAAAAATCTCTGAAATTTGAATACCAGTAGCATGCTACGCTGTCCCACGCTGTGACCTACCCAGTCGGCACTTATTTTCTAGAAAAGCCATCCCTGCCCTCCACCTGCATGTGAAAGACCGCATTGTCCATGCACTCAAACAGTGAGTGGAAAGGTGCACCTCACAACAGATGCATGGGCCAGTAGGCATGGCCAGGGCCGTTACGTGTCCATCACTGTGCACTGGGTTAATGTGGTGGATGCAGGGTCCACAGGGACAGTGACGGTGGGACAGTGCTGCCTAGCACATGATATAGGTAACTGTTGGCTGTAGGCGATCGACCCTCCTCCTCCTCCTCCAGAAGCGAAAGCTCATCGACAGAGCGCAATCGCACGAGCACTCAATCCGCAGCTGCCAGTGTTGCACACGAGGTGTCCCACTATCGAACAGCTAGTGGTAAGCGACAAGAGACACACCGCGGAGGTACTGGCCGACTACTTGCAGCGAGAAACTGAGTCATGGCTAGGCATTCTACATCTTGAGCCAGGCAAGGTAGTCAGTGATAACGGACGTAATTTTGTGGCGGCCATAGCCACAAACCTTGCCTGACTCACACCTTGAACCTGGTGGTTCAGTGCTTCCTAAATAATTATCTGGAGTTCACAGCCCTGCTCCATAAGGTGCGAAAACTGTGCTCGCACATCCGTCGCCCGCCCGTAGACTCCAGTCATATGCAGAGGCTGCATCGATCGCTCCACCTCCCCAAGCACCGCCTAATCATAGACGTTGCAATAAGGTGGAACTCCACCATGCACATGGTTGAGAGGCTGTGCGAACAGAGGCAGGCTGTAATGCATTTGTGGGAGGATACACGGGCAGGCAATTTGAGGGCAGACATCGAGTTGTCAGGTGTGCAGTGGTCAAAGCTGAAAGACCTCTGTAAAGTCCTTCTGTCATGGTATAGGACATGGTTAACGTCCTGTCCATTCTGGGTTAACTTTTGCTGGCCTCCTGGCATAATATAGGACATGGTTAATGTCCTGTCCACTCAGGGTTAACTTTTGCTGGCCTCCCTTTGGATCTGGGAGGGTATTTATACCCAGTCCAGAGGGAGATTCTCTGTCAGCTATACTGTTGTTTTGACTGTGTGTCTGACCCCCCTGGTTTGCATGTATACTGCTCTGCTTGTTTGATTCCCGTGTATGACCCGGTCTGTTTGCTCACTCTGCTCTCTGTCTCACGTTTTGCTTATATTGTCTTCTCCGGTTCTGACCTCCTGGCTTGGCTATCGATACTCCGTTACAGTTTTGTCCCTATTGTACTGTCTATTGCCCGCTCTGGTTTACTGATCTATTGCTACGTCCTGACTATCCGTTCTGTCTAACCCTTTGGTACTGTCCTGCTATCTTGTGCTCTGATCTTGGCCTGTCCTGGTTTTCATCCCTGTCTTTGCCCCTTGGTAACTTTATCTCGTCGTTACCCTGCTAGGAGTTTTCCTGCAGTTCCTAGATCTCTGGAGCTGAGGCCAAGCCCCCAGCAGTCACATGCTGCAGGTCCTGTTAGTCTGCAGTACACATCATTCATTACTGCTGTCCCGCTCCTCAGGTATCCTCGAGCACAGTTTGTTTTATTCAGGACACGTGCACTGGCTCAGTGAGCATGTGCAGTGCGGTGTTCTTGACACTTCAGTGTTTTGAGAAATGCACATGGCTAGTAAGCGCAGATGACACCATCATAAGCATGAGCATCTCACTTATGCATCTGTCCATGCAAACTTAGACGTGCATTAAGGATCAGGCGTCTGCAGCGGAGGAGGAGGGAAGCCTTGATGACAGTCAGCCATTGTCTGCTCAGGGAACTGTCCTGGAAGAGGTGGAGGAAGAAGAGGAAGAGGAGGAGGATGAGGGGATGATTATTTTGGGGAGGAGGATGCTTCTTAGGGGGCAAGAGAAAATGTTGGCTTGCCAAGGTCAGGTACAGGGTTTGTGCGTGACTAGAGGATGTGGATTTGGCAGAAAGTGCTCCTCTCCACCCACCACTGGCAGTGCATCATTGACACCTGGAACATTGGCACTCATGTGTGATTATGTCTTGTGGATCCTAAAAAGGGACCCCCGCATTGCCAAAATTAGGAAGGATGACGACTACTGGTTGGCCAGCATCCTCGATCCGTGCTATAAAGAGCTAAAATTGGCGAACAAACAAGCAACTCAGGTAAACCGTTTGTTAGAGGCATTCCCAGCACACAGCAGCAGTGCAGGTTCTACCACGAGCCGTACTGGGCCAAATGGAAGAGGTGTTCGTACTGCACACAGCCAAAGTGGCGTTGGAGACAGGGGTTTCATGACCATGTTGTGGACTGATTTCTTGAGCACCGCTCACACGACTGTTAATACTGAATCGATTACAACAGACAGGAGAGAGCAGTTGTCAACTGTGCTTCAAAATGACCTCTCCTCCCCTATCGATGTTCTCCCTCACAGTTCATTCCCCTTTGACTACTGGGCCTGTAAACTGGAAACCTGGCCTGAAATGGCACAATATGCCTTACAGGAGCTCGCTTGCCCTGCTGGTAGTGTGCTATCAGAAAGAGTCTTCAGTGCTGCTGGATCAATCCTGACAGAAACAAGGACCCGGCTGTCGACCCAAAATGTTGGTGATCTCACCTTCATTAAAATGAACCATACCTGGGTTTCAAAGGATTTTGTACCACCTTCCCCTGATGACAAATAGGTTGTCAGCAAAATGGCTCGCTTTGTCCTCCTCTTTCTCTGACTACTCCTACTCCTCCATTTGCAGCTGCTGAACGTCCAGCCTACACTTCAACACAGGGTCGGATCCAGGTTTTCGTGGGCCCCAGGCGAAAGAGTCTCAGTGGGCCCCTTTAACACATACCACAATTCATGATGCACAGATACGGCTGAGAAATATAGGTATAGTACTATGCCAAAGATTTCACTTACTTCATACATTACATGAGTGATATCTATTGTAAATTCTACAATAGGTCAAAAGACAAACAGTATAGTCATCCATACAGTATTATGGGCACCGCATAGTGCTCCATGCAGAATAATGAGCCCCATATATTGCTCCATACAGTATACTGAGCTCCATATATTGCTTCATACACAATTATGGGCACCACATAGAGTTCCATACAGAATAATGAGCCCCATAAAATGCTCCATATATAATTGGCCCCATATATGAAGCTCCAGTGTATGATGGGCCCCATGTAATGCTCCATATATGATGCTCCAGTGTGTGATGGGCCCCATATATGATGCTCAAATGTATGATGGGTCCCATATATGATACTCCAGTGTATGATGGGTCCCATATATGATACTCCAGTGTATGATTGGCCCCTTATGATGGTCTCCATATATTGCGCCAAATATAAAAAAATAAAAAATGAACTACTTACCTCTCCTCGCTGGCAACTGCTCTGCTCGAGGCACTGGCCCCCGGTTCTGGCACAGGCACCGGGCCCCCATAGCATGCCGGTGTCCCCGACTGTGAGTGGGCCCCCCCGCCTGCTCAGGGCCCCGGCACTTGCCCAGGTGCGCTGAGTGCTGACGCCAGCCCTGCCTCAACATATGCCAGTTTTTCCATCTCCCTAACTGGGCTGTACCCCCCCACAACTTTAGCCAAATAACCCCCAGTTTTCAATGCGTTAAAATTATTATAAAGTAAATTAAGGTTGACAAGCTTAAGTAATAAGAATTGATGTCGTTGGCATTGAAATGGGCACTGTAGGTGTGTTTACTGTTCTCCACTCACTGGCGACTTTTATTCCCCTTTAACTTGCATTGGGGTTGGGTTTCTGACGCCGACTCGACTGTTTCGGTTAGTCGGCCGACTTCGTTTGACTCGACTTTTGTAAAAGTTGAGCCGACCAAAACCCAACTCAACAGCCCCAACACATGCAGGGATTGCCTAACAAGCACGCACATAACTCTCTGGGAAACAACACCACCAAAATTTCCTGTAACGGTGTCACTGCTGAAGAGGAGTATAAACTGGTTTGTTTTTTCAGACTTAAGGCCCCGTCTTACATAGCGAGATCGCTGCTAAACAGCGATCTCAGCAGCGATCTCGCTATGTCTGACACGTACCAGCGATCAGGCCCCTGCTGTGAATCGCCGGTCGTGTCAGAAATGCCAGGACTTTTTTTTGATCGCTGGTCTCCCGCTGGCCAGCACGCATCACTGCGTGTGGCAGGCAGGAGACCAGCGATCTCCTAGTAACCAAGGTACACATCGGGTTTCCAGGCGCGGGGCTGTTCCTAGAAACCCGATGTGTACGTTGGATACCAGCGCGATGCTGCAGGGAGCTGGTAACCACGGTACACATCGGGTTTCCAGGCATTGCGCAGCGCCTGGAAACCCGAAGTGTACCTTGGTTACCAGCTCCCTGCATCAGTGGGCTGGTATCCAACGTACACTGCGGGTAACTAAGTGACGTTACCCGCAGTGTCGCTGTCCTGATCGCTGCCTGTTTGGCAGCTCAGCAGCGATCATGTAGCGACACACCAGCGATCCTGATCGTTGTCGGGATCGCTGGTGTGTCGCTATGTGAGACGGGGTCCTTAGGGTCCTGAATTGAATAAGTTGGGGACAACCTCTTTAGAAGTAAATGGTACATTAGAGAAATGGAGAATTACTTCAGAAGCCAAAGAGAATGGAGTCCAAGATATACACTATAGAGCATGTAAAGAAAGGAAACTCGGAGGACACTGATCATTAAAATTAGCACAAGATAAAAAGGCTCATATCTCTAGAATAATTTGGTGGATTTAGAAGTAAAAAGGGAATGCTCAGGGGAGCAGCAGGAATAAAATAAGAACAAAATCTGGACACTTTTGAACTGGTGACAGGCTCTTTTTACCAGGTAAGTGTACAGATTTTGCTCTTATTTTATTCTCACTTCTTCCCTCAGTAATCCACTTTAACTATTTTCAAGTCTGCCATACATTTCAGAGATATGGGTCTTTTTTTCTAAGCAAAAGAATACAGCAGCAATCTGTAAGGGCTAAGATATATGCAAACATTGAATATATGTAATTTGGAATGCATTACTGCTTTATAGAATATAATTAAAAAATTGAAAGTACTTAACACTCAAATTGGCCAATTTATGATGACCCACCAGCTATGACAAGGTGACCTTCCTTTGTTGGTACCCTAACCCTATATTTATCAAACATGCCTCTCCTGCGCTAAAAGCCTACAAATTTAAAAGGAGTAACATAGTAACATAGTAACATAGTTATTAAGGTTGAAGGAAGAAGTAGGTAGGTTTCAGCACTAATTAAAAATAGCCTTAGGCTGATGGGAGGAGTGCTCAGTCAGACATTGAAGCAGTCACCAACTCGAATAGTATACTACAAAAACAAGAAACAGACCAGTACCTCCAAATAGAATAAAGCAAGTGTGTAATTATAAGCAATCATATAATATGAACGTACTTAGCGCACAAATTGGCCAATTCTTAAAAGCCCACCAGCCATGACAAGGGGTACCTTTCTTTGACGGGATACCTAACCTAATATTTAAAGAAAAAAGGTTCTTCCTGACTAAAATGCTACAAATTTCAAGGGCAGGTAGTACTAAACCCTAATTAAAAATAGCCTTAGGCTATTTTATTCCGGTTCTTCCCTGAGTAATCCGCTTTATAATATGTAAAATCTGCCATACGGTTCAAGAGATATGGGCCTTTTTATTGAAACAAAAGAATACAGGAACACTTTGTAAGAGCTAATATGTATGCAAACATTGATTATATGAAAGTTGGACTGCATTATTGCTATATAGAATATACTTAAAAATAAAAGTATTTAGTTCTCAAATTGGCAAGTTCATGAGAGCCTACCATCCACGACAAGGAATTATTTTCTTTGATGGGAATCTAAACCTAATATTTATCATACATGCCTCTCTCGGGCTAATAGCCTACTAATTTAAAGGGTAGCTAGGATCCAGCATTAATTAAAATAGCCTTAGGCTGATGGGAGGAGTTCTCAGCTAAATAAGGAGGCAGTCATCACTTTCAATAATAATAATTATGACCAGCAATACTAATCTGACCAGCAACTCTGAACAGAATAAAGCAAGTGTGAACAGGTGCAACCTGCTCTGGCTGCATAATGTACAAATAAAAGAATCCAGCAGTACTGTATAAGTGCTGAGATGTATGCAAACATTGAATATATGAAATTTGGACCACATTAATGCTATACAGGCCATACTTATAAGATGAAGATACTTAGTGCACAAATTAGCTGATTCATTAGAGCCAGACAATTCATCCTTAATAGAAAAGCCCAAAAAGCAACATGACATGACATTTTTTTTACATTTTGCCACATTCTCCACAGTGAGAGAAGCTCTGTGTAATGACTGTACACTCAGGCTGATCGAGGTGGTCCCTAAGAGGGCACATGTGAGGTGGAGTTATCATGTAAAAGGGATATTATCACACCACATGTAGCACACAAAGATGGCGAACATCAAGGTTACACCATTGCACAGAATCAATGTGCTTCTCTTTTTTCCAGGAAGATTTTCTGCGTTTTCACATAATATTGTAAGTCTATTGACATTATATAGTAAGTTACTGTCACCAAGGTAGTGAATCTGGTAGTCAAGGAAACCTCAAGGCTGTGCTGTCACGTACATTGCTTCACACAGTGATGGATGATAAGAAATGCCATAGCATTACATGTCAAACACAGTTTCAGACATGTTTCTTGCAATCTTTTAAAGCACGTTTTGATTGCATGCCGTTTACATGCGATATATAGTTGTGCGTAGTATGTAAATAAAAGTTACAGACACAGTTGACCAACTTTGTAAATATGTTGCCTTACTTATGTTGTGCGAAGGTTTTCTGATCTAGGCCTAGGGCTACAATCATTTCCTAGCTGTCAATTGATGGCAAGGGTCACTATGTAATAAGTGACAATACTATACATAATAAGGGAGGACACTGTATGCAGAGGTGTATCCAGGGACTCAGCACAAGGGTTCCATGAAAGGGTTTCTGAGTGCGTCCCCCACAGTTTTCATAGAGCAGTAAATGTACTATACCTGCCATATTTGTTTGTATTTTGTAAAACTACCCCCTCCAGTGTACATTAACAATAGTAATGGTATGCTGGGAGATGTTTCACAAACAAGAATGTTGTCACCCATCGTTACTAGGCAAACAGTACAGTGACTTCAGTAATGATCATTCATTGTCTGATGTAGAATAAAAATGTATATTCTGTGACTTACAAGTGATGTGCACTCTGGAGTCATTCTCTCGCTATTCTTTTCCATCCGTTCCTGACATCCATGAAGACTTCTCCTGGACAGAACTTTTCACTGCAGAGATTGATGCCCAGATGTCTTTGTTTCCTGGCTTTTGTAGCAGATCTACTTACTGTGTCCTTATTAATATAATAGACAATATGCCCCCCCCCAAAATATATGTAGCCTCTATGCACCTGAATAGATATAGATAGATATGTGTATACAATTATCCACTGCACCCCTGTACAAAAAATTATCCACTGTACCCTGGTATATAAAATTATCCACTGCACCCCTTTATGTAAAATTATCCGCTGTCCCCCTGTATATAAAATTATCCACTGCTCCCCTGTGCAAATTACTATCCATTGTACACCAATTTTTTAACAGATTTCCTGTTTGTGTTAGGAACTCATGCCCACTTAGAAAGTCATAGCCATTTAAAACCACACCCATTTTTGACAGCAATGCACATTTTTGCGTACATTTTCCTCAACCACAAAATACAAGTAACGGTAACTAAAAGTAAAGGTGCTTTACAGAGGCGTAGCTAAGGTTTCAGCTTTGGAGGGGGGGCGAAAAATCTGATGGGCCCCTAATCAGGTAATCTTGACTACAGCTACGTGGCGCACCCTAATTGTGAGTCTAGGGGAACATCAGCAGATGACCGTGCTGTAATTGAAAATAAATCTATATACAAAAACGAACACTGATATTACTATATGAGGACCATATAGTGGTAGATATCAGTCCTGCAGACCCTATAACAGATCACTGGACAGTTTTAGATGGTGACTTATAGCTGACGTTCTTTCTTTCTTTTCCCATCTTTTCCATCTGGCCCAGACCGACATGACAACTTCTCCAACCAGGACTCGTTTGCAGAGATTACAGCAAAGACACATCTGACTTCTCACATTTCCTGCACTGTCCCCATCTATGCCCAACCTGCACAAACTCCTCATCCTGCTGATATCCCAATACTGAGCCACTGCTGCCGTATGTGTCCCTTTTACTGCACCTACTGTGCGGTACAATAACCGTGCTCATCTTCCTGCCCCACATAATATTGCCACCACTGTGCCCTCACATAACAAATAGTGCCACCTTTGTGCTCTCAAGATAGTAAAATTCCCCCAAAAAATATTAATGCCCTGTGCTAGTGCCCGCCACATTTTGTCCTTAACCCCTTTCTGACATTAGACGTACTATCCCATCCATGGTACCTGGGCCCATATGACCATGGACGGGACAGTACGCCCCATGCGATCAGACGCGCTCACGGGGGAGCGTGGCTGATCGCAGCCGGGAGTCACCTGATTCTCACAGCTGATACCTGGCACTAAGTGCCAAAAGCGGTCACGGACCACTCCCGGAAATTTAACCCCTGGCACACTACAATCAAACATGATTGCATCGGGCAGGGGGGTTCCCTGCGAGCTTCCCTGAGGCCCTCAGAACAATGCGATGTGATCGCATTGTTCCATGGGCCTCCTCCTTGCAGGTCCCCGGATTCAAGATGGCCGCGGGGTCCTGCAGGGAGGTGGCTTGTAAGAGCAGGCGCCGGCAAGCCTCCTGCACTGCCTGTCAGATCGCTGATCTGACACAGTGCTCTGCAAAGTGTCAGATCGGCGATCTGACACTACAGTCATGGCCAAAAGTTTTGAGAATGACACAAATATTATATTTTCACATGATCTGCTGCCCTCTGGTTTTTATGTGTGTTTGACAGATGTTTTTATCACAGACAGAAATATAATAATTGCAAACACATGAGTAACAAAAGCTTATATTGACAGTTAGAATGAGTTAATGCAGCAAGTCAATATTTGCAGTGTTGACCCTTCTTCTTCAGGACCTCTGCAATTCTCCCTGGCATGCTCTCAATCAACTTCTGGACCAAATCCTGACTGATAGCAATCCATTCTTGCACAATCAATGCTTTCATTTTGTCAGAATTTTTAGGTTTTTGTTTGTCCACCCGTCTCTTGATGATTGACCACAAGTTCTCAATGGGATTAAGATCTGGGGAGCTTCCAGGCCATGGACCCAAAATCTCTATGTTTTGTTCCCTGAGCCATTTAGTTATCACCTTTGCTTTATGGCAAGGTGCTCCATCATGCTGGAAAAGGCATTGTTGATCGCCAAACTGCTCTTGGAGGGTTGGGAGAAGTTGCTCTTGGAGGACATTCTGGTACCATTCTTTATTCATGGCTGTGTTTTTAGGCAGGACTGTGAGAGAGACGATTCCCTTGGCTGAGAAGCAACCCCACACATGAATGGTTTCAGGATGCTTAACAGTTGGCATGAGACAAGACTGGTGGTAGCGCTCACCTTGTCTTCTCCGAATGAGGCGTTTTCCTGATGTCCCAAACAATCGAAAAGGGGATTCATCAGAGAAAATAACTTTACCCCAGTCCTCAGCAGTCCACTGCCTGTACCTTTTGCAGAATATCAGTCTGTCCATGATGTTTTTTCTGGAGAGAAGTGGCTTCTTTGCTGCCCTCCTTGAGACCAGGCCTTGCTCCAAGAGTCTCCGCCTCACAGTGCGTGCAGATGCACTCACACCTGCCTGCTGCCATTCCTGAGCAAGCTCTGCACTGCTGGTAGCCCGATCCCACAGCTGAAACACTTTTAAGAGATGGTCCTGGCGCTTGCTGGTCTTTCTTGGGCGCCCTGAAGCCTTTTTGGCAACAATGGAACCTCTCTCCTTGAAGTTCTTGATGATGCGATAGATTGTTGACTGAGGTGCAATCTTTCTAGCTGCGATACTCTTCCCTGTTAGGCCATTTTTGTGCATTGCAATGATGACTGCACGTGTTTCTTTAGAGATAACCATGGTTAACAGAAGAGAAACAATGATGCCAAGCACCAGCCTCCTTTTAAAGTGTCCAGCGGTGTCATTCTTACTTAATCATGACAGATTGATCTCCAGCCATGTCCTCATCAACACCCACACCTGTGTTAACGGAGCAATCACTGAAAAGAGGTTAGCTGATCCTTTTAAGGCAGGGCTGTAATGATGTTGAAATGTGTTTTGGGGATAAAGTTCATTTTCTAGCCAAATATTGACTTTGCAAGTAATTGCTGTTAAGCTGATCACTCTTTATAACATTCTGAAGTATACGCAAATTGCCATTAGAAAAAGTGAAGCAGTAGACTTTGTAAAAATTAATATTTGTGTCATTCTCAAAACTTTTGCCCATGACTGTATGTATCGATGTGCCACCCTGGGACAATGTAATAAAGTAAAAAATATATATATTATACTGTGTAAAAATATTTTTTTTAAAAATCCCTAAATAAATTTAAAAAAAAATTCCCCAATAAACACATTATTATTACGTAAATTAAAAAAAAACAATAAAAGTAAACATATTTAGTATCGTCGTGTCCGTAACGACCCGCCCTATAAATCTGCCCCCACTAGTTAACCCCTTTAGTGAACTCCTTAAAAAAAAAAACAAGGCAAAAAACCAATGCTTTATCATCATACCACCGAACAAAAAGTGGAATAACACGCGATCAAAAAGACGGATATAAATAAACATGGTACCGCTTAAAACATCATCTTGTCCCGCAAAAAATGAGCCACCATAGAGCATCATCAACGAAAAAATAAAAAGTTAAAGCTCTCATAATAAAGTGATGCAAAAATAATTATTTTTTTATATAAAATAGTTTTTATTGTATAAAAGCACCAAAACATAAAAAAAGATATAAATTAGGTATTACTGTAATCGTACTGACCCGACAAATAAAACTGCCTTATCAATTTTACCACACGTGGAACGGTGTAAATGCCCCCAATAGAAATTCATGAATTGCTGGTTTTTGTTCATTCTGCCTCCCAAAAATCGGAATAAAAAGCGATCAAAAAATGTCATGTGCCCGAAAATGGTACCAATAAAACTATCAACTTGTCCCGCAAAATACAAGACCTCACAAGACTCTGTGGGCCAAAATATGGAAAAATTATAGCTCTTAAAATGTGGTGATGCAAAAACTATTTTTTGCAATACAAAGCGTCTTTTAGTGTGTGACAGCTGCCAAACATAAAAACCCACTATAAATAGTAAATCAAACCCCCCTTTATCACCCTCTTAGTTAGGGAAAAATAATAAAATAAAAAAAGCATTTATTTCCATTTTCCCATTAGGGTTAGGGTTAGGGTTGGGGTTAAAGTTAGGGTTATGGTTGGGGCTAAAGTTAGGGTTGGGCCAAAGTTAGGGTTAGGGTTGGGGCTAAAGTTAGGGTTAGGGCTAGAGTTGGGGTTAGGGTTTGGATTAGGGTTGGGATAAGGGTTGGGATTAGGGGTGTGTTAGGGTTAGGTTTGTGGTTAGGGTTGGGATTAGGGTTAGGGGTGTGTTGGGGTTAGGGTTGGAGTTAGAATTGGGGGGTTTCCACTGTTTAGGCACATCAGGGGCTCTCCTAACTCGACATGGCATCTGATCTCCAAATCCCAGCCAATTTTGGTATGAAAATGTCAAATGGCGCTCCTTCCCTTCTGAGCTCTACCATGCACCCAAACATTTGTTCCCCCCACATATGGTTTATCAGCATACTCAGGACAAATTGGACAACATCTATTGGGGTCCAATTTCTCCTCTTACCCTTGGGAAAACAAAAAAATTGGGGACAAAAAGATCATGTTAGTGGAAAAAATATGATTTTTTTCTCACGGCTCTACGTTATAAATGTGTGTGAAGCACGTGAGGGTTCAAAGTGCTCACCTCACATCTAGATAAGTTCCTTAGGGGGTCTAGTTTCCAAAATGTTGTCACTTGTGGGGGGTTTCCACTGTTTAGGCACATCAAGGGCTCTCCAAACGTGACATGGCATCCAATCTCAATTCCAGCCAATTTTGGTTTGAAAAGTCAAACGGAGCTCCTTCCCTTCCGAGCCCTGCCGTGTGCCCAACAACTTTATCTGTCAATTTTATCCTTGTACCTTGTGAAAATAAAAAAATTGTTTGTAAAAATCATTTTCGTGACTAAAAAGTTAAATGTTCATTATTTCCTTCCACATTCCAAAAATTCCTGTCAAGCACCTGAAGGGTTAATAAACTTCTTGAATGTAGTTTTGAGTACCTTGAGGGGTGCAGTTCTTAGTATGGTGTCACTTTTGGGTATTTTCTGCCATATAGACCCCCTCAAAGTGACTTCAAATGTGTGGTGGTCCCTAAAAAAAATAGTTTTGTAAATTTTGTTGTAAAAATGAGAAATCACGAAATCACTGGTCAACTTTTAACCCTTATAACTTCCTAAAAAAAATAAAATAAATTTGTTTCCAAAATTGTGCTGATGTAAAGTAAACATGTGGGAAATGTTATTTAGTGACTATTTTGTGTGACATATTTCTGTTTTAATATTTAATATTTGTTTTTTCATAAATAAATGCAAGTCATATCAATGAAATTTTACCACTATCATGAAGTACAATATGTCATGAGAATACATTCTCAGAATCGCCAAGATTTGTTGAAGCGTTCCATAGTTATAACCTCATGAAGGGACTGTCGTCAGAATTGTAAAAATTGGCCCAGTCATTTACGTGCAAACAACCCTCTGGGGTAAAGGGGTTAAAAAGTAATAATACCCCATATGCAACTTTGATGGTCACAATGCTCTGAGTGCCCCTATAACAATAATGCTTCTTAATTGGCCCCTTAACATTTAATAATGTCCCCTGAGACCCCCATGTACAGTAATAATGGTACCAGTATCACAGAGTCGAGCAGGCGGTCATGTGATGACTCTTTCAACTTCTCTCAACTCTCTTTTATTTAGAGAAGCCAAACCTTTCTAGTGGAAATGTGCAAATAGCAAACGTGGTCCATGACCGCCTGATAACGCCAGTGATATTGGGGTCTCGTGCAGCAAGTGCTCCCTGTCACGATTTGGCAGTCGGCAGTCACATAAAGTGACTGCGGACATGTATTCCAAGCTGAAATTAATTTTATAATAATAATTTGCTTATTATTAAATTATTAAAGCACCAATCCAGCAGAGTTTTTTTTTTCACCACTGGAGTGGAGCTTTAAGCGCAAGTCCCTTTCCCCGGTCACATACTAATCTTCTGGCGTATTCACCGGTTTTTGGCACCGCTCCAGTCCCGTGGCTCAAACTTGTGAGTGCACGTTCTGACTGGCCAGAAGTTAGAAGCTACGTCACAAGCGCTCAATGTAAGTCTATGAAAGACAGCAGCCAGAACGAGATTCTCATAGACTCACATTGACTATAGACCTGCTCCATGAAAGACTGGAGCAGTGGACAGGTCACAAACTGCAGGAGATGGAGCTGAGCGGCCGCGAAAACAAATGAAAATGCCGGGAGGTGAGTGTCAGACAGTCGGTAGAGGTCTTGGATTTTAAGGCACCACTCCAGGGTAAAAAAAAAATTCTGGAGTGGTGATTTAAAGGGAATCTGTCATCCCCCGGGATGTGCATGACCTATTAATATGACGCATCCTGATGAAGTAGCAACGAAACGTGCGTTGGGGCGACGGGGTTCATACAGACTGACTTTACCACGCTATAAGTATTCTATACACTTTTCCTTTCATTTTCCTACCCATGTAATATTATTTTACTTTCTTAAAGTGAACAAGTCACCAGTCTTGGCCAATAAGAGATATGGCCATCACCTTTCAGGGCTGATATACAGCATTCTATAATGCTGTATATAAGCCCCCAACTCGACCTGTAAGAGAGGAAAAATAACTTTTATTATACTCATCTGCGGGGCTGTCCGGTCCGAGGGGTGTCATTCTTCTTGGTCCAGCACCTCCCATCTTCTTATGATCCCTGCCCTCCTGCTTGCTTTGTGTGGATGACACATTCCATCTCCTCAGCACCGTGTTCCTTTGCAGGCGTACTTCTCTGCCCTGTTGAGGGCAGAACAAAGTACTGAAGTGCGCAGGTGCAGGAGCTCTTTGACCTTTCCTGGCACCTGCGCACTGCAAGGAAACTTCAGACCCCACAATAACCCCATCCTCTCATGTACACCCCCCAGTGTCCTGTCCCCTTCCCTCACTTGTCCCCCTCCCCCACTTCAGCCCCCAAAATACCCCATCCTCACATTCACCCCAATTGCCTTGTCCCCTCCCCCCCACTTCAGCTCCCACAATATCCCATCCTCTCACATTCACCATCCCAGTGCCCTGTCCCTCTCCCTCACTTCAGCCCCCACAGTACCCCATCTCACATTCAGTGACCATGACATGACTTCATTTCCTAAATCTATTAAATCCTATCCCCACTTATGGATGAAGTTTGCAGGCAGTGAGGCAGGACCAAGAAGTGTCAGAGTGAAATGCAGGGTGGGCACTAGTACCCAGCATGTCCTGAGCACAAAACTGCAGCGTGAGAGAAGCTCCTCAGGTCAGTAAGCCTGCACGTACACTGCAGGGGGAGACTCTGCAACTGGCCACTGTGTTACCAGCGTGCAGATTCTCCGTCAGGCAGGGGAGCAAGCATTTTCCTGCTCTCCTCCTGTGCTGTGTTCTGCCTCATGATTCCCGGTGGCCCCCTTCATGTGACGGGGCCCAGGGCGAGGGCCCCCTTTGCCCCCCCCAGTAGCTACCCTACTGGTGTTTTACTTTTAGGAGTAAAGGGTGATAATTATTTCACGTGATCTTGACTCTATGATTCTCTTAATATATCCCAGAACTGTGTTTGCCTTTTTTGCTGCTGCATCACACTGCTGACTTATGTGCAGTTTGTGATCTAATAGTATACCCAAGTCTTTTTTACACATGCTATTGCTTAGTTCTATTCCTCTCATTCTGTAGATGTAATTTTTATTTTTCTTGCACAGAAGTAGAATCTTGTATTATCTAGATCCTTCTGAATCCTTTCTCCTGGATCCTTTCTATAATGTCCTTCATCCTGGCACCTTCCTGTAATAAAGTCTTCCATCATGAGCTCCTTCCTGTAATTGTTTCCCACATTCAGGGTCCCAATGTCCTCCATTCTGGACCCCATATGTCTCACAAATGTCTCCATCCTCCTGGACCCCACATCTTGTCTCCATCCTCTTGGCCACACTTCCATCATATCCCCATCCTCCTGGCCCAACATCCATCATGTCCCCATACTCCTGACCCCACATCAATCATGTCTCCATCCTCCTGGGCCCACATCATGTCTTTCTGTTCCTCATATTGTGGTTTTTCACAAAAAAAATGTTTCTTCTTACCTTTCCAATAACGTCCTCTTCCTTCTTCATATTCAGCACAGACTGGCCACTCTCTTTCTGTACCTCACCATTCTGTCATACAGAAGTAGCCCATCTCCTGCGTCTTCAGTTCTCCATCTCCAGTCAAGAGAAAATAACTTTTGTCTTCTCATCTACTACAGCATTATTTATTAAACTCAGAACATGACACTGGTAGCAATGGGGGTATTGCTGAGAATACTAAGAGACCACAGAGCTTCATCAGACTAAAAAATTCTAGATTTCCAGTTATGACACTACTATGCTTATAAAATACTACAGTACTGCACCAATGAAATGGCTATAATGGGTCACATGGAGTTTAATATCTCTCACTCATCATCATGGAGTTTTTATTCTTCATATTTTGCATGGAAGAAAATACAGGGGCCAATTAAGGCTTTTATGACAGAATCCTAGCTTAGAACACCTTAAAAGGTTGCAATATTTTTGTGCAACTACACCTGCCCATACAACTCATGAAAATGTATGCCACTATAGTGGCGTAATTTAATCCCCAAATGTACTCCATTCATTGACTAAAGTACATTTCTGGTGGCAGCACACGCCAGTTAACAGATGTGCCTAATTTTTTATGTAGCGTGCATATCATACTCCAGAAAGAATCCGTCATTAAGATTGGCAAGGACAATGCCAATCTTAATGAATTAACCCCAAAGTCATTGAAGTTGCTCAGTAATGAACAGTGCTATTGAGTGTTGTAGGCCTCAATACTTTTTGTGTGGTCTGCTCTCTGTTATCCCCCATTCTTTGAGAACATAATATATAAATATTATTTTGCTCCTGTGCTGTCCAAAAGGCATTTCTATTTCAACAAACAGAATCGGCTTACAGGTGAAAGCATTGCAGTTTACATTGCTGAACTGCACCAATTGTTAGAAAATGTAGTAACAGTTTAGAATCTTGATTAAGAGACAGACTTGTGTGTGGTGTCTGAAATTAAGCTCTTTGTAGGAAACTTAAAGGGAACCTGTCATGTCTGATAATGCTATATAGGGTTAATTTGCAGGTTAATAGCGTTATGAAGAAATGTAAACATTTTATAAACACCCACAACTAGACAAAGATCTATTCCCCGCCCAGCACTGACTCCTCCTGCTTTATGGACAGCTTCTTTGACTGAAGTCACACAGCATAGAGAGTGTTAGTCAAGCAGGAGGAGTCGGTGTTGGGAGGAGAACAGTGCTGGAGTGACAGAAGCTTCAGATCTACCATAGCTCTTCAGCCTCCCGCCTCAGTCATAGCTCCTCGGCCTCCAGTCAAAGCCTTCAGCTTTCAGTCTCATTGCATATGAATTCAAACGTTTATTTCTCAATAATGGAGGAATGGACTGGCCATGTAAACGTATTACCAAACTTGTCTATGAAAGATCTGGATAGGACAAAAATAAAAAATGGTGAATTGGGGGTTTGCGAAATTATATATCAAAAATAAAAAACTGTAATTTTCTTGTACTTACAAAGGTACATGAGTATTGCGTTGATTAGCAGATTCAAAAATAATACTGAATTAAATGAATTATAGATCCAAAAATAGGTTCAAAATATATTCCTGCTCAAAGCCGTTTCCTAAGGGAAGGTTATTGAATAATTATATATGGATATAGGTGATGTATATAAAGATCACATGTGGCTACTATACTTACAGAGCGTATGGATAATATGATTTTCTGTGAGAAGAGCCATAATGTTGAATGACAGTGAGCGTTAGAATGAAATAGAGTTGCGAGTGTATCTCACAATTAGCAATATTGCCACAGCTTCAAAGGTTTGCTGTAATGAATAATATTAATGTATACACAGAGGATCCACTGAAAATCGCTTTGTTAGCTTTCTCTAACGTGATACTCACTAGGTATATTTGACTCAGATGTATTGCGGAGAGTAGCGCCGCATGGCAGGTAGGTTGTGAGTGTATCTCACAATTGGCAATATCACCGCAGCTTCAAAGTTTGCTGAAAAGAATAATAATGTAGGCACAAGGGATCTACTCAGAAATAGCCTTGTAAACTTTCACTGACATGATACTCACTGCGTGCAGGTGAATAAGCTGATGTAAGACTCGCCGTAATGCTCACTGAGAGAGAGCGTTTGTTGGGAGAAAAGTCGACACACACTCGGCGTGCTCCGGCCGGAAGCGACGCCTGAGGTAGCGACAATGAGGGGCGGGCCAATGTGGTGACGTCACAGATCTGCTTCGCCTGTATGGAAGTGCAGGGGTGTGCAGGGGCTTGAATGTACTGACGCGTTTCAAGGGATCACAGTCCCTCTTCCTCAGAGCTTCCGGCCGGAGCACGCCGAGTGTGTGTCGACTTTTCTCCCAACAAACGCTCTCTCTCAGTGAGCATTACGGCGAGTCTTACATCAGCTTATTCACCTGCACGCAGTGAGTATCATGTCAGTGAAAGTTTACAAGGCTATTTCTGAGTAGATCCCTTGTGCCTACATTATTATTCTTTTCAGCAAACTTTGAAGCTGTGGTGATATTGCCAATTGTGAGATACACTCACAACCTACCTGCCATGCGGCGCTACTCTCCGCAATACATCTGAGTCAAATATACCTAGTGAGTATCACGTTAGAGAAAGCTAACAAAGCGATTTTCAGTGGATCCTCTGTGTATACATTAATATTATTCATTACAGCAAACCTTTGAAGCTGTGGCAATATTGCTAATTGTGAGATACACTCGCAACTCTATTTCATTCTAATGCTCACTGTCATTCAACATTATGGCTCTTCTCACAGAAAATCATATTATCCATACGCTCTGTAAGTATAGTAGCCACATGTGATCTTTATATACATCACCTATATCCATATATAATTATTCAATAACCTTCCCTTAGGAAACGGCTTTGAGCAGGAATATATTTTGAACCTATTTTTGGATCTATAATTCATTTAATTCAGTATTATTTTTGAATCTGCTAATCAACGCAATACTCATGTACCTTTGTAAGTACAAGAAAATTACAGTTTTTTATTTTTGATATATAATTTTGCAAACCCCCAATTCACCATTTTTTATTTTTGTCCTATCCAGATCCTGTACATATCCTCCATCATCATTACATATATCTGGAGAGAACATCATCCACAGGATTTCTTCTCTCTTTTGAACCCAGCAATTTCAGTGAGTTTAGCATCTTGCATTTTTCCTACAATTTTTTAGATTTATTGTCGTCCTCCAAGTGCTCTTAGGTTTAGCGCGGGGTTTATCCATTATCTAGTTATACTCATTCTGGTGGGTTAACACGGAGCCCACTTTTTTAACCATCTGCAGCTTCCAAGGCACCAGTCTATTATATACATCATTGGGTTTTCAATATTTACTTTTATAATAGGTATAGCGCCAGTGTTCATCTATTCATTCTTTTTGTCTATGAAAGAGTTACATGCAGATGTACTCATAGATAGTTTTGGAGGGTAAATGATGATCATGATTTAGTTAAGTGCAATACTGAATTACTACAAAAAGAGGTTTATTGGATATATACATTGAATACAGCTAACCCAGAAGGCATGACTAAATATTTACATTTTAGTGTTTTTCTGTAGGAATCCATATACAGTAGACAATTAATTTTTTGCGTGGGGGGAAGTTTCCATAATTGTATGAACTGTTATTTTCACGTAACATTGGCATTAGATTACTTAAAAATAGATATATTGGTGGATATCTTTTGAAGAAGTATTTCTTCTTATTATATTTATGATGGTATTGTGTTATTTTTATCAGGAGAACCTCTAAGGTGAACCCATTGCCATCTAGTGGTGAATTTGAATAATTTATTTGGGATTTTATTACCTGTTTTTATGATAGGCAGTGGATATCAAGTGGTATATTGCTGTTAACGAAGTACGATATCATGAGTTAAGTGCTTGACTTGTCAAAATGGATTAATTTCACCACCTTAGACGTATCCATATGTCC
Organism: Oophaga sylvatica; assembly: GCA_033576555.1. NCBI lineage: Eukaryota > Metazoa > Chordata > Amphibia > Anura > Dendrobatidae > Oophaga > Oophaga sylvatica. The sequence continues at coordinate 387,898,650 of JARQOD010000005.1, read as the reverse complement.
CTGTCACCTCATCTTTAATGCAGCACTATGTAAAACTCATGGTGTGCCAAACAAATTTGTATGCCCAACAATTTTTGTCACAAAACAGCCCGTCATCCTTTTCTAATCGGACTCCTGTAGACGCAGTAGAAATGATGACGTTTTGGGGCCTGGTTCTTCACATGGGGTTAGTGAAGAAGCCAGAACTTCGGTAATATTGTAGAATTTACATTTTTTTTATAACACTCCAGTGTTCCAAATGGTCATGACAAAGAAATGATTTGAGGCCAGCCACAAATTCTTGCATTATAATGATAATTCACAATGTTCTCCCCAAGGTAACCCCAACTTTGACTGTCTATTCAAAGTTTGGCTGGTCATTGAGTAGTTCAAAAACAAGTTTACTGATGTGTATGTGCCACAAAGGGACATATGCATGGATGAGTCCCTAACCCACTTCAAGGGGAGGCTCAAATTCCAGCAGTAAGAGGGCCAGGTACAGAAATAAGCTGTACAAACTCTGTGAGAGTACCTCAGGGTACACACACAGGTTTAGAGTTTATGAAAGTAAGGACACCCGGATTCAACCCCCTGAATGTCCCCCTGTCCTGGGAGTGAGTGGAAGAATTGTGTGGGAATTGGTGCATCCACTGCTGAATAAAGGTTATCACCTCTATGTAGATAACTTTTATACTAGCATCCCATTGTTCAAATCCCTCTCTACGCAAGCTACCGCAGCCTGCGATACTGTCCGCAAAAATCAGAGAGGCCTCCCTTGGACGCCAATTGGGCAACTGCTCAGAAAAGGTGAAAACAGAGCCCAATGTAGCAGCAACATGATGGCGGTCAAGTACAAGGACAAGAGAGATGTCCTTTTCTTGACCACGATACATGGTGATGGCAGCATCCCCAGCACTGTATGAGGTACCTCTACACAGATTTGCAAACCGGACTGTGTACTGGGGTACAACAAGAACATGGGGGAAGTTGATCTCACTGATCAAGTCCTTCAGCTGTTCAGTCTCATGAGAAAGGCCAAGAAGCTGGACGTGCACATCATACAGATGGCAATGTACAACGCTTTTGTGCTATCATAATATGCAGGCCAGACTGGTACATCAGACCTTCAGTTCCAATATTTAGTGATTAAGGCCCTAATCTTTGGAACTGAAGGTACTCGTATCGTACCAGGTCAAAATTTCCCTGGGGAGGCCCCTCAAAGCACAAAAAAAGGAAGGTTGCAAAAGAGGTGCAGAGTGTGTTACAGAAAGGGGGATACAAAAAGACACCACTTATCAATGCTACACCTGCCCTGAGAAACCTTGTCTATGTATGAAAGAATTCTTCAGACTGTACCATACATCCCTGGACTACTAAATTAATTTCTGATTGACACCATTCATGTATGCGAACCTGAAGAACACTACACAACTTGCATATGCCAACCTGATGAACACTAAACAACTCACAAATGCCAACCTGACGAACACTACACAAATCACATATACCAACCTGATGCACTCTACACAACTTACATATGCCAACCTGACGAACACTACACAACTCACGTATACCAACCTGATGCACTCTACACAACTTACATATGCCAACCTAACGAACACTACACAACTCACGAATGCCAACCTGACGAACTCTACACTACTCATGTATGCCAACATGACGAACTCTACACTACTCAACTATGCCAACCTGACGAACGCTACAATACCTAAGTATACCAACCTGATGGGCTCTACACAACTTACGTTTGACAATGCATTATAAAATTCACAAACCAGGAAACAGTAGATCAGTTCAAATATGGGGTCACTTGTGGGGTATTTCCACTGTTTAGGCACATCAGGGGCTCTGCAAATGCAACATGACTCCTGCAGACCATTCCAAAGTCTGCATTTCAAAACATCACTTCTTCACTTCAAAACCGCGAAGTGTGCCCAAACAGTAGTTTACTCCCACATAGAGGGTATCTGCGTACTCGGAGAATTAGAAAAAATTTTGAGGTCCATTTTATCCTGTTAACCTTGTGAAAATATTTTTCTTTAGCTAAAATAAAATGAAAAAATGTGATTTTTTTTTTGTATTTGAATAACTCAACGTTATAATTTTCTGTGAAGCACCTGAAGGTTCAAGGTGCTCACCACACCTCTAGATAAATTCCTTGGGGGGTCTAGTTTCCAAAATGGGGTCACTTGTGAGGGGTTCAAAAAGTCAAACGGTACTCATTCCCTTCCGAGCTCTGTCATGCACCCAAAGAGTATTTTTCCCCACATATGGGGTATCAGCATACTCAAGACAAATTGCACAAGAATTTTTGGGGTCCAATTTATCCGGTTACCCTTGTGAAAATAAAAAATTGTGGGCTAGAAAATAATTTTTGTGTGAAAAATGTGTTTGTTTTTATTTTCATTGCTTTACGTTATAAACTTCTTTAAAGTAGTTGAGGGTTCAAAGTTCTCACCACACATTTAGGTAAGTTCCTTGAAGGGTCTAGTTTCCAATATGGGGTCACTTGTTCCACTGTTCAGGCACATCAGGGTCTATCCGAATGCGACATGGCGTCCGTTAATTATTCCAGCCAATTTTAAATTCGAAAAGTCAAATGGCGCTCCTTCACTTCCGAGCTCTGCCATGTGCCTAAACAGTGGTTTTCTCCCATATATGGGGTATCGGCATGTTCAGGAGAAATTGCAGTACAAATTTTGGGGTTCATTTTTTTCCTGTTACCCTTGTGAAAATGAAAAAAAAATTGGGTCGGAAGTTAAATTTTTTGTGTTAAAAAAGTTAAATGTTCATTTTTTCTTTTCACATTCCATTAATTCCTGTAAAGCACCTGAAAGGTCAATAAACTTCTGGAATGTGGTTCTGAGCAGTTTTTAGAATGGTGTCACTTTTGGGTACTTTCTGTAATATAGACCTCCTCAAAGTCACTTCAAATGTGATGTGGTCCCTAAAACATGGTTTTGTAAATTTTGTTGGAAAAATTAGAAATTGCTAGTCATCTTTTAACCCTTATAACTTCCTAACAAAAAAAATTCTTTCAAAAATTGTGCTGATGTAAAGCGGACATATTGGAAATGTTATTTATTAACTATTTTATGTGACATATCTCTCTTAAGGGCATAAGAATTCAAAGTTTGAAAATTGCAAAATTTTCGCCAAATTTCTGTTTTTAAAACAAATAAACGAGTCATATCAAATAAATTTTACCACTATCATGAAGTACAATATGTCACGAAAAAACTTACTCAGAATCAGTGGGATCTGTTTAAGCGTTCCAGAGTTATTATCTCATAGAGTGACAATGGTCAGATTTGTTAAAATTAGACTGGTCATTAATGTGCAAACCACATTGGGGGATAAAGGGGTTAAAGAGCACATGTGCTTTTAAGTAACTTTTCTGAATAAAGTGTTCATGAGGAATGACAACATTTCTGGCCATTATGTGACTTATATCCTGCATTGCCACAAGTTTTTGCCTCTGCAAGCTCTATCCGTAATTTGCAATCCACTGGTAGCTGATGGGGGGAGACAAGCTGCTGTGATTGCTCCCCTAGACAGTACAGCAGAGAAGACGATGCCTGCTCTTCATTCACATTTTAGCTCAGAGAGACAAGCTGTAGTAACATGGAGAACATTATGCAGTAGAGCTGAGCTGTCTTGATCTGAAGCTCTGATGTGAGGTGAAACACTTGTTGCAAAGCTCTGCATGATTTCTGTCTGGCTCTGCCTGTTCCCTTCCTCACTTTGACTCTCCCTAACCTCCATACATCATAATTGGCTGTGTCACATGACACCTGCCATAATAATACTAATCTTTATTTTTATATAGCGCTAACATATTCCACAGCGCTTTACAGATTGCACACATTATCATCGCTGTCCCCGATGGGGCTCACAATCTAAATTCCCTATCAGTATGTCTTTGCAATGTGGAAGGAAACCGGAGTTCCTGGAGGAAACCCACACAAACACGGGAAGAACATACAAACTCCATGCAGATGTTGTCCTTGGTGGGATTTGTACCCAGGACTCCAGCGCTGCAAGGCTGCAGTGCTAGCCAATGAGCCATCCATCTCCTCTGAGCAAGACGGACTTGAGCTGCTTTTTCCGGAGTGGATGACAATTTCAGGAGGTTGGGAAGGGGAAGAAGTATCTAATTTGTTTATTCTGATGTATTTATGGAAAATTATATTTACCATTTCACAACAGCTCCGCTTCATCCATCATCAAATGGATTAGGAGAGTTTATGGTGCAGACTACTAAAGATGCTTTGAAAAGAATTGATGAAGGAGATTGGAATCAGATAGTAGAAAATTTGCTATGTGACACCTTGCCCAAGTACAGGCTGCAGTCCAGGGGAGCATATGTTGAAAAGTAGAATCAAAACCTGACTTTATCTCAATTTCACATCTGAGATTAACTCAGCAGGGTAAATGGGCCACATATAGAAAAAAATTAAATTTGACAGGCTGTATTCTTGGCAGGATGAGATTAGGTTTTCAGTGATACAATTATTTTCTTTTTTTCTCTATTACTTTTTGAAAAATTTTTATTCCATTTTTTGCACCTCAATACAATGAAAAAAACCTACATTTTGGGCTTATTTTATATATCTATTTAAAGGCGTTAATTGTATGGGTTAGTATGGAGCCATTTTATACCTTAGGTTTCTTCCAAATGCAGTGATATCAAACATGTGTTTTATTTGTTTACTTCAGTTTTTACATAAAATAGCATTTTAGTGGCAAAATATTTTTCTTTTACTTCTTCATATTTTATTTTAGTTTTTTGTAATTTTTATTTTTTTTCTCAATTCACCACATATAGTTACATAGTAACATTTAATATTGTTTTACAATTGGTCCCATGTAGTCATTTTGACCCCATCCTATAATAATGTCCCTTATCCTGCATTATTGTCCTCAATCCTTGCCCCCATCTTGTAATACTGTCCCCCATGCTGTAACAATGTCCACTTATTGTAATAGTGTCTCCATCCTTGTAATCTCCATCATCCTGGTCTCATATTGTAATAATGTACCCCTTCATGTAATAATGCCCCCATCATGTATCAATTTCGTCCTTCCTGTAATAATGCCCTCCTTCCTGTATTAATGTCCTCCTTACTGTAATAATGGTCTTCATCCTGTAATAATGGTCCCCATTCCTGTATTAATGTCCCCCTTTCTGTAATAATTGTCCTCTTCCTGTAATAATACCCCCCAGCTTGTGATAATGTCCCTTTTTGTGGAATAATAACCCCCTTCCTATAATATGTTCTCCTTCCTGCAAAAATGTTGCCCATCCTGTGGTAATGTATCACATCCTGTTATAATGTCACTATCCGGTAATAATGTCCAACTTTCTGCAATAATGTCCCCCATCTTGTAACAATGTCCCCCTTTCTGTAATAATGTCCAACTTTCTGCAATAATGTCCCCCATCTTGTAACAATGTCCACCTTTCTGTAACAATGTCCCTCTTTCTGTAATAATGTCCAATTTTCTGTATTAATGCCCTACTTCCTGTAATAATGGCCCCTGTCCTGTAATAATGTCCCCCATCATATGCACAAGATAGAAGATAGATAGATGACTATGGAGAAAATGCACCTTGATGCTCATGTTGCAACCAAGCATTTTGTAGCTCTCCAAGAGTTTCTGGACAAATTCGGTTTGTTTGATGATGTATTTCCAAGTGTAATGGTGGTAACTTGCATGCTTTCTCAGCACCGTCCTTCAAACTGTGGTCACCCATTGCTTTTCCTTGTGTCAGATCATCTCACCGAGTTAAAAACCTATATAGAAATGAAATACCATAAATAAAAAAAATAACAATTCAATGAATACCATACACAAAATATATAACACACCAAAAATTATTATTTTACATCTCACTGAGTTGCTTCTTGCAGCACTCCCAACACTGCTGCATCTTTCTGCTGTCTGCACCTGGCTATAGACAGGCACTGCCAGACTCTGCAAGAATTTAAGCCTGCTGTGTCCTGCAGAATTCTGCTTCCTTGGTCTATTCCCTGGGGCAGTATTCCCCAACTCCAGTCCTCAAGGCCCACCAACAGGTCATGTTTTCAGGATCTCCTGTGTATTGCTCAGGTGATGCAATTATCACCTGGGCAATACTAAAGAAATCCTGGAAACTTGACCTGTTGGTGGGCCTTGAGGACTGGAGTTGGGGAACCCTGCCCTGGGATCTATTATTCAGCTCCTACCTCCACTCCCTGCCTGAGCTTAGGCAGTCTGCTTCTATTTTCCTGTCTAGGTATTTTCCTCATTAGTCTCTCCTGTTACTGACCTGGCCAGATTGATAAATCTATCTAATATCTTTGCTTCTGACCCTGGCTTTGTACTCTGACCCTGAGCTGCTGCCTCAACCCCAGAGTGTCTAACCACGTTTATGCCTTAGCCCTCTGTACTTAGTGTTCTGCCTCTGACCCTTTGGTCAGCTGCTGCAGGTCCAAGGGCTGTCTTGGAGTGGCACCTGGTGGCTACCCTAACGGCCAAGCCTATCCTCAGAGGATCTACTGAAAACCAAGTAGCCTCCTCATCACGCTCTCAAGGGTAAGACTAGCCAGTGGGTCCATACCCACTGTCATCATGAGTCGCACGTACCAGGGCTTGTGGGGTACTCGGCACCGAGCCCGATTACTTCACTGGGGATGTCACGGGTAGCGCAGCTCGGTCCGTTGCCCTGGGCGCTCACTAAAAAGGGGATATTTACAGGGGATGATAGAAAATGTCCGTGACGCCACCTGTGGTTTCTGGTCAGGGTGACCAGCGCTGCAGTGTAGATCCTCTGAGGGTTTGGGCAGCAAGATGTTAAGTCTCCCACAGGCGAGACTGATCCCTCGGAGTATATGGCGGTGTAGGGGTGCAGGGCAATAAGGCAGACACACACAAAGAGTCTCTTTCTGTACCTTTACTGGTGGTAGATTCAGGCACGTCCCGGGAAGCTGTTCAGGGTGGAGGATGCACGTCCAGTAATCCACTGAGTAGGTGTAGGGCCTCCTTACGTCTTTATGTGTGTGAGTTTCTAACTTGCATAAAACAAAGTTTAACTCCGTTCTCTTTGCTACGCCCGGCTGATCTTGTGGTGGAGCCTTCTTTTGGACAGAACTAAGTCTCTATGTGCAGGGCCCTGCTAGACTCTTGTTCTCCTGACCCCGGTTACGTATCAGCACTATTGGGCCCCTCTGTGACCTGAAGTCCAGCAGGGTCTCTGGTTTTTCCTACTAGCCGTGAAGGTACTAGCAAGCTCAGACCCGGTGTCCGGTAGTGCAGAGTGGAGGTAAGCCATCCTTGCTATTCATCCTCAGTCACTCTCTCTTTCCCTTTTCCACTTGCCTGTCGTCCTACTCACACCTTTAACAAAAGAACAGGCAGCAGTAGGTGTCAGCCTTCTTTGTCTTCACCGCTCTCCAAGCGTCGGCACGCTTACTTACTGAAACGCTCGCTGGGGGACTCTCAGTGGACTCAACTTTGACCAGGCTAAGTGGCAATTCCTTCCACTGCTACTGGACTCCACGATGTAAGCTGAGTAGTTCCTGAAGTCCTCAGGCTTTCAGATAAGTCTTTCTCTAGCTTGTTATTCCCTCTCAGTCATCTGAGGTAACTAGCTTGTCTGCTTTGCAACACACTCTGACACAGACTAGTGTAATCTGATCTCACACTGTCTACTGCTCTATCTGAGCTCTGAGCTCTGAGCTAGAATGTCAAGAATCTCTACTGCTGCGTCTCTCCACACCCTTATATACCTGCGTAATCTAAAGGGCTCCCTCTGGTGGCACTAGGGAAATGTGGAGTGTGAATGAGTATCGGGTGATTGTGAATTACCTTTCATGCATCCTCCAGGGTAACATGTGGCACCAAGCGCAGCTGGGCTACACAGTCACACCAAGAAAGTCCATGATTTTTTTGGAGTCCTGACATTGCCCTGATTAAATGTTTATCTTTGAGCTCCCGCATCTGTGGACCATTAAACACACCGGTTTTTATTTTTTTAAATGACAGGCTAATAAAATCCTTTCCAAAATGAGGTTCTTGAAACAATGAAACCATGTATGTCATGGCAATACACAAAGCGACTGCAACTTCTAAAGTATTGCAGAAATGCACTTTCTCTGGATCTAAAGTAGAATACTTTTACTTCATATACAAATATAGGAGTGCAAGCAAAATTCTAAAAATTATTATCTTTATTCAACAAGTAACAAACTAATAATTCAAAGAGTTTTGTTTAAAAGGAGAGTATCAGACATAAGCAAAGCCACAATAGAAAAACCTTCCTTCATGATCAAGGAAAATCATAATTTTTTATGATAAAAACACATCAAAATTAAGAAAGACCATATTTCCCAGAGGCATGTATCATGGAATAGAAAACCAAGTGCAGAGAATACCACATCAACCTCAGTATACTTTTTCAAGAGATATATATTAAAGGGAATCTGTCACCTATTTTTTCCCCTATGAGATGCTACCATCGCCATCAGGGGCTTTTCTACAGTATTCTGTAATGCTGTAGATAAGCCCCCGATGTAACCTGAAAGATAAGAAAAACAAGTTATATTATACTCACCCGGGGGCGGTCCGGGTCCGATGGATGTCACGGTTCGGGTCCGGCGCCTCCCATCTTCTAGCGATGACGTCATCTTCCTTGTTTCTTTTGCGGATCCTGCGTAGGCGCACTTCTCTGCCCTGAGGGCAGAGCAGAGTACTGCAGTGCACAGGCGCCAGACCTCTCTGACCTTTCCCGGCGCCTGCGCACTGCAATACTCTGCTCTGCCCTCAACAGGGCAGAGAATTATACCTGCGCAGGAGCCGCGACAGAAGCAAGAAAGAGGACATCATCGCTAGAAGATGGGAGGAACCGGATAAATGCTATTTATTAATTATTTAATTATTTTGTGTGATGTGAATATCTCTTATAAGGGCTTAACAATTGAAATTTGGAGAATTGTACATTTTTCAAAATGTTCGCCAAGTTCCCTATATTTTCATAAATAAACATAAATTTTGTCAACCTAAAATACTACTATTGAGAAATACAGTATGTCACAAAAAATAATCTTATAAACAGATATTAGAAGCTTTCCACATAAAAAGGGGCTCTGTCAAGAGGATTAAAACTGGCTTAAGGGGTAAGGGGATAAAGTCATCTTTTATAATCTAAACATGTATACCTACGATGAGAACCAGGCAGTACAGCATACATAGTAACATTCTATACACAGGTTGAAAAAAGACCTAGGTCCATCAAGTTCAACCTTTCTCAACTAATTGTACATTTTGTCAGTAATTTAACAATAACCGCAATGTTATATGTATCGAGGAAATCATCCAGCCTTTTTTTTAAATCTGTCAGAGTGTCTGCCATTACTACCTCCTGTGGTCGGCATTCTATAGTCTGACTGCTCTAACTGTAAAGAACTCTTTCCTATTTAGTTGCCGGAATCGCCTTTCTTCCACCTGTAATGAGTGCCCCCTGGTCCTCAGTATGGTCTTTGGAAGGAATAACTCATGTGTAAGTCCTTTGTACTGACCACACATATATTTATACATGTAAATGAGATCTCCTCTGAGGCATCTTTTTTCTAAGCTAAACAAGCCCAACTTTTCCAATCCCTCATGATATGAGAGGCCTTCCATCCCTTGCAATAATCTAGTTGCCTGCCTTTGAACTGACTGTAACTTCTGAATATCCTTTTTAAAATGTGAAGCCCAAAACTGGATTCCATGTTGTAGATATGGCCTCATCAGTGATTTATAAAGGGGTAATAATACGTTGGGATCGCGGGACTTTGCAATGTCCAGATAAATCACATCTGCTGCATTACCAACATCCAAATTTGCACTTACCGCCTCATAGAAACCCAACATGTTTTTTAGCCACGTCTTATTCTTCATGAATCTGTGCTGGTTGTCAGTTATTATATGATTCGCTGCAATATATCTCTGCAGGTCTTCTCTTATGATGCCCTCAAAAACTTTGCACATTGCTGATGTCAGGCTTACTGGACGGTAGTTGCCTGTATACACCTTCTTACCTTTCTTAAATATCAGCCATCCTCCAATCCTCCAATCCTGTGAGAGTAACAAAACATAAATATTCAATAACTGCCGTACAAGATAAAAATGGTTCACTTAATAGGAAGGACATTATCACCCGTGGGAATACACACCTATTTTATATATAATCGCCAGTTGGGACTTCCGGCCGCTGTCCCCGAATCCCATAAGGCACCGCGGCAGTGTCACTTGTGCAGGCACAGTTCGAGGCCGCAAGTAACAGCCACAACTGCGCGCTCTACCCGCTCTACCCACGCATGCGCGGTAACGACGCGGCTGTTACTGCGCCTGCATGGGGAATAGCGGTGACGTCTAATTTCACCACACTCCACATGCGATAGCATCGGGCCTATTTCTAGAATATATATAAAAATGAGTGGATCAGCCACGCCCACTGCACATAGCCCCACCCAATCACTAAGCATCTTTCATTTCACCAGAGCTGTTGAAAAGAAGCTGAGCTGTGATTGGTTGTTATGAGCAACAGTTTTCCTTCTAGACAGTTGTGGTAACTGAGGACTATTACTGTATGTTTCCACGTAGCGGAAAACTCAGTATTAGCTGCGGATTGAACGCTGCGTCCTACCACAGCACTTAATCCGCAGCGGCCAGATGTTCCTGCATAGTGGAGGGGATTTTATGAAATCCCATCTCCACTATGCGTCCGATTACACGGGTGACACACCCGCTAAACCGGACATGCGACACGTCTTTTTAGACCGCAGCATGTCTATTTACCTTGCGGCGATGGAGCGTCGCCGCAAGGTAAATAACACAGTCCTATGTAGCGGTGCGGCGATTCCGGATGTGTTCAATGAGCACATCCGGAATCACCGCGCGTTCAGAAGGGGGCGGGGCTTTGGGCGGAGCGAGGTTTCCGCTCCATCCAAAATGCCACCATTCCTGACCATGGAAACATACCCTTATTCTTATCATTTCTACGGTCTTATTGTCCTTCTATAAAGCTGCAAATAACAGGGTATTACCGTGCAGACAGGGGCTGGCTGGCACTTTTCAGCCTGAGGAGCAATCACAAGGCAGTGGCCCTCCAGTTGCGGTGCTTTTGCCCTGATTATCTCTGGCCACCGCAATAAAGCAGCAGAGATAACAGGTATTAAAAACAGGCTGGTACATAGATATGGGAACAGAACGAGCAAGCTACATATACAGTACAGACCAAAAGTTTGGACACACCTTCTCATTCAAAGATTTTTCTGTATTTCCATGACTATGAAAATTGTAGAATCACACTGAAGGCATCAAAACTATGAATTAACACATGTGGAATTATACATTACACTTTACAAAAAAGTGTGAAACAACTGAAAATATGTCTTATATTCTAGGTTCTTCAAAGTAGCCACCTTTTGCTTTGATTACTGCTTTTCACGCAGAAAAGGTGAACGGATGGACTCTACATGCCTGGTGAAGCATGGAGGAGGTGGTGTGATGGTGTGGGGGTGCTTTGCTGGTGACACTGTTGGGGATTTATTCAAAATTGAAGCGGTGAGCGGTCCAGCTCACCCCAAACCATCTCGATTGGGTTCAGGTCTGGTGACTGTGGAGGCCAAGTCATCTGGCGTAGCACCCCAACACTCTCCTTCTTGGTCAAATAGCCCTTACACAGCCTGGAGGTGTGTTTGGGGTCATTGTCCTGTTGAAAAATAAATGATGGTCCAACTAAACGCAAACCGGATGGAATAGCATGCTGCTGCAAGATGCTGTAGTAGCCATTCTGGTTCACTATGCCTTCAATTTTTAATAAATCCCAACAGTGTCACCAGAAAAGCACCCCCACACCATCACACCTCCTCCTCCATGCTTCACGGTGGGAATCAGGCATGTAGAGTCCATCCGTTCACCTTTTCTGCATGCAAAGCAGTAATCAAAGCAAAAGGTGGCTACTTTGAAGAACCTAGAATATAAGACATATTTTCAGTTGTTTCACACTTTTTGTAAAGTGTAATGTATAATTCCACATGTGTTAATTGATAGTTTTGATGCCTTCAGTGTGATTCTACAATTTTCATAGCCATGAAAATACAGAAAAATCTTTGAATGAGAAGGTGTGTCCAAACTTTTGGTCTGCACTGTATATGGGAGCAGAACCAGGCTTACTGCCTACATAGATACTGTAACAGAAGCAAGCTGACTACATAGGCCCTCTACATAGGCACGAACCAAGATTACTACATAGAGAAGGGAACTGAAAGGAGCTTACTACAGAAATATGGGAGCAGAACCGAGCTTACTCCTAATATATGGGAGCAGAACAAAGCTCACTACAGAGATATAGGAGCAGAACCGAGCTTACTACAGAGATATGGGAGCAGAACAGAGCTTACTACAGAGATATAGGAGCAGAACCAAGCTTATTACAGAGATATGGGAGTAGAACAGAGCTTACCACAGAGATATGGGAGCAGAACCGAGCTTACTCCAGAGATATGGGAGCAGAACCGAGCTTACTCCAGAGATATGGGAGCAGAATCGAGCTTACTCCAGATATAGGAGTAGACTCAAGCTTACCGCAGAGATATGGGAGCAGAACCGAGCATACTCCAGAGATATGGGAGCAGAACCGAGCTTACTACAGAGATATGGGAGCAGAACAAAGCTTTCTCCAGAGATATAGGAGCAGAACCAAGCTTACTACAGAGATATAGGAGCAGAACTGAGATCACTACAGAGATATAGGAGCAGTACCGAGCTCACTATAGAGATATAGGAGCAGAACCGAGCTTATTACAGAGATATGGGAGCAGAACAGAGCTTACTCCAGAGATATAGGAGCAGAACCGAGCTTACTACAGTGATATAGGAGCAGAACAGAGCTCACTACAGAGATATAGGAGCAGTACCGAGCTTACTACAGAGATATGGGAGCAGAACAGAGCTTACTACAGAGATATAGGAGCAGAACCGAGCTTATTACAGAGATATGGGAGCAGAACAGAGCTCACTACAAAGATATAGGAGCAGAACTGAGCTTACCACAGAGATGTGAGAGCAGAACCGAGCTTACTCCAGAGAAATGGGAGCAGAACCGAGCTTACTCCAGAGATATGGGAGCAGAATCGAGCTTACTACAAAGATATAGGAGTAGAATCAAGCTTACCATAGAGATACGGGAGCAGAACCGAGCTTACTCCAGAGATATGGGAGCAGAACTGAGCTTACTCCAGAGATATAGGAGTAGAACCAAGCTTACCACAGAGATATGGGAGCAGAACCGAGCTTACTCCAGAGATATAGGAGCAGAACCAAGCTTACTTCAGAGATATGGGAGCAGAATCGAGCTTACTCCAGAGATATAGTAGTAGTACCAAGCTTACCACAGAGATATGGAAGCAGAACTGAGCTTACTACAGAGATATGGGAGCAGAACCAAGCTTACTCCAGAGATATGGGAGCAGAACTGAGCTTACTACAGAGATATGGGAGCAGAACTGAACTTACCACAGAGATATGGGAGCAGAACTGAGCTTAATACATAGAGAGGGGAACATAACAGAGCTCACTACAGAGATATAGGAGCAGAACTGAGCTTACTACAGACATATGGGAACAGAACGGAGCTTACTACAGAGATATGGGAGCAGAAACGAGCTTACTACAGAGATATGGGAGCAGAACCGAGCTTACTACATCATAGAGAGGTGAACAGAACAGAGCTTACTCCTGAGATATGGGAGCAGAACAGAGCTTACCACAGAGATATAGCAGCAGAACTGAGCTTACTCCACAAATATGGGAGCAGAACGGAGCTTACTACAGAGATATTGGAGCAGAATGGAGCTTACTACAGAGCTATGGGAGCAGAACAGAGCTTAATACAGAAATATGGGAGCAGAACGGAGCTTACTACAGAGATGGGGAGCAGAACCGAGCTTACTACAGAGATATGGGAGCAGAATCGAGCTTATTGCAGAGATAATGGACATGTAGACACACAGTATGGCAGGGGCATTGCTAGGGTCCTTAAAGATCAAGGGCCCAAGCCCCAAAGTGCATGTCTCTCTATACGACCAACCTGTAGGCATACACTGGAGCTCTGTATATAGTGTCAGTGTACAGGTAATACAGTGATCACCAGTGATATACACAGGAGCTCTGGATATAGTGTACAGGTAATACAGTGATCACCAGTGACATTATACACAGGAGCTCTGTATATGTCAGTGTACAGGTAATACAGTGATCACCACTGACATTATATACAGGAGCTCTGTATATAGTGTACAGTGAACAGATAATAGAGTGTATAGTGTCAGTGTACAGGTAACACACTGACTCACCAGTGATGTCTCTAGCTGAAGTCCCTCATCTTTGCTTTTCTTTTTCATGCAGCGCAGACCATCATCATTTCTTCCAGCCAGGACTCGTCTGTGCATAAAATAACACGTTACCTAGAGCCCTGCTTCCAGAGCACATTCCCCACTTTTTCACTTTCTTCTACACTACACATCTGAATACAGACGTGCACCCACCATTAATATATAATTGGTTATTATGCAATCCACCATTCCAAATATGAATTATAATTCATCACTGCGCCCCCAGCAACTATAAATAGCCATTTTCCCCACCTAATATATACATTAATTAGCCCCTGTTGTTCTGCCTTCATACACGTTGACACGGTGTGCAATCTAGCATACAGCCTAAACCACGATTCCGTACTCCAAATAAGCAGAACATGCGCGGTAAAACTATAAAAATACAAATGACATAGGTAAGTATTGGACACACAGCTGACACTTTACAATTAACAGGAAAGTATACAGTATGATGCAAACTTTACACAGGATTCTAATAACATCTCCTATCCACTGACTGCTATACAGTTAATAACCTCCTAAACACTGCATTGCTAGAGAAGATATTGATCTTACCAGATATGCTTTGCCAGGATAGCAAACTCAAGTTGGAGAGGTTACGGGAGAGCACATGAACATTTGTTTTCCCTGAAGTACATGGAAGAAATTGGAGATTCTTCTTCCCAGCATACCTTGCTTCAATCCCACAATGCAATACTCTATCTGCTTGTTAAAGGCACAGGCTATAAATTCAGCCACCACTGGATGGTGCTATAACAAACAAACAAACCAGCACACAGTACAAAACATACTGCCCTGTACTCAGATGGGCAAAACACTCCCCGCTTGGCATCAACTAATGCCACATACAGGTTCTTTTGGCGAAAGCAGTAAAACTAGTTCCGCAACGAGTCTGAGGAATAGTTTATTCTCCCCAGCCTTCCACACTTTGACCTCGACATTGCGCACCTTCCCATCTTTGTTCGGGAATACCTTGGTGATGAGGCCTAGTGGCCACTCATTTTGGTGTCCTTCATGAGCACAATATCACCTGGTTTGATGTTCGGCTTGTCGATCTGCCACTTCTTCCTAGGCTGTAAGGTAGAGAGATATTGTTTTCTCCATCTGTCCCAGAAAGTATTGGAGAGATCTGAACTTGTCTCCATTGACGTCTGTAGAGGTCCTTGTTGCTGAATTTTCCCAGTGGAGCGCTGGGAGTGTTGGTTTTCTGAGTGAGTAACATGGCGGGAGTGAGAATGGTTGGATCAAGCTTTTTCAAGACACTGTCTCTAGAAATGGGTTGTCCCTTGTTGAGGTTGTCTATTTCTCTGGGGTAGGTTTCCTTTTGCACAACACGAAGTATTGTAACCTTGGCTCTTTCCAAGTTGAGGGCGGAAAGCATGCTTGCAGTGATGCCAACCTTTACAAGATCTCTGGCTTGCAGGTAATGCTGACTTGTAGGACTGGGCCACATGAAGTAGACAAGCAACGGCTCGAACAAGTGACTTCCAGGTTGAGAACCTGCCGAACCGATGAGATTCCAGGTAATGACTTGAAATCCCTGTATGCAGAGCAGACACTCGAGGACCTGAGCTCCTCGTCGGCATCTGGATCCACCAGTTCGAACGTTTCAGGCCTGTCGATGTGGGGCATCGAACGGTACAAGGAAGCAAGGCCTGTGAACCAGGTAGTGTCCTTAAGATGACTTGAAGCAACGGATCTAGTCGCATGGTATGCAGGATTGAGGTGAGTAGGTACATAGTGCCACTGACTAGGGCAGGTAGATCTTCTTATCCTCAGTATCGGGTTGCTGACGTAGACATAAAAGTGTCCCAGATATATCCCAGTACCACCTTGCTATCAGTGTAGAACTCTGCTTCTTTGGTCTCCAGATTCATCACACCTAAGATAAGCTCGGCCAACTCAACTGCGAGGACAGCAGCGCAGAGTTCCACTCTGGGTACCGTGTGTTTGCTGAGTGGTGCCAGTTTAGTCCAGCTCATCACAAACCCGATGTGGCTCTGTTCATTGACATCTATGGTTTTGAGGTATGCTACTGCTGCGATTGCTTTGACTGATGCGTCGCAAAAGATACAAAGTCTTTGTGTCTTGACTTCTGTGGATGGCACAGGAGCATACAGTCGTTTCACACGAAGGTCGGTCAAGGCTTCGAGAGACCTCTTCCACTCTGCCCACAGGTCTGCCTTTTCTGCTGGCATTGGATCATCCCAATCAGATGTGTCTTGGGTGAAGTCTCTTAGCATCATTTTCCCTTGGACAGTAACTGGAGCTACGAATCCCAGGGGGTCGTATAGACCAGGGGTCCCCAACCGCCGCGGCACAGAACGCTGTACACACTTGGAGCCGGCGGCTGCAGCACTGTAGTGACAGCTGCAGCCGCAGACTTCAAGAAGACATCCATACTTACCTACCGTCGCTGCAGGTCCCTGCGTCCCTGTCGGCAGCGGCAGCTTCCTCCTGTGCGCAGCGGTGACGTAATACCGCTCATTAAGGTAATGAATATGGATGTGACGCCACTCCCATAGGCGTGGCGTCCATATTCATGCCCTTAATGAGCGGTATTACGTCACTGCTGCGCACAGGAAGAAGCGGCCGACAGGGACGCAGGGACCTGCAGCGACGGAGCGAGGAGGGTAAGTATGATGGGAGGGTGGAGCGGAGCCATGTATACAGGGGGGGAGGACGGGGAGCCATGTATACAGGGGGGGAGGACGGGGGAGCGGAGCCATGTATACAGGATGGAAGGGTGGAGCGGAGCCATATATACAGGATGGGGGGGAGCGGAGCCATGTATACAGGGGGGAGGACGGGGGAGCGGAGCCATGTATACAGGATGGGAGGGTGGAGCGGAGCCATGTATATAGGGTGGGAGGGTGGGAGCGGAGCCATGTATATAGGATGGGAGGATGGGAGCGGAGCCATGTATATAGGATGGGAGGGTGGAGCGGAGCCATGTATATAGGATGGGAGGATGGGAGCGGAGCCATGTATATATGATGGGAGGGTGGGAGTGGAGCCATGTATATAGGATGGGAGGATGGGAGCGGAGCCATGTATACAGGATGGGAGGGTGGGAGCGGAGCCATGTATACAGGATGGGAGGTTGGGAGTGGAGCCATGTATATAGGATGGGAGGA
Source organism: Oophaga sylvatica (assembly GCA_033576555.1). NCBI lineage: Eukaryota > Metazoa > Chordata > Amphibia > Anura > Dendrobatidae > Oophaga > Oophaga sylvatica. The sequence continues at coordinate 387,881,087 of JARQOD010000005.1, read as the reverse complement.
TGGGAGCGGAGCCATGTATACAGGATGGGAGGTTGGGAGCGGAGCCATGTATACAGGATGGGAGGGGGAGCGGAGCCATGTATACAGGATGGGAGGGTGGGAGCAGAGCCATATAAACAAGGGTGGGAGCAGAGCCATGCATACAAGGGTGGGAGCGGAGCCATATAAACAAGGGTGGGGGCGGAGCCATGTATACAGGATGGGAGGTTGGGAGCGGAGCCTTGTATACAGGATGGGAGGGTGGGAGCGGAACAATGTATACAGGATGGGAGGGTGGGAGCGGAGCCATATAAACAAGGGTGGGAGCGGAGCCACGCATACAAGGGTGGGAGCGGAGCCTTGTATACAAGGGAGTCACATTCACATTATAAATGTTATAATTAAATGATGAGTATGCACTACTACTAAACTACAACCCTGTCCATAGCCCCGCCCCTTATGACCAAAGCCCCACCCCTGCCACACCTCCATCCCCACCCTGCCGGGCCATGGAAGAATGGTCTTTCTTGAAGCCAGTCCCTGGTGCAAAAAAGGTTGGGGACCACTGGTATAGACTATTCACGAAAGAAAGAACTCCTCTGCGCGTGAAGGGTTTCTCATTTTTACTGATCTGAAAGGTGAAGGCATCCGTCTTCAGATCCCAAATCAATCCAAGACTCCGCTGCATGGGAAGAGTGTCGATGCTTAGGTCTAGGTCCTTTAGATCGCTGGAATTGTCTTGAGAGGGAAATGCTTCCATCAACTCTCGACTGTTGGAGGAAATCTTGTGTAACCTTAGGTTAGACTGAGCGAGCATTTCTTGAGCCCTTTTTAGTAGACTGATTGCAGCCTCATTTGTTGGTGTGGACTTCAAACAGTTGTCTACGTAGAAGTCCTTTTCTACTAAGGATCTGACATCTGACCCATACTTTTCTTCGCCTTCTTTGGCAGAATTACGGAGGCCGTAGATAGTGACTGCTGGGGAAGGGCTGTTCCTGAAGATGTGTACCCTCATCCGGTACTCTGTGATGTCTTTGTCTGGGTCGTTTTCACGGTACCAGAAGAACCTCAAGTAGTTTCTGTGTTCCTCTTTACGAGAAAACAGTGGAACATCTGTTGTATGTCAGCCATAAATGCCACCGTATCTCTGCGGAAAGAGAGTAGTACTTCCAGAAGTCTGTTGTTGAGGTCTGGACCCGACAGTAGGACATCATTTAATGAGACATCTTCAAATTTGTCACTTGAGTTGAATACCACTCTTATTTGACCTGGCTTCTTGGGATGGTATACTCCGAAGATGGGCAGGTACCAACACTCCTCTGAGGGCCGAAGTGCAGGTGCAATCTCTGCGTGGTTGTTCTGGAATATCCTTCCCATGAAGGTAAAGAAGTGTTCCTTTGTCTAAGGTGACTTCTTAAGCTTGTGTCTGAGGGAGATGAATCGGCTGTAGACCAGTTCCCTGTTGTTGGGTAGGCGCCTTCTCTGAGGTCGAAATGGTAATGGTGCGACCCAACTGTTCGATTTGTCTTTGACTATTTGTCTATCCATGATGTCCAGGAACATCCTATCTTCTATGGACATCGCTACCTAGTCGTCTTCCTTTGTCCTATGGATGACTGTACATCCCATGTGGTCTTGTTCACCTTCACAGGCGTGGTCTTCGTTGGTAGGTACTGAGAAAGGGCAAGGTAGGGGAGCGCTGTTTGGCAATTACCAGCAGACTATTGTGACATGGCCGGAAGAGGATCGGATTAGATACACGACTCAGCAGACAGTATCACACAGGATAGGATTAGATACATGGCTCAGCAGACAGTATCACACAGGATAGGATTAGATACACGGCTGAGCAGACAGTAACACACAGGATAGGATTAGATACACGGCTCAGCAGGCTGTCACACAGGATAGGATTAGATACATGGCTCAGAAGACTGTATCACACAGGATAGGATTAGATACATGGCTCAGCAGACTATCACACAGGATAGGATTAGATACACGGCTCAGCAGTTGGTAACACACAGGATTGGATTAGATACATGGCTCAGCAAACTATCACACAGGATCGGATTAGATACACGGCTCAGCAGACTGCATCACACAGGATTGGATTAGATACATGGCTCAGCAGACTGTCACACAGGATAGGATTAGATACACGACTCAGCAGACAGTAACACACAGGAAAGGATGAGATACACAGCTCAGCAGGCTGTTACACAGGATAGGATTAGATACACGGCTCAGCAGACTGTATCACACAGGATAGGATTAGATACATGGCTCAACAGACAGTAACACACAGGACAGGATTAGATACGTGGCTCAACAGACAGTATCACACAGGATAGGATTAGATACATGGCTCAGCAGACAGCAATATACAGAATAGGATTAGATACACGGCTCAGCAGACTATCACACAGGATCAGATTAGATACACGGCTCAGCAGACTGTATCACACATGATAGGATTAGATACACAGGTCAGCAGACAGTAACACACAGGATAGGATTAGATACACGGCTCAGCAGACTGTATCACACAGAATTGGATTAGATACATGGCTCAGCAGACAGTAACACACAGGATAGGATTAGATACACGGCTCAGCAGATAGTAACACACAGGATAGGATTAGATACACGGCTCAGCAGACTGTATCACACATGATAGGATTAGATACACAGGTCAGCAGACAGTAGACAGGATCAGATTAGATACATGGCTCAGCAGACTGTATCACACATGATAGGATTAGATACACAGATCAGCAGACAGTAACACACAGGATCGAATTAGATACACGACTCAGCAGACAGTTTCATACAGGATAGGATTAGATACACGGCTCAGCAGACAGTAACACACAGGATAGGATTAGATACATGGCTCAACAGACAGTATCACACAGGATAGGATTAGATACATGGCTCAGCAGACAGTAATACACAGGATAGGAGTAGATACACGGCTCAGCAAACTATCACACAGGATTGGATTAGATACACAGCTCAGCAGACTATATCACATATGATAGGATTAGATACACAGGTCAGCAGACAGTAACACACGATAGGATTAGATACACGGCTCAGCAGACTGTATCACACAGGATCGGTTTAGTTACACGGCTCAGCAGACTGACTCACATATGATAGGATTAGATACAGAGGTCAGCCGTCAGTAACACTCAGGATTTCATGGGCCACGGGCGAAAGAGTCTCAGTGGGCCCCTTTAACACATACCACAATTTATTATGCACAGATACGGCAGAGATATATAGGTATAGTACAATGCCAAATACTTCACTTCTTACATTACATGAGTGATATCAATTGTAAATTCTACAATAGCTCAAAAGACAAACAATATAGTCATCCATACAGTATTATGGGCACCACATAGAGCTCCATACAGAATAATGAACCCCATATAATGCTCCATATATAATGGACCCTATAAGATGCTCCATATATAATAGGCCCCAAATGATGCTCCATATATAATGGGCCCCATATGATGTTCCATATATAATGGGCCCCATATGATGTTCCATATATAATGGGCCCCATATGATGGTCCAGTATATGATGAGCCCCATGTAATGCTCCATATATGATGCTCCAGTGTATGATGGGCCCCATGGAATGCTCCATATATGATGCTCCAGTGTATGATGGGCCCCATATGATGGTCTCCATATATTGCGCCTAAATAAAAAATGAAATACTCACCTCTCCTCACTGGCCGCTGCTCTGCTAGAAGCACCGGCCCCCGGTACTGGCGCAGACACTGGGTCCCCATAGCATGCCGTTGTCCCCAACTGTGAGTGGGCCCCCCCCACCTGCTCAGGGCCCCGGCACTTGCCCGAGTGCCCCGGTGTTGATGCTGGCCCTGGATACACGGCTCAGCAGACAGTATCACATAGGAAAGGATTAGATACACGGCTCAGTAGACTGTATCACACAGGATAGCATTAGGTACACAGCTCAGCAGACAGTATCACACAGGATAGGATTATATACACGGCTCAGCAGACAGTATCACACAGGATAGGATTAGATACACAGCTCAGCAGACTGTATCACACAGGATAGGATTAGATACACAGCTCAGCAGACAGTATCACACAGGATAGGATTAGATACACAGCTCAGCAGACAGTATCACACAGGATAGGATTAGATACTCAGCTCAACAGACAGTAACACACAGGATAGGATTAGATACACGGCTCAGCAGACAGTATCACACAGGATAGGATTAGATACACAGCTCAGCAGACAGTATCACACAGGATAGGATTATATACACAGCTCAGCAGACAGTAACACACAGGATAGGATTATATACACAGATCAGCAGACAGTAACACACAGGATAGGATTAGATACACGGCTCAGCAGACAGTATCACACAGGATAGGATTAGGTACACGCTCAGCAGACGGTATCACACAGTAGAGAATTAGATACACAGCTCAGCATATGGTATCACACAGGATAGGATTAGATACACAGCTCAGCAACAGGATGTGCCAAAGGAGATATTTTCATTCCAAGAATTCCACTCTTTCCATCTGATTTCCCTTTTGATTTTAAACGCCTCCAGTTTCCACTTCGACCGCCATTTGCAATGTCCATTAACAAGGCTCAGGGACAGTCCTTGAAAGTAGTAGGGATCGATTTGTAATCTCCATGCTTTTCTCATGGTCAACTTTACTGGCCTGTTCAAGAGTTGGAACTGCCAAAAATCTGTTCATCTTTGCACCAAAAAGATAAACCAAAAATGTTGTTTATCGAAAGGCTCTTGAATGAGTTGAAAATAAAATACTATCAACACTTGGGTAATCATTTAGTTAATTTGTGTTGCAAATCTGTAGTGTTGAATATATGATGTGAAATGTTTTTATGTGCAATATAATCATTATAATTTGTTATAACTAACCACAGTTAGTTACTATGCTCGGGCAAGGCTGGGATCTTCAGCTAGTTTTATATATATATTTGTATCATTACATACCAGTCATTGAGGCATCAGATATACATGCAAAAAAGTAAAGGGCTTAGCCATCTGGTTACTTTAAGTAAATGCTTTACAGCTGTAAGGCATTTAGGTGAAATGATAATAGTGGAACCTGCCTCCATATAACCCCTTTCTTTTGGGCTAAGGTTGTGCTATGTATTTTAATATTTTATATGATATTCACTTAAACTGCCACTAGTGGGCAGTGTAGCACAGTGTTTACACAGTGATGTTATGGGCAGTGAGAAAGTCTAGTTGTATAATTATTAATTATATTATCAGTGTCATTCATATATGATATGCCAAACCAAATTAGCAGCAATAGATTATAAAGGAGAAACACCTATGATGAAGAAGCAAATATCACCCTGAAGAAGCAAATATCACCTGTGTGAAATGTATGTAGGGGTGGCCGGTGTTCCCCTACATCCTCTACATTGGGTAATTTATTCTTTGGCTAATGTTGTTTCATGATTTTTCTGGGGGTGGTGCGGTCAAGCCTCTTTTTTTACCAGGGAATTTTCCAACATTGCTTTATTATATAGAGGTTTTCTGTGCCCCACTTCACATGTTATTTTGTGTGCCTTTGCTACCAGCTTTTCTTTTTTGGTGTGCTGGGTCTGGCCTATTTTTGCCTTCTGGTGGTCGATATGTAATTGGTATGGCAGGGTGCCTATTCTCTTACATGTGCATTACTACCTGTCATGTCGCCTATGCGTCTGGTAATCTGACCAGCCTCAGCATGCCTCTACCCAGGGGTTACTGACAATAGAGCTATACCGGCCTTTCTTTTCCGGGTAATGGTCATTATTTTCCCGTCATTTTGCACTCATCATGTGACTATTTTATAAAGTTTGTCTCATCCTAATATATGTCCTTTTGTAATTAATAAAATTGTGGCTATTTATGCAGCAATTGGTGACTTGGTTTTTCTCCGTTTTTCCTGATGGAAAGACTATGTTGTCTAGGGCGGCAACAACCAGTTACGCATTTTGACAAAGCCTTCAAAAGTATATGAAGGGATCCTTACAATAAAATATGAGAATAGAAAAAAGTAGAGGTAATTACTTTAAAATGATGATATTTAAATTGTAGCTGTGCTTTGACATGAACCTGTGACATAAAACCTGTAGAAAATTAGGGTTCCCTGAATAACCCACAAATTAGAACTGCTTTTGATGCACATACCAGTTTAAAATGTCCAGGAACGGTCCTGATCCTCATGCACTTTAACATCTTCATTCATGTGGCTGTAACTGTATGTACTGAGCTGGCTGTAGCTGTAAACCATTTAGATGTGTTGTCAATCACTGACAAAGGCATTTAAATTACGTCATCACCAGTGTGTTAACGAACCGGCTCCTATCAGCCTCCCCACTGAATGCTGCAGTTGCTGCCATCTTGGGTACTCGTGAAATTCAGCTTCAGGCTGAGCTTCAAAGAAGACCTTGAATTCTACTATAAATTGCAGTCTAGTGGGTAAGGTTTCTCCTTGTGGAGAGTGACATACCAGCTCTGGCGTGTCGAGGTAAGGAGGCTTAAGGGTATGCCACACTGAACAATATCGCTAACGGGATCGCTAAAAAACGTCACTATTTAGCGATCCCGTTAGCGATGTTGTTCAGTGCGGCAGCTGCCAGCGACGAGCTTCCTGCTGTGATCTCGCTCGTCGCTGGAATCGTTCCGGACCCTATTTTCTCGTCGGCGCTCCCGCTGGGTAAGTATATATCGCTAGTGTGGCACCTTTTCTTAGCGATTTAGCGGTACTTTTGTACCGCTAAAGTCGTTAAGAAGATCGCTAACGGCGATAGCGTCGTTAACTATATCGCTAAATGTGGCCGCACTTAGCGATATAGAAACAATCCCGCTAGCGGTCGCATTAGTATGCGTCGTTATTGTGATCGCTAGCGGATTGTTTAGTGTGGCAGTACCTTTATTCGCCGTGCAATGCTCCTCTGGGAAATTTTAATATGCAAATTGCCTCTTCAAACAAAGAGGACTTGTACTCTATAGCGCCACCTATTGGAAGCAGCGATCCTACAAGTCACAATCAACCCTTTAACGAGTCTTGTAATATGACTTAGGATAAAAGCCAAATCAGAATCTCCATTTGCAGACACGGTGTTTCGGACTATTGGTCCTCGTCAGTGCAAAGTAGGAGAGATCTGATTTGGCTAGATGAGAGGCTCTGGACTGGGGTACGGCGAATAAGTATCCTTACCTCGACACGCCAGAGCTGGTATGTCACTCTCCACAAGGAGAAACCTTACCCCCTAGACCCCAGTCCAGAGCCTCTCATCTAGCCAAATCAGATCTCTCCTACTTTGCACTGACGAGGACCAATAGTCCGAAACACCGTGTCTGCAAATGGAGAATCTGATTTGGCTTTTATCCTAAGTCATATTACTCACTATCCGTGCCCCTCGGACCCCTTCTGTCCTTCCAGAAGCTTCCTTTGTCTCTTTCTTACTACTATCTTTCTTTACTATATAAAATTTCCATGTTGAAAATGCAGCTAACAATGTCCGGACCGAGGAGAGAGAGAGAGAGAAGAAGAGAGAGAGAGAGAGAAAGAGAGAGAGAGAGAGATAGAGAGAGACCTTGGATTCCGGATCAGTTTTCTGATGGATTTGTCAAAACACTGGTCCAGCTCCATAGATTTGTATTGTTTCCGGCAGCCTGAAGCGCCGATTCAGGCACTATCAGGCGGCTCCGGAAAAAAAAAAACGTTGCAGCCAGCGTCTTGTCCGGCCGCCGGAATGTACATTTCCGACGGATCCGGACAAAAACGGATGCAACGCAGTGACATCAGGCGCGATCCGGCGCTAATGTAAGTCAATGGTAAAAAAACACGCCGGATCGCGCCTGATGTCAAAAGACTGATGTGTGAAAGTAGCCTTAAGCAGGTAACTCATCATTGCCCTGCGATTATGTCAGTGATTAAATGATGCTGTCAGAGATTGACAGTGGTTTTTAAATGGTAAACAGTCTAGGTCATTAGAGACAGATTCCAAGTAATATAGCCGGCATCTGCCCCTGCCACGTGTTTAGAGACCTCAGTTCCCAAGTTCTCTCCACACGTGATCACTCCAGCAATCAGGTTCATGTAGTGATATTATGTTGGTTAATAACCCCATTAATGGCAGCTAAGACATTTCCACGCATGTATTTCTGTGCGTGGCCCTCACAATTAATATTTAATAAATTGAGATGCTTTGAATTTATTTTATCATTTTGTCACCATTTGCATATCATAGACATGTCTATTAACACTTTTCATTCCCGGTATTACAGTTTCAGTGTTGAGTAGTTTATATGGAAGATAAGTTAGTAGATATAAGGACAGTGTGTATAATGATTTAATTCTTACAAGATGTACAGTTGACACCAGAAGTTTACATACACTATATATGTCAGGTTTTTCTCAATACCTGACATGAAATCAGAATAAACCTTTCTCATTTTAGGTCAACTAGGATTACCATAATTATTATTATTTACCAAATGCCAGAATAAAGACAGAAAATGTTTTAAGGCATTTTTATTACTTACTGCAAAGTCAAAAGTTTACATATATTTCATTAGTGTTTGGTACCATTGCCCTTATACTGAATGACTTGAGTCAAACGTTTGGGATATCCTTCCACAAGCTCTTTCTCACTTTATTCTGGCATTTGGCAAATATTAATAATTATGGTATTCCTGATTGACCTGAAAAGGGAAAGGTTTATTCTGATTTCATGTCAGATATTGAGAAAAACATGCACTTGTGTATTTTTATATAGTTATGTAAACTTCTAGTTTCAACTTTACATAGCATCACAGTATCTTCCAGCAATCACAGAGGGATTAAAGAATAAGAGTTTTAGATGCATTTTGCCTTTTACGTTATTAATGTACACTAAAGGCCCTTTTGTTATCTCTGATATTTAGTTTATATTTTTAGTCATATAGACCTTAAATTACGGTATTAATATAGCTGCAAGACACAGATCTAAGCCAAGTATGAAAGTAAGGTCGAAAATATGCATATCCACAAGAGGGCGCTAGCACACTGAAAAGCACAGAGAGAATTTTCTTTGAATTTTTTTTATTTATTTCTAATATCCAACTAAGGAATAAAACACGTGGAATCACAGCTCTATAATCTGTACAGGTAAAAAATAGATAACCACAATAACTAGAATAAAAACATATAACTTCATTTATTTGTTATACAGATATAATTTTTCTAACAAGTTAAACGCAATTAAAAAATTTGTTAGATGGAGTCACCCAACTAAGGTCATTGGTATTTTATGTGATATACCAACACAAAATAGCAAGTATTTGTGAAGTGTAAAGAAAACAATACATGGTTTCCTAATTATTTAATAAAACTAAAAATTGTGACTTGCATTTATATTCAGCCCCTTGTTGTCTGATATCCCTAAATAAAATCCTGAGTGACCAATTGCATCCAGAAGTCACATAATTAGTTAATTGAGTCCACCTTTGTGTAATTTATTCTCAGATAGTGTGGAACCCCTGGGGTCCAGTTGCCACAGAGGTACTGCACCTCATCAAGAGGTGTGGTATCCCACTCTCGGGTATGGAGGGGGCACTACCCAGGACTCTAACACTCACACCCAACGCACACCAGTTCAGTCAGGGTATCTGGGCGTACCCTTTGGGAGGATGGCCTCATCCCAGTCTGGGTAGAAAAGGGTGTTGGGGAGTGGGTGGGAATGTAGAAAAAGGGTGAGGAGCTTAAGAAGCGGTAAGAAGTCAGTTGGTCTGAGGAGACCAAAGGAGAAGGAGTGAAAGAGAAAAGCAGGGGAGAGAATTGAGAGGGAGAGACAGAAGGAAGCTCCCGAGAGGACAGAAGGAGTCCTAAGGGCACGGATAGTGAGGAATCCATTCATTGGGCCTGTATTCACCGGCGTGGTCGGTGGAGGGACCAGGTCACAGTAAGGGGACCAGCCCCAAAACTAGTGGAGAAACTAAGGACTCAGCTAGAAAACCAGAGGCTGCAGTATCTGCATGTGCTGCAGCCACATCCAACACATTCGCTGAAAAGGCAGACATATAGGATCCAGAGGTCTGACCAACGTTGCCCGACAAGATCCGAGTCTACTTGCTCAGGACACTGTATGTGAAGACGCAGGGCAGGAGAGGCGGTAGCCAGCGTAGTGAGATGGCCAGGAAAGGAACATCTAAGGGAGCCCTGGCGACGTGCACCGCAAGCTACCTGAGAGCTGACTGGACCACAGACCCTGAGGACACAGCACCCCGGCTGGGAATTGTAACATCAGAACTGTGAGTAAAAACTGTGAAAACTGCACACTGCTGTGTCCTCCTGTTTATTTGCTGAGTCACCTCAGCCCTGCACTACAACAACCATTATCACCATCTTAAACACTATCACTGCCCTGGGGAATAGCTCTGCCTGTGGAGAGCTGAACCAACTCTGTTGTGTCAACAACTGCCCCAATGAACTGAATCTGCAGCCAACACCTTTTTTGCCGAATACCTCATGTGGCGTCACAAACTATCTTTCATAAACTTTAATTCTCCCTTAATCATCACATTTTCATAGCACGCCCAGGGCGACGGACAGGGTCACTGCTGCCGTGACACATCCCCTTAAGACCTGGCCCAGTACCAAGTACTTCCCCCGACCCTGGTGGGCACTCCAATAGCAAAATAAAGGAGAAATAAATTGGCCCTCCCGGGAGAGATATAAAACCAGGAATTTCTTTATTGATATCTTCATCACAAATCACATGTGTATCGCATGTCCTTAGTCATCGCTAGCAGTGAAGTGGATCCCACATAATACATGAGTGGAGAACACGCTAAACAAAGCAAAACCTTCTAATTTATTCTCAGTATAACTTTTCTGTGAGGGCTTCAGAGGATTGTTTGACAACATTAGGGATCAAACAGCAGATAAAGTTGTAGAGAAGAGTAAAGCAGGGTTATAAATATAAGTAGTCCACAGAGCACTGTTCAATCCATCATTCAAAAATAGAAGGAGTATAGCACCTACCAAAACATGGCAATTCACCTAAATTGACATCCCAGGCAAAGAGAGCTCTAATTAGAGAAACAGCCAAGAGACCCATGGTCTTTCTAGAGGAACTGCAGAAATTCACAGCTCAGGTGGGAGAATCTATTAGTTGTATACTAAACAAATCTAGTCTTTTTGGAAGAACAGCAATAAGAAAGTAATTTTTGAAAGCAAGCCATAAGAAGTCCCGCTTTCATTTTGCAAAAAGCCATGCAGGGGGCAAAGCTAGCATGTGGAAGATGAGACCAAAGTAGAACTTTAAGGGCTAAATTCAAAACACTATGTGTGACAAAACTCTAACATTGCATATCACCCTGGAACATCATCCCTACTGTGAAACATGGTGGTGGCAGCACTATGCTGTGGGGATGCTTTTCTTCAGCAGGGAGAAGGAAGCTGGTCAAAGTTGGAGGAGAGATTGACGAGGCTAAATATAAGGCAATCCTGGAGGAAAACCTGTTAGAGGCTGCAAAAAACATGAGACTGGGGTGTAGGAATAGTTCTAACCCCAAAGACATAGAGTCAGTTAGAACTAAGAGGAGGAACAGTACCTTTCTAAAGTAGAGGTGTCCCCTCAGTCACCGTAGTAAGGTGCTCCTGGAAACTAAATGAAGATGTTGCAGTCTTAACAGACTGGTGGGTAGGAGGGAACACTGTCCCGGGCAGTGACAGCTGCTCTGTATACCTCGCTTCAGCGGTCAGCGGTGAGCCCGTCACAATGGGTAGGTTCAGCATGCTTGTTACAAGTGCAGGACATGTGTGACATCACGTGACCGTAGTACGGAGTGTGCATGTGTGTCCATCATCTCCCTAGAAGATGATCCTTGTTCCTCCTCTTAGCTCTAACTCTATGTTTTAGGGGTTAGAACTATTCCTAACCTCTCTACTGCTGAGTACAGCATCTACTCTAAAGCCTGCACTAGTGCACCTTTGATACAGATTCCCCATGCTAATTACGATATACATGGGACACGCCCTCAACCATGAAACCACAAAAACACTAGTGCACGCCCTTATCATCTTCCGCCTCGACTACTGCAACCTCCTACTGTCTGGCCTCCCCTCTAGCACTCTGGCACCACTCCAGTCCATCCTACACTCTGCTGCCTGACTAATCCACCTGTCTCCCCGCTATTCCCCAGCCTCCCCCCTATGCCAGGCCCTTCACTGGCTTCCTATTGCCCAGGCTTCAGTTCAAAACCCTAACCATGACATACAAAGCCATCCACAACCTTTCTCCTCCATACATCTGTGACATGGTCTCCCGCTACCTACCCACAAGCAACCTTCGATCCTCTCAAGATCTCCTTCTCGACTCCCCCCTCATCTCTTCTTCCCACAACCGCATACAAGACTTCTCCCGGGCTTCCCCCATACTCTGGAACTCCCTGCCGCAAAACATCAGACTTTCACCAACAACGGAAACCTTCAAGAAGAACCTGAAGACCCACCTGTTCCGACAAGCCTACCTACAGCCTACAGTGATCCTCAGTCTACTGAACCATCGCACGACCAGCTCTACCCTTTCCTAGTGTATCCTCACCCATCCCTGCAGACTGTGAGCCCTCGCTCCTTCTGTACTTGTGTGTCCCTTGTCTAGCACACGTTTATTGTACCTGTCTATATTTTCCCTTTTCATATGTAAAGCGCCATGGAATAAATGGCGCTATATAAATGTGTAATAATAATAATAATAAAAAATAATAAAAATTCACATTCACTTGTAGCATGTGATTGACTGTAATTAACTCTCTACTAATTTTAGCATGCTAACTCAGCTAATCACCTAACTCTATGTGGGCAACCGATTGCAGTCTGCATTGATTTATTTATGACAGTTTTTATCCATTGTGCCTTACCAAATTTGGTGTATTTCCATTAAGTTTACTTAATCCCATTAGGACAAAAGATTTAAGCGCAAACATCTTTTACTCTTTTTTTTATTTTAAACTGACAACTGTGTGGCTATTGTCTTTGTTTTGCTGCTAAATCTCTTGGGCATATTAGTGCTACTGTTCATAGCTATATTTTTAAATCCTGGAAAATGCCTTAAGCCCCTCCCTAACATATGTTGTACATTTTCATGATATGATGGCTCCCTGATTGTGATGTGGTCTCACAAGCCAAGCCCACATCTTTCCTGGCCGATGATTGCTGTGATAATCAGTCATCAGCTGCCTCTAACAGCCTTGGCTGGAAAATAACTATGCCCATGTCTGTTAACTTGTTAAATACCATTGTCAGTGTCTGACAGCGACATTTAATGCGCTGGCAAGGGTAATGAGTCATTCTATACACCCATAAGTATACCCATAATGCGATTGCGAGGCGCCGATGGTTTGCCATAACAGCAGGGAGTCTGCTGAAGACGCCAATGCCTGTCATAACAGAACCACTATGAAAGCCATTAAAAATAAAGAAATTAAAAAAACATTGAAAATACACATATTTGATATTGTTGCATTCATAAAAGGACGATCTACCAAAATGTAAAATAAATTAATTAATCCGATCAATAAACAGCGTCATGAGAAAAAAAAACACCAGAATTACAGTTTTTCAACTGTCAACACTGCAAAAACAGGCGATAAAAACATCATATACCCATTGTATAAAGGTACTAATGAAAACGTCATCTCAGGGAGCAAAAATAAAGAGTAACACACTTACAGGTCTCAGAGAATGGTAGCAAAAGAAAAATTTTTAATTTTTACAGACTTCCCAATTTTTTTCACCACTTAAATAACTATATATCTTTGGTATCTGCATAATCAGACTGACCAGGAGAATCATATTGCTAGGCCCGTTTTACCATATTAGTGAACATGATAAATGAAAAGAAACAATTGCGGAATTGAGCTTTTTTCACTATTTCACTGCACTTGGAATTTTTTTTCCTGCTTTTCAGTACATCGCATGACAACTCATCTCGTAAAAAGCAAGCCCTCATATGGCTGTGGATGGAAAAAAAAAAGGTAAAGCTTTTGGAAGAAGGGGGAGGAAAAAACAAAAGCGGAAAATCGGGAAGAAATTTAAGACTTGACCCATTTTGAGATTTAAGGATTAGGCAATATTTTTGATTTTGTTTATTTCAATGCTGTATTCCACAATATATAATTTTTTTCTTTTGATGTAGCTATAGTTTTTGTGCAATAATTTTGGCATATGTTTAATTTATCAATGTTTTTCATAATTTCTGAATAGAGAAAACCATAAAAACAGCAATACTATCTCAGATTACTGTCTGTTTGCATTATTTATTATATTACTTAAATGGTTAAAAAGGTTACTTTATTCTAAGGATCAGTACAAGTAAGGCAGTGCCAATATGTACAGTTTTAGTTACATTTAAGTATGTTCATTTAATGAAAATGTATTTTTTGTTGTAGCCCAGGACCATAACTTTTTTTTTCATATAGTAACTGTATTTTTTTTTATTAAGGTAGATCATTACTTCACAAGTTTTATCCATTTTTTGTATGAGAGAATGGAAAAAAAGCAACAAATCCACCATCCTTTCTACCTTACAGCAAGCGCTTTGCGGTATAAATAAGAAGTTCACTATTTTATTCAGGTCATTACAATTGTGACAATGTCAAACATTTTTGCTATGGTGAACTTTTTTTTGTTTTGTTTTTTTTTGGTAGGTAGTTAGGCTGTAAACCTAATTTTACTTTTCTAGGAGGCATTGCAAGAAGATACTGTGCAGGGCCGGCGTCAGCACCCGGCGCACCAGGGCAAGTGCCGGGGCCCTGAGCAGGCTGGGGGGCCCACTTGACGTCAGGGACATCGGCACACTATGGGGACCCAGTGTCTGTGTCGACTCCTGTTAGTGGGCCCCCCCGCTTGCTCAGGGTCCTGTCATTGGTGATACTTACCTCTCCCCGTTCCATCTTCTGACTGTGACGTTCAGGTCAGAGAACGCTATGACGTCACGTCTGTGCACCCTCTGCCTGAACAGTCACAGTGCAGAGAGCTGGAAGATGGCGACGCTGAGGAATCCGGAGCAGAGCAGCAAGGAGAGGTGAGTATTTCATATTATTTTTTCTATGTTTGGAGCATTATATATAGGGACCATCATACACTGGTATGAGACCCATTATACACTGGAACATCATATATGGGGCCCATTATACACTGAAGCATCATATATGGGGCCAATTATATATGGATCATTATATGGGCCCATCATATACTGGAGTATTATATGGAGTCTATCATATACTGTACGGAACATTATATGGGCCCCTTTATGTATTGAGCAATACATGGGGCTCATTATTCTTTATTGAGCAATATATGGAGCCTATTATATACTGTATGGAGCAATATATGGGGCCCATTATACAGTATGGAGCAGTATATGGGGTCCATTATTCTGTATGGAGCAATATATGGGGCTTATTATATACTGTATGGAACAATATATGGGCTCATTATTCTGCATTGAGTAATATGTGTGGCTCATTATTCTGTATGGAGCAAAATATGGGGTTCATGATTCTGTATGGAGCAATATATGGTGCCCATAATACTGTATGGAGCATTATATGGGCTCATTATCCTGTATTAAGCATTGTATGGGGTGCATTATTCTGTATGGAACAATATATTGGGCTCATTATTCTGTATGGGTCACTATGTGTTGCCCATAATACTGTATGGAGCAATATATGGGGCTTATTATTCTGTATGGAGCACTATGTGGTGCCCATAATACTGTATTGAGGACTATACTGTCCGGTTTTTGAGCTATTATAGAATTTACAATAGATATCACTCATGTAATGTAAGAAGTGAAGTATTTGGCATTGTTCTATACCCATATTTCTCTGCCGTATCGGAGCATCATGAATTGTGGTATGTGTTAAAGGGGCCCACTGAGACTCTTTCGCCCGGGGCCCACGAAAACCTGGAACCTGCCCTGATGCTGTGCCTGAGTCTGTCTGATGACCATTATGAGCTTGTACCGTGGTGTCATAACTCAAGGCTGACGTTCATTAATAGTATGGTGCACCAATCAGGTAGAAGCAACTTAGTAAAGGGGCAAACCAGCTATTATTTGTGCGAATAGTGCTATTGTTTGATTACTCATCGCGGTGGGAATATTTTTGTACTGGCTAATAGGAGAATAGGTATTTCGCTATACTATGCTGTCCATAAGCAGGGCAGCACAGTGTGATGACAGACCCTTTCCTCTTGGGAGCGATTATACTTTTCTAACTGAAGAAATTTTGCCATTAGGAATGACTGTGTCACACAGACTATACAGTCCACTTTCCCAAGACATTCCTTTGAGAATTCTCACTTTGTCAGTACACTCTTAACATCCAATAATTCTTCTACGTCCTTGTGAGACTAAATGGCAGGCAGCCATTTAATCAGACCAAACATACACAAACGGGTTGACATATTCTTCACTTGGTGTGTACATCCTGTCCAGGAGGACCCCTCCTGCTCCAGACAATAGCGCCAACACAAAACACATTGGAAGTTCAAGTATACAAAACCATTGTCATATATGAGTAGAAGAATACAGTGCAACGGCGTGATACTAATACTAATAGGTGACGTCTGGAAAATAAGACATGATACAGCAATATTGCAAAATGTCAGTGCATCCTGGCTGTCTTTAACAAATAAATAGGATTAATCTCCACCTCTCCCATTCCACTGCTATTTAAAGCCATGTTTACACTTGGAAACTGCTCTATGCTGAGCATTTCATTGGGACCTTTACTGAAACACCTTTCTGTATTGTAATGCGTCTGGAAAAAAAAAACAGGACAGAAAATTTGCTGCTCACATTTTTTTTTAAATTAATTTTTGTTGTTTTTCTATCACACATACATTTTACAAACCCTTTTGTATGTTACAGTGACTTACCCTTGGAGCTTGCTCGCACCTTCATAATTTCCGTCCAAGTGTAATCCGACAGAACATCAGATCGCACTCGGATCAATGTTATTCTATGGGGCCGTACACCTGTCTCAGTAAAAAGTTTGGATTGCACTTGGCTCTGCAAGTCAATGAGTGCACGGAAATCATCAGACTGAACTTGGATGACATCCGATTTCTGTGGACTCACACAAGGGAGAAGATGGAGAAATATTGTTCTCCATCTTCTCCTCAGTGTTATCTGCTGACACTCTGACCAAATTCTGATCAGAGTTTAATTGGAGCGTCATTTACATTGGGGAAAATATTAAGTATTTTATAAACTGTCAAAGAATGGGGAGGTCTGTAATTTTTATCATAGGTACATTTCAAATGTAAGAGACAGAATCTAAGAATAAAAAACAGAAAATCACATTGCATAATTTTTGCATATCTAATTTATTATTACATTTATTACATACATTTTTAGTGAGTTTCCGAAGCATATGCGTTGTTTTTACCTGCTGATTTTCTGCATCTAATGCAATTCTATGGGGAAAAAAAGCTACTTAGGTGCGGTTACGCACTGTAGTATTTAGGAGGTTATGCAACCGGGAACCAAAGGCAAAATAATGACCGTATGAAGAAACTGAGTAGATTGATATTTTAGAAGGGAAAAGATCCATAAATGCATTTATTTAAAACCCTGTTCACTCTGAGCTTTTGAGTCCAGCAAGGGGTACTACTCAGAGACAGATGTCTGTATACTCCTACCAAGGCCGGGGTCACACTTGCGAGAAACTCGCATGAGTCTTGCACTTCAATACCCGGCACTGCCGCCAGCACTCAGATCGAAGCGTTCAGTTGCATAGAAATACATGCAGCTGCACACTCCTGTCCCAAGTGCTGGTGGCAGTGCCGGGTATTGGGGTGCAAGACTCATGCGAGTTTCTCGCAAGTGTGACCCCAGCCTAGTACAGGAAAAAGTGGTAATCATTGTGCGTCACTATCTACTGGACTCCTAAGTGTTTATTTTTATTTTCAATGTTAGGCTGCATTTACACTAGCCGAATGCAGACATTAAACATATAGGCATTCAGCAGTCATTTAATAGCTTGTTTAGACAGGCCTACCACACTTCCAGGACCATAGAACAATTGATAATATGTATTAGTGCTCGCTCACGCTGGCGTATTAGTGCTCACCACACATCTAGATAAATTCCTTCAAGGATGTAGTTTCCTAAATGGAGTCACTTGTGGAGGCTTTCAACTGTTTAGGCACATCAGGGGCTGTGCAAATGCGAAATAGTGTATGCTATCTTTTCTAGCCAATTTTGCGCTCCAAAAGTCAAATGGTGCGCTTTCCGTGCCGAGCCCTGCTGAGCGCTTAAAAAGTTTTTTTTTTTTATCTCATGTAGGATATTTGTGTACTCAGGAGAAATTGCACCACAAACTGTATGGTACATTTTATCCCGTTTCCCTTGTGAAAATGACAAATTTGGGACTAAAGCAACATTTTTGTGGAAAAAATTAAAAATTTCATTTTTTCCTTCCACATTGTTTTAATCCCTGTGATGTACCTAAAGGAATAATATACTTCTTGAATGTGGTTTAGAGCTTGTTGAGGAGAGTATTTTTAAAATGCTGTCACTTTTGGTATTTTCTGTCATATAGCCCCTTAAATTCAAATCAAATGTGCTGTAGTCCCTACAAAATAAATTCTGTCAATTTTGTTGGATGCATGAAAAAATTGCTAATAAACTTTTAACCCTTCTAACTTCCTAACAAATAAATGCCAAAAATGATGCTAATGTAAATAATAGACAAAAAGAAGGACCAGCACATCTAAGCTAGTGTGAATAGGCGCCAACCAAAGAAAGCACAAAAAGATTAAGGTTTGTACCATAACTTACCTAGAATGATTACTCTAGAGCATAGGAATTGCATCTCACACTTTGCACTGACGAGGGGCAGTACCCCGAAACACAGTGTCTGTAAATTGAGATCCTGGTTTGTCTTTTATCCTAAGTCATGTGACAAGGCTCGTTAAAGGGTCGAGATTGACTTTTAGGATTGCTACTTCCAATAGGTGGCACTAGAGTTCTAGTCCTCTTCCTCTCTGAAGAGGCAATTTGCATCTTTAAGAAAATTTGTCATGTGTCACTGCAACTACTCTCTCCTCTTTAACTGGCATGAGATATGCCATTCTTAGTAAATGTGCGTGGCTGAGCTTTATCATGAAGCTCTACTCTCTATAAATAGGAACATATTATATACAAAAGTGGAGAAACAGACTAGGGATAGTTTGATCCTTTTTGATTAAACTTTGCACAACAAGAACTTTTTGACACAAAAGAAACTGTCTAAGGCTGGGGTCACACGTGCGAGAAACTAGCACGAGTCTCGTACCTCAATACCCGGAAATACATGAAATACAAGAAATACATGCAGCTGCACACTCCGGTCCGGTCCGGAGTGCCAGCGGCAGGGCCAGGTATTGAGGAGTGAGACTTGTGCGAGTTTCTCGCAAGTGTGACCCCCGACCTTAGAGCGACAATACATTCGCCTCAGTACCTTTTAATAAAAAAAAACTTTTACAAATTAATAAAGGTAGCAGAAGTCACTGCAGATGTTTCTGGTTACTGTTAAAGAAAGTTTGGTTCGGTTGTAGCTCTGTGTATATTATATCCAAAAGATCACAGTTCTCACACTCTACTTTCATTCTTTCATTCTTGGCTGATTTATTTTCATTGTGACTAGGCTGAAAGAATGGGTTTTGAGATGATGATTACTCAGAAAATGATGATATATCACTACTCTTCCACTGACACAATTATATTGGAGCTAATATCTGTTAGTCTATTGTCTTAATTCTAATATTTCACTTTGATCAAATGCAAATACTGATAGCCTCATTATTTTCTCCAAAGAAAATAACTTTGCAGGAGGTAAAGGGATTGGACTGCAGAGCACTGGGGTAAAGTTATTTTCTCTGATGAAGTCCCTTCCGACTGGAAATGTGGATGATTGATAGTCCGGAGAAGAAAAGGTGAGCACTACCATGAGTCCTGTGTCATGCCAACAGTAAAACATCCTGAGACCATTCATACGTGGGGTTATTTCTCATCCACGGAAGAGGCTCACTCGCAACTTTTCCTAAGAACAATGCCAGTGAAAAAGAATGGTAGCAAAATATCCTCCTTTTGCAACTTCTCTCAACCGTCCAGGACTCAAATGGTGATGAACAACTTTTTTTCCAGAATGATGTAGCTTTATGTCACATGGCAAAAAGTGATAACTACATGGCTCATTAGCAAAACATTGAAATTTTGGGTCTATTGTCAGGAACTCTTAAGATCCTGATCTTATTGAGAACCTATGGTCAAACGGATGGACAAAAAAATTCACAGAAATTGTGATGAACTTCAAGCAGTGATTAAACAAGAATGTACTGTCATCAGTCAGGATTTGGGCCAGATGCTGATATTCAGCTGCTAGGGGGAATTGTAGAAGTCTTGAAAAATGAGAGACAATACAGTAAATAAAAACACTCAAGCAGCGAACTTTGTGAAAACCAAAATTTGTGCTAACCTCAAAACTTTTGTCCATGACTATACCCCCCAATAAAATAGCACCAGTGGAAATGACAGCTTGTATGACACTGCTCAGTCTACAGAAAAATAAAGTTATGACTTTCAAAATTTGGTGGCCAAAAATTGTTTTCCTTAACTGATATTTTTTGAGTGAAAATTAGTAAAACCTAAAAGAACTACATAAATTTGATATTGTCTTTATCATATCTACAAACAGAATTAAGTTAACAAGTCAATTACCGTATACTGAATTGTGAACAATGTTAAATAAAAAAACAAGAATTGCTTTTTTTTGTTAATTCTACCTCTCAAAAAGTGTAATAACTGATCAAAAATTCATCTGTATCACTGAAAACTACATCTTTTCACATAAAAAATGAAAACACAGCTAAAAAAGACTATCTTAATATTTACACCAGTTTATGTAACACAGGGGTGGTGAATCTTTTTTCTGCCAAGGGCCATTTGGATATTTATACCATCCTTCGAGGGCCGTACAAACTCCGCCCACAAAGTACATCCTGACTCTGGCACTGGTCTCAAGGCGTAATCTTGCATTGCATGCCCTTCAATGTTCAGTAGTGAACACTGCGTGTGTGCGCTCACAGATCAAGAAGAAATTAATGAGCTGCAGGCAATCAAAATACAGCTCCCTGCCAAAGCACTGCGGTCCCTGAGAATCTGCCCGGGGGCCGGATAAAAGGTAATCGAGGGCCGTAAATGGCCCTGGGGCCTGAGGTTCCCCATCCCTGATGTAACAATATGGGGGGCTTCTAATATTAGGGTTATAATGAGGGTAAGGTCAGTAATCTAGCCCTGTTCAGGCCTCTGACTTACCCTACCTGATCACGGAGGTTGGCACCTCAGGATTGCAATATGGTTCCACCGCTCACCATCGGCTTTCCCTCAGTGACTCTATTATGCCCTAAATATAATACCAATTAAATGAAAAATTGTGAACACAAATACAAATATTCACATAATCAAAAATGCAGGTTTCACATACCTAAAAGGCCATTAGGATGAGTGTCAAACAGAATATCAATTGACTGGTTCATGTAGCCATCAAAGATTGCATATGTGAACAAGCCAAACATACAGGATTTTACTATGGGAATAACAAACTAAAGATGCCTCAGCTGTTACAAAGCTTTCATCCTATGGTTATCAAATGCCTACATCCACTGGAGTCAGATACTGAGACCCATTAATGTTTCAAGGAGTTCCCTAAATAAATGCTTATAGGGTAGAGATAAGATTAACCTTCCAATGCATGTACACTTTGAGTATTTGCTCAGTATTTTACATCAGCATTTGTAAGCCAAAACCAGGAGTGGAACAAATACTGAACAATGAACATGTGAACATGGTATATAAATAAACTGTCGTAAATAATAGGAATTTCTTTTTTTTAGCTGTGTTTTCATATTTTGGGACCTGCTACAAATTGCTTTGAGTTTCCCCCACATAAAAAATGAAGCCTTCACATAGCTCAGTTGACAAAAGAATGTTAGGCTGTGTTCACACAAAGTGTTTTTGCATGTTTTTTTCTGCAGTATAAAATTCAGGTATTTGCTGCTTTTTTTTCATGCCAATAATGTGTGATTTGTGTACAGTAAATGTTTAATAAAGTTAGTTTTATTCACCAAAAACACCAAAAAATGCAGCAAAATCTGTTTGCTGCATGTTTGCATTTTTTCATTCTTTGGGTGAAAAAAAATGCAAAAATGGTTACTAAAATGACCTGCCACAGATTTCACAGGTGCTGTTGTTCAAGTTCAGTCAGGAAAGAAAAAAAAAAACAAGAGTGTGCATGAGATTTCTGAAATCTTTTCTGCAGAAAAAAATGGTGCAAAAAAAATGCTGCAAAAAACCCACCGTGTGAACATAAACTTATCGCTCTCAAAATATGGTGACTCAAAAGCAAAAGATTTTTTAAACTGTGCATTTTTTGTAAAAAAGTGTTAAACATAAATAAAGTTATATCAATTTTGCATCACATTAACCATGCTGACCCACAGAACACAGTTAACATTTTTATTGTTCAGCACGTGAGCAGCTTATAATTGAAAACATCCCATAGCATTGCTATTTTTTTTCTAGTCCCCCAATAATGAGTTAATAAAGGTTAGGTCAGGGGTCGACAAAGTTGTTCAGAATCTAGGAGCCAGCCAAAAAATTTAGGAGCCAGAATTTTTTTTTCATTTTAATATCATCATTGCCTCCTCCTCATCATCATTGCCTCCCCATCATCATCATGGCTTGACCATCATCATCAATGCCTGCCCATCATCATCATTGCCTCCTCATCATATCATCGCCTCCCCATCATCATCATCGCCTCCCCATAATCATCATCGCCTCCCCATCATCATCATCGCCTCCCCATCATCATCAATGCCTCCCCATTATCATCAGTGCCTACCCATCATCATCAGTGCCTCCCCATCATCATCAATGCCTCCCCATCATCATGAATACCTGCCCATCATCATCATCACCTCCCCATCATCATCATCGCCTCCCCATCATCATCGCCTCCCCATTATCATCAATGCCTCCTCATCATCATCAATGCCTCCCATCATCATCAATGCCTCTCCATTATCATCAATGCCTCCCCATCATCATCAATGCCTCCTCATCATCATCATCGCCTCCCCATCATCATCATCGCCTCCCCATCATCATCATCGCCTCCCCATTATCATCAATGCCTCCCCATCATCATCAATGCCTCCCCATCATCATCAATGCCTCCCCATTATCATCAATGCCTGCCCATCATCATCATCACCTCCCCATCATCATCATCGCCTCCCCATCATCATCAATGCCTCCCCATTATCATCAATGCCTCCCCATCATCATCAATGCCTCCCCATTATCATCAATGCCTCCCCATCATCATCATTGCCTCCCCATTATCATCAATGCCTCCCCATCATCATCAATGTCTCCTCATCATCATCAATGCCTCCCCATCATCATCAATGCCTCCCCATTATCATCAATGTCTCCCCATCATCATCAATGCCTCCCCATCATCATCATCGTCTCCCCATCATCATCATCGCCTCCCCATCATCATCATCGCCTCCCCATTATCATCAATGCCTCCCCATCATCATCAATGCCTCCCCATCATCATCAATGCCTCCCCATTATCATCAATGCCTGCCCATCATCATCATCACCTCCCCATCATCATCGCCTCCCCATCATCATCAATGCCTCCCCATTATCATCAATGCCTCCCCATCATCATCAATGCCTCCCCATTATCATCAATGCCTCCCCATTATCATCAATGCCTCCCCATCATCATCAATGCCTCCCCATTATCATCAATGCCTCCCCATCATCATCAATGCCTTCCCATTATCATCAATGTCTCCCCATTATCATCAATGCCTCCCCATCATCATCAATGCCTCCCCATTATCATCAATGCCTCCCCATCATCAATGCCTCCCCATTATCATCAATGCCTCCCCATCATCATCAATGCCTCCCCATCAACATCAATGCCTCCCCATTATCAGCAATGCCTCCCCATCATCATCAATGCCTCCCCATTATCATCAATGCCTCCCCATCAACATCAATGCCTCCCCATTATCATCAATGCCTCCCCATTATCATCAATGCCTCCCCATCATCATCATCACTGCCCTCCCCACCACCATCACACAGACAGCACCGCAGCACACAAGCACTCTCTCACATACACACACAAAGCACCGCACTACATACACACACACTGATACAGACACACACACAGACACACAGACACACACACATATCTCACCTGTCCGGCGTCCGCGCGCTCTCTGCCACAGCCGGCTGCTGAATGATGATGTCATTCAGCGGCGCTGCTGTGAGAGGAAGCGCAGGCGCCCTCTGGAGCCCGGAGCTGCGGCAGCGGAGGCACGGGGAGCGGTGAGTATTGTGCCAGCTGCTGCCGGGGCCCTGAGCAAGCGGGGGGGGCCAATGGCGGCGCTGACACCGCTCTCCTCCGCTAACGGGCACCGGGGTGCCTGACGGCGAGTGGGCCCCCCCGCCTGCTCAGGGCCCCAACAAACCCGGGCGCCGGGCATGATTTTCTAGGCGCCACTGGCGACCTGGCGCCCGGGTTTGTCGAACCCTGGGTTAGGCAATATTGTATATGTACCCCAAATTGTACCATGGACAACTGCAACTCATCCAGATGGTGCTGCCACATATCCGATGCCTGGACGGATTCTGCTTGTCAGGCATTTGGGTATTCTTACAATATCCTTGTGTAACATTTTTTGTTGTAGTCAATGCTCATAGATAACTGCAAGGAATTAACACACAAAATAATGTTTGGCGTTTCATCATTTACTTGAATCATGTCTTTACTGTAATTTGTCAATTTTCCTATGACTCACAAAATTCCTTTTTTTGGAAATAATCTATAACGATATTTGATCCACTTAACGAACTGTATATTTTTACCAGCAATCGACGTTAAGTTTAAAAATAACTGCAGTTTTCGTTCGCTTTTGCAGCAATTTGATCTTTTTTGACAGATGTATAAATAGACCATTGCTTGTCATCAGGAAGCAATATTGGAGTCACAATCTTGACCTTAGTAAAGAATTCTTCAAACTACAAGAAAACTGACTCTGACTGTTCAATAATCAACAGTCTAGCCATTACCTTTTGTGTAGTACGTAGACTACTAGTATTGCAGACCACCCAATGACTTAAGTTATGCATGCCCACATTTAACTTTGCAATGACATTTTAGAACATCATTGTGCATTCATCAGGTGTATGATTTCCAGAATTGGTAGACAGCAGCCAGAGACGGCCAGATTCCCCATAAAGAAGGCAGATATGGTTTATTCTCACCTCTGCTGTCCTGATTATTGTATAGACAGTTATGCAAGCGCTGTGTATACAGTTCAGGAAACAGAAACATGGCTTCCTCTTTTGGCTGTTTGGAGGCAGCAGGTGCTGCTGGCTCCCAGCAGATCCAGATCAGTTTCACAATGTAGAGAGAAAGCTAAATTTGACTTTACTGGTACTAATATGCCAACCACTCTTAGGACAGGGTCACACTAGCGATGAATACGGACGAGTGCTATGCGATAAAACATCGCATAGCACTCGGACCAGTATTCATCTATGGGGCAGCTCCTTTCAGCTTTTTTTTCTCGGCCGTTTTCAACGTGCGAGTGAAATCGCAGCATGAAGCGATTGTCACCGACACTCAGCCGAGTCTCGGCTCACTCCCACCCATATAAGCCTATGGGTGCGAGTGAAACAACGCACATCACTCGGATATCATCCGAGTGCTGTTCGATATACGCTGACCCCAGCAATGGAGTGTTAAAAATGCTTAATTTTGTATATTTTTCAAGGACTTGTTACCAGATGCGATACTTTAAAGAAAACGTCACGTTTCTTATAAAAAAAATGTAGTGATTTATTGGACTGTTTACCAAAAAAAACATCATTACAGGAAAACATAAAATGAGTGAAATAGTTACGTAGAGATTGTCCATTTGTCCTTAGCAAAACTTGTACACTTCTTTCCTTGGTGTCCTGAATGGCAAAATGACATTCTGGCCTTGTCAGCAGCGTCTCAGAGAAGCAACACGTGGTTACATAGCAGCAGCTGTCTGTTCATTCATCATAGTAAAGTGGCCCATGTGTCTGTGCAGAGAGTGAGCGAGCAAGCAAGACCACCCCCCTCCCTTCGTGTAGCCATTATATATATGTCCCTTAGATCATGTGATCTCTGTATATGGAGATGCCACTTTACCATACAGAAATAGCATCTGTAATATCAGCTGAAAGTCTATGTACTTGGTACAGAATTGAGTGTATAAAGAATAAATCCATAAGCAATAATTAATATTTAACAATTCCCCCTTTTGAGGGTGACAGACATTAATTGGAATCCTCAAAGTAGAGAAGTTCATCTTTAGGATAATCAGATCTTCTTTCTTCTTTTCTTCTTCTTTGGCAAAATAATTTAATTTCCATAATAATAATAATATCAGATTATTGTTACATACACTCAATAACATAATGATGTGAATTAATGTTATGGTAAGCCGTGACCAATATTCATATAAAATATGTGTCTTATACTTTCCTAAACCTAAATCGAAGCATCTCCGGTCCAGTCATCATCATCTGATGTCATCTGGTCTTCATCTTGACGTCTTGTTCTTGATTCTTTTAAAACACAGTCTTTATACGATAATTCCTTTGAAATAACATGTAGATATTGTGGAGGCCGTGTGTCATGTGTCCATCAAAGTCCATAAATTCAAATGTTGATAAGAAAACAAAGTCCATTGATGAAATGAAGCTTTAATATCTGAGCAGTGTCACCTTTAAAGACCTGGACTTACATTGGCTCGCCTTGGATATTTCTGGAATCCTCCATGCCATCCGCACTGGTCTTGGAACAGGTGTGACGTCTTTGGTCAGCAAAACAAGGGTTAAAATGACTCTTCCTTGCTAAAGATAGCACCATAACCAGTCCTTAGTCCTAATGCACAGGACTCATGTCAGGGTTGTAGTTTCCTGACAACTTATTGTTCACCAGCTTTCATTGAAGCTTCATAGGTGATAGGAAACCACTGGAGCGTGATAAAAGCGTGATAACACAGTTCATATTAGCATCATAGGATCATCGTCCTCTGCCATTGTGTCTGTCAGTTTAGATACTGCGATCGTGGCTGTCAGTGGTGGATACTGCAGTTGTTGTCAGTGGTGGATACTGCAGTTGTCAATGGTGAATACTGCAGTTGTGGTTGTCGGTGATGAAATAAATTGTAATTGACACAGTCTATTATTACTCAGACATCATATAGCCTTTTTACCTTCTGGAACTTCGGCTTTTTCTTCTTGTAACTTTTTAAATTTACTTGAATTCAGAAATATGAAAAGTCTTTATTAACGTAATTCCAATATCTTGCTTGAAGTCTTCATTCCCTATTCTATACCAAATCTGGTAATTTTCCTGTCCTATAATATCACAGCGTACCATAGCAATCAGTAATATCCATAGAATTATTATCAGAATAGTAATATGGAATTCATGTTTGTGTAGTAAAACAATCATAAATGATAATGCATTATTAACCATATTCTTCATGAGACAGAACATTTTTATGTCATTGGTGTAATTACCTTTTCAACCCATAGGAGTCAGTGTGTTTTTTATGTAACAAGTGTTTCCATCTTTATTACTAAAACTTTATTAATGGAATATATTTATTAGACCAATAATAGGTAAGAATGTATAGCCATAAACCAAAATGTGAATATGAGTGAATGAATGAATTATTGTATTTACTCAGAATTAAAACATTTTCTTTTAATGAACCGATATCTTCACTATATTTAATGAAGCAATATTCTTGTACTAGACATTACTTTATTAAATATTGATGTTTTCTTGATTGATTGAGATAAAAAATAAAAATTAAGAATCAAAAATAGAGATAAAGGAAGAATAAAAATTAAAAAATTAAAAATAAGAATAAAAACAAAAATAAGAATAAAAATAAAAATAAGGCCTTTATATGTTTATGACAAATGCTGAGTAATTATGTTGTCTGTAATACATACCCTTAATATTTCCATTATCTGGATGATTTCATATTTGTCATAACCTTGTGTTATCAAAATTTTCATATTATGCAACTTTGCATGTAATCCTTCTTAGTGTAAAGAAATGACTCTTTATAATACTTAATGTTATTATCTCTAGTAGTTTTACCATTGTACCTTTTTATATTCTTTAAAATGTGTGAAGAAGACGTATTGATGAAATGTGATGATGTATTCAGGATCAAAAGCACATTTCCCCCTTATTACCAGAAAAAAATATTATTTGGTGAAATAATTGATTTATCAAAACCAAAAAGAAAAAAAAATAATTGTTTTATAAATTATTTATGTAACCTCTTATTTTAGCTTTATGCCATCTATTTGTCTGAAGATGTGTACCATCTATGTAACCATTAAAAATAAAAATAACATTGAATATCATAAAATTATCCTTTGGGAAAAAAAAAAAAAATAATCTAAATGTAGATTTTCTTGATAAACCATTTTGATGTGTGATTCCACTTATCTACTATTAACTAAAAAAAATAATTACTAAAGGAATATATGTTGAGTAGATAATATTTCATTATGTATCTTAATATTCTAATAATTGAACTGATTTGTATTATTTCTCTTAAAACCAAGTTGTTGTTTTTCTCGCATACCATGAATTTTGAAACCTCTCCTTTCATACATCACATACTCTTAGGTTATATTCACTCTTAGCAGCTGCTCATACACGCATCTGTCATCTGTCACTCAGACTGTGACACATATAAGTTTACACCACAGATTGCTCATACAAAAAGGTGTGTATATTAACCCAAATAATTGTATCCTAATTATCAATGCGCATTGTAAACTACTAAATTTAATATCTTAATATTTCTTTGAATATTCCCCAAATACACATAACAAAACTTTGTGAACCATTTTATAGATAGAAGGACTCATAAGAAAATTTGGTTATGAGCTGTATCTATACTTGGTGCAAGGGTTTGCAAACTGTAATTGAACCCTGGAACTTAAGAGGCCTAAAAAAAAATTATTTTCACTGAAGCTACAAGAGCTTTAAGTTGCAACCACTGAAATAGGGGTATATGGTATCCTTATAATTAGAACAGTTTAAATGTCACATGTGTGACTGTCATGCAGTGAGAACATATTGCCATGCAAATAAATGACTTCAAAATGTTAACAACACACAAAAACTAAATTTAGGTTCAGTTAGTTACATATTATTTCCTTTTAAGTGTTAAATATATAAAAACATGCAGTTATTACAAATTCCTGTGTAAATAAAGGAATAAATCCATGTAAGAGAGTTTTTCCCAATTAAGTCCTACTTTGAAGTGAAAATTCTAAGGATAAATAAGAGATAAGGTTAATATCATATACAAAAACAAAACAATTGCAATGTCTTATACATATACAGGTCCTTCTCAAAAAATTAGCATATAGTGCTAAATTTCATTATTTTCCATAATGTAATGATTACAATTAAACTTTCATATATTTTAGATTCATTACACACCAACTGAAATTTGTCAGGTCTTTTATTGTTTTAATACTGATGATTTTGGCATACAACTCCTGATAACCCAAAAAACCTGTCTCAAAAAATTAGCATATCAATAAAAGGTTCTCTAAACGACCTATTACCCTAATCTTCTGAATCAACTAATTAACTCTAAACACATGCAAAAGATTCCTGAGGCTTTTAAAAACTCCCTGCCTGGTTCATTACTCAAAACCCCCATCATGGGTAAGACTAGCGACCTGACTGATGTCAACAAGGCCATCATTGACACCCTCAAGCAAGAGGTTAAGACCCAGAAAGAAATTTCTCAACAAATAGGCTGTTCCCAGAGTGCTGTATCAAGGCACCTCAATGGGAAGTCTGTTGGAAGGAAACAATGTGGCAGAAAACACTGTACGACGAGAATAGGTGACCTGACCCTGAGGAAGATTGTGGAGAAGGACCGATTCCAGACCTTGGGGGACCTGAGGAAGCAGTGGACTGAGTCTGGTGTAGAAACATCCATAGCCACCGTGCACAGGCGTGTGCAGGAAATGGGCTACAGGTGCCGCATTCCCCAGGTAAAGCCACTTTTGAACCATAAACAGCGGCAGAAGCGCCTGACCTTAGCTACAGAGAAGCAGCACTGGACTGTTGCTAAGTGGTCCCAAGTACTTTTTTCTGATGAAAGCAAATTTTGCATGTCATTCGGAAATCAAGGTGCCAGAGTCTGGAGGAAGACTGGGGAGAAGGAAATGCCAAAATGCCTGAAGTCCAGTGTCAAGTACCCACAGTCAGTGATGGTGTGGGGTGTAGAGTTGAGCGATACTTTCCGATATCCTAAAGTATCGGAATCGTAATGGTATCGCCGATATCACTAAAATATCGGCGATACCCGATACCGATACCGGAAGTCCCATGTAAGTCTATGGGAACAAAATATCGAAATTAAAAAAAACCCATTCTTGCCTTGTTGGTTAATTGTACATGAAGGAAAACAAGAAAGAGTAATGTAGAATGTATTGGGGGAGGTTGAGGAGACATTAAAGGCATAGATGTTTGACCCAATCCAATGGAATAGCATTAATTTTTTTTTTTTAGGAAATACGTTCGGATTGACGAACAAATTGACAATGTTGTTAACCTTTTTTCTATTTTGTCAAATATGTCTGTTTCACAACTTCCATGGTCTTCACCTTTTTAACTTTTCACACACTTTCTCCTTCATAATTTTCAGCAGCATCATCTTTCTCATCAAATTATTCTTCATCTTCACCTTATTAATCTTCTAAAACTTCTTGCTATTCATCTTTTTGTTAACATTACTTATATTGTTCTTATTAAACAGTTATTATTCTTCATATTCTACTTCTTCATGTTCTTCCTATTCATCCTTTTCATCATATTCTTATTTGTGACAGACATTCCTGTACTTGTAATCTGTAAAACTCTGAATTTTCATCCTTCCGTTCTTGCTGTCACGAAAGATTTTAATTACAACAGTATTTGTCCGCGTTCAGTTTAGCCTGCAGCAGCATCAGGCATTTTCCAGGGGCACCACGAGGAGGAACGGACTCACCCCCATACACTGCTTAGTCTTCTTCTGCTTAGAATTTAGAGCATATATTTTGCTCTTCATTTTGGTCTTATACTTAATGTTCTTCTGCTTTTTGATCTTCTGCTTATTGTTCTTCTGTCTCTTGTTCTGTATCTTGTAGTTTGTCTTAACCTTCTTTGTCCTGTTGGTGATGGTACAAAAGCCAATGGAAGTAACGAGGACCAGCTGACTGTGCTGGAACCCGGAGGGTCAGCAGAAGGAAAAGAGCCAATGGCACAACCGAGGACCAGCTGACGTTACTGGGACAGGGTTACTAAGCAGGAGGTACCTGTGCCCAAAGCACTACCAAGGACCAGCAGACGTTGCTGGAACTCGGATACCGACATGGAGGCACCTAGGCCAAAGGCACTGCGGAGAACCAGCTGACGGTACTGGAACCCGGATGGGTAGCAGAAGGTACAAGAGCCAATGAAAGTAACGAGGACCAGCTGACTGTGCTGGAACCCGGAGGGTCAGCAGAAGGAAAAGAGCCAATGGCACAACCGAGGACCAGCTGACGTTACTGGGACACGGTTACTAAGCAGGAGGTACCTGTGCTCCAAAGCACTACCAAGGACCAGCAGACGTTGCTGGAACTCGGATACCGACATGGAGGCACCTAGGCCAAAGGCACTGCGGAGAACCAGCTGACGGTACTGGAACCCGGATGGGTAGCAGAAGGTACAAGAGCCAATGAAAGTAATGAGGACCAGCTGACTGTGCTGGAACCCGGAGGGTCAGCAGAAGGAAAAGAGCCAATGGCACAACCGAGGACCAGCTGACGTTACTGGGACACGGTTACTAAGCAGGAGGTACCTGTGCTCCAAAGCACTACCAAGGACCAGCAGACGTTGCTGGAACTCGGATACCGACATGGAGGCACCTAGGCCAAAGGCACTGCGGAGAACCAGCTGACGGTACTGGAACCCGGATGGGTAGCAGAAGGTACCCATGGAAATTAAAGTTGAGGCAGCAGGACTGTTTGCCGTTCACACAGCAGGGGAACAGCTGACATTACTGAACCCCAGTAACACAGGAGCAAGTGTAGACTGTGCTAACAGCACTTCCGAGAAACAACTGGCGGTGTTGTAACCCAGGGATGAGAAGAGAACATGGTGGAGGCAGCAGGACTGTTTGCCGTTCACACAGCAGGGGAACAGCTGACATTACTGAACCCCAGTAACACGGGAGCAAGTGTAGACTGTGCTAACAGCACTTCCGAGAAACAACTGGCGGTGTTGTAGCCCAGGATGAGAAGAGAACATGGTGGAGGCAGCAGGACTGTTTGCCGTTCACACAGCAGGGGAACAGCTGACATTACTGAACCCCAGTAACACAGGAGCAAGTGTAGACTGTGCTAACAGCACTTCCGAGAAACAACTGGCGGTGTTGTAACCCAGGGATGAGAAGAGAACATGGTGGAGGCAGCAGGACTGTTTGCCGTTCACACAGCAGGGGAACAGCTGACATTACTGAACCCCAGTAACACGGGAGCAAGTGTAGACTGTGCTAACAGCACTTCCGAGAAACAACTGGCGGTGTTGTAGCCCAGGGATGAGAAGAGAACATGGTGGAGGCAGCAGGACTGTTTGCCGTTCACACAGCAGGGAACAGCTGACATTACTGAACCCCAGTAACACAGGAGCAAGTGTAGACTGTGCTAACAGCACTTCCGAGAAACAACTGGCGGTGTTGTAACCCAGGGATGAGAAGAGAACATGGTGGAGGCAGCAGGACTTTTTGCCGTTCACACAGCAGGGGAACAGCTGACATTACTGAACCCCAGTAACACAGGAGCAAGTGTAGACTGTGCTAACAGCACTTCCGAGAAACAACTGGCGGTGTTGTAACCCAGGGATGAGAAGAGAACATGGTGGAGGCAGCAGGACTTTTTGCCGTTCACACAGCAGGGGAACAGCTGACATTACTGAACCCCAGTAACACAGGAGCAAGTGTAGACTGTGCTAACAGCACTTCCGAGAAACAACTGGCGGTGTTGTAACCCAGGGATGAGAAGAGAACATGGTGGAGGCAGCAGGACTTTTTGCCGTTCACACAGCAGGGGAACAGCTGACATTACTGAACCCCAGTAACACAGGAGCAAGTGTAGACTGTGCTAACAGCACTTCCGAGAAACAACTGGCGGTGTTGTAACCCAGGGATGAGAAGAGAACATGGTGGAGGCAGCAGGACTTTTTGCCGTTCACACAGCAGGGGAACAGCTGACATTACTGAACCCCAGTAACACGGGAGCAAGTGTAGACTGTGCTAACAGCACTTCCGAGAAACAACTGGCGGTGTTGTAACCCAGGGATGAGAAGAGAACATGGTGGAGGCAGCAGGACTGTTTGCCGTTCACACAGCAGGGGAACAGCTGACATTACTGAACCCCAGTAACACAGGAGCAAGTGTAGACTGTGCTAACAGCACTTCCGAGAAACAACTGGCGGTGTTGTAACCCAGGGATGAGAAGAGAACATGGTGGAGGCAGCAGGACTGTTTGCCGTTCACACAGCAGGGGAACAGCTGACATTACTGAACCCCAGTAACACGGGAGCAAGTGTAGACTGTGCTAACAGCACTTCCGAGAAACAACTGGCGGTGTTGTAACCCAGGGATGAGAAGAGAACATGGTGGAGGCAGCAGGACTTTTTGCCGTTCACACAGCAGGGGAACAGCTGACATTACTGAACCCCAGTAACACGGGAGCAAGTGTAGACTGTGCTAACAGCACTTCCGAGAAACAACTGGCGGTGTTGTAACCCAGGGATGAGAAGAGAACATGGTGGAGGCAGCAGGACTTTTTGCCGTTCACACAGCAGGGGAACAGCTGACATTACTGAACCCCAGTAACACAGGAGCAAGTGTAGACTGTGCTAACAGCACTTCCGAGAAACAACTGGCGGTGTTGTAACCCAGGGATGAGAAGAGAACATGGTGGAGGCAGCAGGACTTTTTGCCGTTCACACAGCAGGGGAACAGCTGACATTACTGAACCCCAGTAACACAGGAGCAAGTGTAGACTGTGCTAACAGCACTTCCGAGAAACAACTGGCGGTGTTGTAACCCAGGGATGAGAAGAGAACATGGTGGAGGCAGCAGGACTTTTTGCCGTTCACACAGCAGGGGAACAGCTGACATTACTGAACCCCAGTAACACAGGAGCAAGTGTAGACTGTGCTAACAGCACTTCCGAGAAACAACTGGCGGTGTTGTAACCCAGGGATGAGAAGAGAACATGGTGGAGGCAGCAGGACTTTTTGCCGTTCACACAGCAGGGGAACAGCTGACATTACTGAACCCCAGTAACACGGGAGCAAGTGTAGACTGTGCTAACAGCACTTCCGAGAAACAACTGGCGGTGTTGTAACCCAGGGATGAGAAGAGAACATGGTGGAGGCAGCAGGACTTTTTGCCGTTCACACAGCAGGGGAACAGCTGACATTACTGAACCCCAGTAACACAGGAGCAAGTGTAGACTGTGCTAACAGCACTTCCGAGAAACAACTGGCGGTGTTGTAACCCAGGGATGAGAAGAGAACATGGTGGAGGCAGCAGGACTTTTTGCCGTTCACACAGCAGGGGAACAGCAGGCGTTACTGAACCCCACAAACACATCAGCGATTGTTTTCATCTGTGCATCTAACACTTCTGAGCAGCAACTGGCGCTGTTGAAGCCCAGGGTCAAGGAGGGTGTAGGCACAAAATATTGAGTTATTGCCTTGTTACGTGGCCATTGCAAATGTATGTACTTCAAACAAGAATAAATGAAGTTTTACTACGACAATAAAATGATGAATTTCAATTACAAGAATAGAAAAATATTTATACTTGACAGTCCTCTGTGGTTGATAACGTTTAATGGCTAACTGAAAATATGGTAACAAATTCAAAGCTTTCGAGACTACTCAGGTGTCTTCATCAGGCTAAGAGTAAAGCCAAAAATGAAGAATCACATATTTCTACACACAACAGGACACAGGAATAGCTAAGACAAGTGAGGGAGGGACAAGTGAGGGGAGACCGGCAACAAAAAGGAGAACAAGGATGAATTATCAGCGCCACACAATCACAGATAAATTAATGAATTTACCTGTGGCAAAAGACTTTTGTATGCCCGGTCATAGCATCATGGATATGGAATTACTGGTATTAAAATATAACTTCAAATATGAGAAACGTACAAAGGTTTCAGAATATAAGCTCATCATGACCTTTGACACTGTTAGTGATGGAATGAATAGATCACATGGATTTATGTCATTCTATATCAATTAAGGAATCTGCGTCTATGCCCTTCCAGGGTCATGAAAACCCCAAAAAATACGCCAATGAGAGGGCAATCAAACTTTCTATCCTTATCTAGGAACTGTTCCAATATTTATGTTCATCCCTGTGAGATAATGACAGTTCTGATACACGTCACTTACTTGTCTTACCTATTGCACTATTCCTGTGTCCTGTTGTGTATAGAAATATGTGATGCTTAATTTTTTTAGTTAGTCTTTCCCTGATGAAGAGACGTGAGTAGCCTTGAAAGCTTGCAATTTGTTTCCATCTTTTCAGTTATCCATAAAAAGGTATCAACCACTGCTGACTCTGAAGTCTAAATATTTTTCTATCTACTGGCTAACACGGTACAAAGATACACATGTTTTCTAATTTCAAGAAGGAAAAATAAAGAAAATACAAATATAAACGCATATATGCACATGCCAAAAATAAATGGAACAACACAACACCCAAAAAATTGGTAACAAAATATAGTGTTGTAAATTTAAGAATAAAAGTAAATGTTTTTTTTTATGAATAATGCTTAAGGAACGCTATGTTAAACCATAACATAGTGAAGACAATGGATTTTGTAATAGTCACTCATCATCATCATCGCAAATTTTATGTGACAGTCACAGACAATTCAATTATTTAAGTTCATAAAATCGTAACTTTCTATAGCATGTATGACATGTCCAGCATGGACTCATCAATGTGATTGATGACACAATAATGTACAATAAAAAATAACCATTTAAAAAAACATTAGGCATTGTTTGTCACAATTTAAGTGTGTGCCTGCAAGTGTAGGTGAAACAAAGGCTACGGATAGCAAAGGTATATTCTATGTCTGTATCAGACAGTGGACAGCCTCTGATGGGTAATGCCGATGTTATACTGTACGTCAATAAAGTCTGCGGCTGAAATCATGCATTTTTTGCTTGTAGAGTGTTGAAGAGGGTAAAAGAATGTCTGGTTGCGCAAAGCTTTATCCGTCAACACTACCTTCCTACTGTCACGCGTAGGGTAGGGTAGCGTGTGGCAATTAGCTGACTATCAAATGTGAGGTTAGGCTGCGTTATTGCGCACTAGGGACGCAAAAAAAAATACAGCAGTAATAATTTAATGTGTAATACTACACCTATGACAAACCAAAAAATTACGTTCCCTCTTTAACAATGTACAAGACTAACAAGCCTAATGGTTGACGCTGACTTAATTGAGATACAGTATTACATCAACATTGTCCATGAGTAACTATGCACTGTGATACCTATATACCAGTATTAATTTATATCTCTTGTGGTTGTTTCAACAGCACTTGCAGGTATAAGTACCTATTGTCAGTATGCATGATGCACTTTCTAGATGTAATAATTTATTATTGGACATTATTACCATGTTTACATGCTGGCCATTTCATATATGGTGTTTGAAGTTACAGTTGGCATCAGTATGTGTATTTTATAATGTCTGTCATAAATAAAACTCGTGATGATGATGATGAGGATTTAATGATTCGTACATCCATTGAGTGCATTATCTTACAGGTACAGATAAAGTTCCTTAAAAAGCATTAATTCATAAGTCTGAAATGTACTTTTATGCATTAATTTAAAAATGTGAAGAGTAGACTATGTTTTATTTTTTGTTACCATTTCTAATAGACATGTGCAGATATGCGCTGTGATGACAAATTATTATTTGTCCATATTTGTCATAAAAATTTATCATTCTAGGCCTGCAAAACTTCACAATTTCATGTTTTCAGCATAACAAGCAGGGTGACGGCTCTTCCCTATTTGGAGCATGTTGGTCATGTGTTTTTCTGTCCATGTGTCGGGAACAGGACACTTCTTGCCGTTGACACAGCAGGGGAACAGCTGGCGTTACTGAACCCCACTAACAGTAGAGCTTGTGTTTTGTTCTGTGGACACGACACTTCTGAGCAGCAACTGGCAGTGTTGGAGCCCAGGGAGTAGAGTTCAGGTGGTAGAAAGATGAACATAACAGGAGACATGGATAACGTTGCGAACCAGTTATTTAATCTGAAAACGGACAGAGAAATTCTGGCGAGATCCATGCCTTGTTCATTTTCAGAAAAGTAAGCCGGTCTACATTATCGGAGGATAGTCGCATGCGACGGTCTGTTAGTACACCACCTGCAGCACTAAAGACGCGCTCCGATAATACACTGGCAGCAGGGCAAGCCAGCACCTCCAATGCATACTGGCTAAGCTCTGGCCATGTATCCAGCTTAGAGACCCAAAACTTGAATGGGGAAGAGCCATCTGGGAGTACACTGAGAGGCAAAGCCAAGTAGTCTGTCACCATCTGACGGATACGTTGCCTCCCGCTGACTGGAGCCCTCTCGGATGGTGTAGACATTTGTGGCGCTGCCACAAAACTTTGCCACATTTTGAACATACTGGTCTTTCCCTGTGCAGAGGCACTGCGTGTGCTCCCTCTTGTTGCAGAGCTCTCTACACTGCCTCGACGCACAGAGCTGCTTTGTAAAGCAGTAGCAGCAGCAGTGCTCTCGGCAGTAAGGTAGAACATTAGGGATTGCACCAGTGTGTCTTGGTACTCCCGCATTTTACGCTCCCGGTTCAACGGTGTGATGAGGCTTTTGACGTTGTCCCGGTAGCGAGGGTCTAGGAGGGTGTACACCCAATAATCAGACGTCGTGAGAATGTGGGCGATGCGGCGGTCGTTTCTTAGGCACTGCAGCATGAAATCAACCATGTGCTGCAGACTCCCAACTGGCAAAGAAACGCTGTCCTCTGCAAGAGGCGTTATCTCTGCCTGCTCTGCATCACCCCACCCTCGCTCTACATACTGACTAGAGCGTTGTGTACCTCCCTCTGGAGCGATGTCTTCCTCCTCCATTGACTCCTCCTCCTCATCCTCCTCACAAAGTGAGCCCTGCCCAGCCCTTTGTGAGGAACCACGTTGCGCTGACTTTCCAGAAGGTGATGGAATTTGTGACTCCTCATCCTCCACCTCTTCCAAAACCTCATCCTTATTGCTTGCAGTGTTTTTTGAAGCAGGCAGATAAGGGGGACAGTCAGGCTGACTAGTGCATCATCTGCACTCGCCATCCGCGTTGACTCATCAAACGCACGCAAAACGTGGCACATGTCCTTCATAGTGGCCCACTCATTAATGGTGAAGTGTGGACGGCGCAAATTGCGTGTTGATTGCGCCTGATGCAGCTGATACTCCATAACTGCTGGCTGCTGCTCACACAACCGCTCCAACATATGTAACGTTGAATTCCACCTGGTGGATACGTCACATATGATGCGATGTTCAGGAAGGCGCAATCTGCGTTGCAGAGCTGCAATGCGCGATCTGGCCATGCTGGAACGTCGCAAGTGAGCGCACTCTAGGCGGACCTTGTGCAGCAGTGCATCAAGATCCGGATAGTCCCTCAAAAAACTCTGCACGACCAAGTTGAGCACATGTGCCAGACATGGTATGTGAGTGAGGTTGCCAAGGCCCAGAGCTGCCACCAGATTTCGGCCATTGTCACACACTACCAAGCCTGGCTGGAGATTCGCTGGCAAAAACC
Source organism: Oophaga sylvatica (assembly GCA_033576555.1). Classification (NCBI taxonomy): domain Eukaryota; kingdom Metazoa; phylum Chordata; class Amphibia; order Anura; family Dendrobatidae; genus Oophaga; species Oophaga sylvatica. The sequence continues at coordinate 387,841,984 of JARQOD010000005.1, read as the reverse complement.
ACACGTCGCTCTCCTGCTTGATGGCATTCCAGACCTCCTGCGCTGTGTGGCTTCGATTCCCCATGGGAATTAATTTCAGAACGGCCTGTTGCCGTTTGGCCACGGCTGTGCTCATATCGGTCGCATCAGGTAAGCGTCCACGGGTCCATGTGGAGGTAGACCGTGACGGCTCCTGCAGCGATGATTCTGAGGAACTGGAGTAGGAGGAGGAGTCAATGTGGACAGACTTGATTCCGGCAATCCTTGGAGTTGGCAGAACACGTACAGCGCCACTCGCAAGATCTGTACCCGGCTCCACAACATTCACCCAATGGGCAGTGAGTGAAAGGTATCGTCCCTGGCCATGGGTACTGGTCCACGCATCGGTGGTCAGGTGGACCTTGCTACTGACGGCGTTTAGTAGCGCATGTTTAATTTTTGCCTCAACATGCTTTTGCAGACCAGGGACGGCTTGCCTGCTGAAATAAAATCGGCTGGGCACATTGTATTGTGGGACTGCCAATGCCATTAATTCACGGAAACTGTCAGTCTCCACCAGCCTGAATGACAGCATTTCAAGGGACAGGAGTTTTGCAATGCCAGCATTCAGAGCCTGTGCTCGTGGATGGTTTGCCGAGTATGGCCGTCTTTTATCCCATGCCTGTGCTACCGATGGCTGTTTTGTGGCCTGGGTGTGTGAGGATGACAGGGAACTTGCAGCTGTGGGTGGAATAACACTGTGTCTCTGGACAACAGTGACAGAGGTTCTTCCATGGCGATCCTTTGAGGAAGCCTTACCAGCTGTGTGTGAACTGGAGGAAGAGGCTCCAACAGGAGCTGAAGATGTAGGTGCTGCTGTAGGTTGGCCTACATCTCCAGTGTGTCTTTGTAACTCAACAAAGTGCTTTGACCGCACATGTTTCCACATATTTGTTGTATTAAGGTTACTGACACTTTTACCTCTTTTAATTTTTTGATTACACAGCTTGCATTTTACATAGCAAATATCATCTGCAACTGTATCAAAAAAGGACCACGCAGAGCAAGTCCTGGGAGCGCCCGGTTTGGCTGTTGTAAGAGAACTGCTCCGAACGGGTGCCAAACTGGAGGCTACAGGCAAGCGAGTCTGCAGCCTACCTCTCCCTACTGTTTGGACCGTTGGTGCAATCTCTTCCTCAGAGCTGCTCCCACCACCTTCCTGTTCCTCACGCCATGTTGGGTCTTGGACCTCATCATCTCCACCACTACCCTCTTCCATCACCTGCTGTTGTTGGGTGGTCTGGCCAGCACCATGCTCAACAGAAACTGGCAACTGAGTCTCATCATCATCAGATGCGTTCTGCGGTGTGCTGACCATCGGCACTGGCTCACCCGCCTCTTCAGATTCAGAGAGACACAGCTGTTGCGCATCACTGCATACTGCCTCTTCTTCACATTCCAGAATGCTGCTTGGCTGGGCCCCTGTTTCCAAGCCAACAGATTCTGAGAACAGAAGCAGAGACTCAGCTGGCTCCTGTACAGAGCTCTCTGACTGCCTGGGCAATTTGGCAGGCGGTGAAGAGACTGATGGTTGTTCAACAGTGCTGTGGTCCTGAGAGGAGGTGGAAGGTATTGAAGTCGATGCATTGGCTGCCATCCAACCAACAACGGCTTCAATTTGTTCTTCACGCAGCAGGGGGGTACGCTGAGCTCCTACAAAAGTGCGCATAAAGGAACGCTCACGGGGAAAACTGGTGGATGCTGTGTCACTGGGTGCGGCAGCAGCCACAGAATCCCCACGTCCTCTCCCTGCTGCAAATCCACGGCCTCGACCACGACCACGTGCCTTACTCACTGACTTCTTCATCTTGGTAGATTGATAAAGAAAGTCAGAAAAGTTAAGGCCTAAGTGTGGTTATTCCTCACAGACTACAGTGAACCCTGCAGACAACTGTTCAGTATCTGTGAAAGGCCCCTTTGTGTACTTCTATAGTGTTTGCAACCAATGTATTGTATACGGATGGAAGCGCGTCACACTAATAGATTAGATTTTTTTCCACTAAAATGGAGCAGCACCAATTAGAGAAAAATGTGAAGGATGAGGCAGTGACACACGCTCAGCAGACTACAACCGGCAGTGGTTGAAGTACAAACTGGAGCGTAATCTGCACTCACAAAATGAAAAGCTCACAGACTACAGTGAACACTGAAACACAACTATTCACTATCTGTGAAAAGCTCCTTTGTGTACTTCTATAGTGTTTGCAACCAATGTATTGTATACGGATGGAAGCGCGTCACACTAATAGATTAGATTTTTTTCCACTAAAATGGAGCAGCACCAATTAGAGAAAAATGTGAAGGATGAGGCAGTGACACACGCTCAGCAGACTACAACCGGCAGTGGTTGAAGTACAAACTGGAGCGTAATCTGCACTCACAAAATGAAAAGCTCACAGACTACAGTGAACACTGAAACACAACTATTCACTATCTGTGAAAAGCTCCTTTGTGTACTTCTATAGTGTTTGCAACCAATGTATTGTATACGGATGGAAGCGCGTCACACTAATAGATTAGATTTTTTTCCACTAAAATGGAGCAGCACCAATTAGAGAAAAATGTGAAGGATGAGGCAGTGACACACGCTCAGCAGACTACAACCGGCAGTGGTTGAAGTACAAACTGGAGCGTAATCTGCACTCACAAAATGAAAAGCTCACAGACTACAGTGAACACTGAAACACAACTATTCACTATCTGTGAAAAGCTCCTTTGTGTACTTCTATAGTGTTTGCAACCAATGTATTGTATACGGATGGAAGCGCGTCACACTAATAGATTAGATTTTTTTCCACTAAAATGGAGCAGCACCAATTAGAGAAAAATGTGAAGGATGAGGCAGTGACACACGCTCAGCAGACTACAACCGGCAGTGGTTGAAGTACAAACTGGAGCGTAATCTGCACTCACAAAATGAAAAGCTCACAGACTACAGTGAACACTGAAACACAACTATTCACTATCTGTGAAAAGCTCCTTTGTGTACTTCTATAGTGTTTGCAACCAATGTATTGTATACGGATGGAAGCGCGTCACACTAATAGATTAGATTTTTTTCCACTAAAATGGAGCAGCACCAATTAGAGAAAAATGTGAAGGATGAGGCAGTGACACACGCTCAGCAGACTACAACCGGCAGTGGTTGAAGTACAAACTGGAGCGTAATCTGCACTCACAAAATGAAAAGCTCACAGACTACAGTGAACACTGAAACACAACTATTCACTATCTGTGAAAAGCTCCTTTGTGTACTTCTATAGTGTTTGCAACCAATGTATTGTATACGGATGGAAGCGCGTCACACTAATAGATTAGATTTTTTTCCACTAAAATGGAGCAGCACCAATTAGAGAAAAATGTGAAGGATGAGGCAGTGACACACGCTCAGCAGACTACAACCAGCAGTGGTTGAAGAACTAACTGGAGCGTGATCTGCACTCAAAAAATCAAAACCTCACAGACTGCAGTGAACACTGAAACACAACTATTCACTATCTGTGAAAAGCTCCTTTGTGTACTTCTATAGTGTTTGCAACCAATGTATTGTATACGGATGGAAGCACGTCACACTAATAGATTTGATTTTTTTCTAATATAATGGAGCTGCACCAATTCCACTAAATAAAATAAAAAAAAAAGAGTCAGTGACACGTGCAGATGCCTACAAACAGCGGTGGATGCAGAGCAAACTGCAGCGTCACCTGCACTGTCACACACACACCTTGCACAGAGCTGTTAAAACAACACTGGCAAAATGAAGCTTTACACAGCGGTTGGTAAACTAGCCTGCCTCAAGCACAGTAGTACACAAAATCGCAATATCTAACTGTCCCTCAGAGTGAGCAGAGTAGCGTTCTGTCCCTTACTGAGTTCACAGCACAGTGACGCTAAAATGGCGGCGGCGCCTTTTATAGTGCATTCTGACATCATTTCAGCAGCCAATCACAGCCATGCCATTAGTTAAGATGACCGCAGCATTACAGGATGTGCCCACACTTCGTAGGATTCCTCATTGGCTGACTAAAATCACATTGCCTCTCAAAGAATTATGGGAACTTCCGATTCCGGTATACGATATGGAAAAAGTATCGGAATTAAGTATCGGAATTCCGATAACGCGAATATCGGCCGATACCCGATACTTGCGGTATCGGAATGCTCAACACTAGTGGGGTGCCATGTCAGCTGCTGGTGTTGGTCCACTGTGTTTCATCAAGGGCAGGGTCAATGCAGCTAGCTATCAGGAGATTTTGGAGCACTTCATGCTTCCATCGGCTGGAATGCTTTATGGAGATGAAGATTTCATTTTTCAGCACGACCTGGCACCTGCTCACAGTACCAAAACCACTGGTAAATGGTTTACTGACCATGGTATTACTGTGCTCAATTGGCCTGCCAACTCTCCTGACCTGAACCCCATAGAGAATCTGTGGGATATTGTGAAGAGAAAGTTGAGAGACGCAAGACCCAACACTCTGGATGAGCTTAAGGCCGCTATCGAAGCATCCTGGGCCTCCATAACACCTCAGCAGTGTCACAGGCTGATTGCCTCCATGCCACGCCGCACTGAAGCAGTCATTTCTGCAAAAGGATTCCCGACCAAGTATTGAGTGCATAACTGAACATTATTATTTGATGTTTTTTTTGTTTGTTTTTAAAAAACACTTTTATTTTATTGGACGGGTGAAATATGTTAATTTTTTGAGACAGGTTTTTTGGGTTATCAGGAGTTGTATGCCAAAATCATCAGTATTAAAACAATAAAAGACCTGACAAATTTCAGTTGGTGTGTAATGAATCTAAAATATATGAAAGTTTAATTGTAATCATTACATTATGGAAAATAATGAAATTTAGCACTATATGCTAATTTTTTGAGAAGGACCTGTATTTGTATTGGCTTTAATGTAATTCTAAATATTTTCTGTAGTTTATTTTAA
>JARQOD010000005.1:387798044-387836923 GCA_033576555.1 Oophaga sylvatica | reverse complement strand
GCATCAGACGGGACCCACGTCCTCTTCTCAGGACCATACCCCCTCCAATGAACTAAGTACTGAGGGGATCGGCGACTGAGACGTGAGTCAATGATTTTCGACCCATGAAATTCCACGTTATCATTGACTACCACTGAAGGAGGAGGTAGAGGTGACGGTATGACTGGTGCCACATACTTTTTAAGTAATGACTTGTGAAACACATTATGAATTTTAAACGTAGGAGGGAGGTCCAGACGAAATGCCACAGGATTAATTATGGAACTGATCCTGTACGGCCCGATGAATCTGGGACCCAACCTCCAGGAGGAAACTTTAAGTTTTATATTCCTGGTAGACAACCAAACCAGATCGTTCACCTTCAGATCTAGACCAGAAACTCTCCTCCTATCAGCCATCCGTTTGTAACGGTTCCCCGTAACCTTCAGTCTTAAGCGATCTGGAACTATCAGTCTCCCTGGAAGTCCCACAGGGGCGTCCCCCTGAGCCCCCAATACCTCCCCCTCAAGCTCAGAGCATACAGCTGACACTACAACTCCCTCCTGAGGAATAGGAACCGGATCATCCGTCTTCCCGGCCCCTGGGAAAGTACGAGATAAGGCATCAGGAAGCAACTTTATTGAGCAGTCATATGCGCGATGAGGAGGTAACTCTTTACACCCCTCCTCTGAGAACATCTCCCCAAAGTCCTCCAGAAAAGGAGGCAAAGTCCTAGGCACAACCGCACCGATGACCGTGCTCATGCAGTTATTCCTGCAAAATTCACCCCACTGGCTTATCTTTCTGGATTGCCAATCAATCACTGGGTTATGTTTAGCCAACCAAGGAAGTCCCAACACAATAGGAGTAGGTAGACCCTCCAACACATAACAAGACAATTGCTCTTTATGTATTGCCCCTACTCGAAGATCTATGTTATGAACAGCTTGTACCAAGCTACCTTGACCGAGAGGTCTAGAATCAATAGAGACTATAGGGACTGGTTTGGCCAATACACTCAGTTGCATACCATGCACCTGGGCAAACCGAGCGTCCACCAGATTAGCCCCGGACCCACTATCAAGAAAAACAGAAATCCTCTCAGTTCTAGTACCAATCACCACCTCCGCAGGCACGAGAAACTGAGAGGGATTTGGGGACGAAATACACACTCCCAGGTTAACTCCTTTGCTCAAAGAGGCCCGGGATGGACACCCCCCAACAAAATGTCCCTCTCTCCCACAAAAGAAACACCTTCTAGTCTTGCGGTGCACCGCCGATTCCCTCCTACAAAATGATGTCCCTCCCAACTGCATGGGCTCCTCAGAACAGACCAGGGGAACCTCAGTATAAGGGACTTTAGTAGTAGGTGGAGTCATCACGGGAGGCGGAGTTACCTCGCGTCTTCCCCGAAGTCGTCTATCAATGCGAATAGCGAGGGCCATAGCAGCCTCCAGTGATGGAGGAGAATCATACTGAGCCAACACATCTTTTAATTTGTCAGACAACCCTTGACAAAACTGGCTCCTAAGAGCTGGGTCATTCCACTGAGTATCTGTTGCCCATCTACGGAACTCAGAAGAATATTCCTCCGCTGGACGATTTCCTTGCCGTATTTTACGTAACTTTGTTTCAGCAAGGGAGACTCGATCCGGATCATCATATACCAGACCCAGGGCAGTAAAAAATCGATCCATACTGGGATCCTGGGAGCTGGGGGAATAGAGAACGCCCAAGATTGAGGGTCCCCTTGTAAGAGCGAGATAACAATTCCCACCCTCTGCTCTTCACCCCAGATGACCGAGGCCGCAGCCGAAAGTACAATTTACATGCCTCCCGGAAGGTAAAAAATTTGTCCCGCCCACCAGTGAACCTGTCCGGGAGAGCAACCTTAGGTTCAGATCTGGTTTGCTCCGGGGGGGACAAAACCTTGGACTTAATGTCTGCAAACTCCATGGACAACCCCTGCAACTGCCGGGCCAGCTGGGCTACTGGATCCATGACAGCTGGGGAGAATCTTTAGTATGGCCGGTGAAAATGTCACGCTGTATAGCAGATATATATATGTGATGTCAGTAATCTATATCAAAAGGGCAACATACTATATAACATGCGCATAGATATATGATAACATAGAATTACCTGACAGAATGTCCAGTGGGTCAATACTGAATCCGTTATACGCTGTCTCCGGCTAGAGGGTGACCGGAGTCTATGCTGACCCTAAACTGGGGTCCTGACTAATCCCTCTACCTGGAGGTACTGTTAAAGGTACAGAGGTCCAGGCCACCAGCGTAAACCCTGTCTCCTATCAATCCCTGCCAACTGTAATCTAGTCCTAAGAAGGACCCTGATTACCACCAAAGGGAATGAACAGGTAACGGTTAATGAACAGAAAGACATACAAGAAAGACAAGAAATAAAGTAAATAAAGTCTTACATACAACACTCACACACAGTAGGAACACCTAAGGTCTCAGAGATAAACTATAAGCTATAAGAGTAAAAACAACTAAGGAGCTCTTAGCTTAAGTATTCTCAGAACCGCTCCAGTCTGCTAGACTACATGAATGCTTTCACCGGCGTCTAACACCCAGACTGGCAGGAATATAAAGGAAACTAATTAGAACATAATCAAAAGCAGCCGGGCGAGGCTGGACCTAGTCTTAGCAAAGAGCTAGGTAAAATTAACTCTCTCATTACCAAACACAAAGAAACAGCAGCTCAGCTGTGAGAAGTCAGAATGTGCAATCGCGACGATCTTCGTGGCGATGCACCCATGACATTAGGCACATCAGGGGCTCTGCAAATGTAACATGACGCCGCTGACCATTCCATCAAAGACTGCACTTCAAAACGTTACTACTTCCCTTCCGAGCCCCGACGTGTGCCCAAACAGTGTTCCCCCCCACATATGGGGAACCAACATACTCAAGACAAACTGGACAACAACTTTTTGGGTCCAATTTCTCCTGTTACCCTTGTGAAAATAAAAAAATGCGGGCTAAAATATCATTTTTTGAGGAAAAAAAAAAATTATTTTTTATTTTTACGGCTCTGCGCTATAAACTTTTGCGAAGCACTTGGGTTTTAAAGTGCTCACCACACATCTAGATAAGTTCCTTTGGGGGTCTAGTTTCCAAAATGGGGTCACTTTTGGGGGTTTCCACTGTTTAGGCATCAGGGGCTCTCCAAATGCGACATGACACCCGCAGACCATTCCATCAAAGTTTGCATTCCAAAACATCACTACTTCTATTCCGAGCCCCGACATGTGCTCACACAGTAGCTTTCTCCCACATATGTCAGCGTACTCAGGAAAAATTGGACAACAACTTTTTGGGTCCAATTTCTCCTGTTACCCTTGTGAAAATAAAAAAATGCGGGCTAAAATATCATTTTTTGAGGAAAAAAAAATTATTTTTTATTTTTACGGCTCTGCGCTATAAACTTTTGCGAAGCACTTGGGTTTCAAAGTGCTCACCACACATCTAGATAAGTTCCTTTGGGGGTCTAGTTTCCAAAATGGGGTCACTTTTGGGGGGTTTCCACTGTTTAGGCATCAGGGGCTCTCCAAATGCGACATGACACCCGCAGACCATTCCATCAAAGTTTGCATTCCAAAACATCACTACTTCTATTCCGAGCCCCGACATGTGCTCACACAGTAGCTTTCTCCCACATATGTCAGCGTACTCAGGAAAAATTGGACAACAACTTTTGGGGTACAATTTCTCCTGTTACCCTTGGAAAAATAAAAAATTGGGGACTAAAAGATCAAGTTTGTGGAAAAAATATGATTTTTTTATTTTCACGCTCGGTCGTTATAAACTTTAGTGAAAGACCTGGGGGTTCAAAGTTCTCACCACACATCTAGGTAAGTTCCTTGAGAGGTCTAGTTTCCAAAATGGTGTCATTTGTGGGAGTTTCTACTGTTTAGGCACATCAGGGGCTCTCCAAACACGACATGGCATCCAGGCAATTCTGCATTGAAAAAGTCAAACGGCGCTCCTTCCCTTCCAAGCTCTGCCATGCACCCAAACAGTGGTTTACCCCCACATATGGTGTATCAGCGTACTCAGGACAAATTGCACAATAATTTTTGGGGTCTTGTTACCCTTGTGAAAATAAAAATTAGGGTGAAAAGATCATTTTTGTGGAAAAAATATGATTTTTTAATTTTATGGCTCTACAAGCACTTGGGGGTTCAAAGTGTTCACAACAGATCTAGATAAGTTCCTTAGTGGGTCTAGTTTCTAAATGGGGTCACTTGTGGGGGGTTTCCACTGTTTAGGCACATCAGGGGCTCTCCAAACGCGACATGGCGTCCAATCTCAATTCCAGCCAATTTTGGTTTGAAAAAGTCAAATGGCGCTCCTTCCCTTTCGAGCTCTGCTGTGCGCCAAAACGGTGGTTGCCCCCCACATATGGGGTATCAGCGTTCTCAGGACAAATTGGACAACAACTTTTGTGGTCCAATTTCTCCTGTTACCCTTGGGAAAATAAAAAAATTGGTGACTAAAAGATCATTTTTGTGGGAAAAAATAGGATTTTTTATTTTCATGCCAGGGCACTATAAACTTGTGTGAAGCACTTTGGGGTTCAAAGTGCTCACCACAGAACTAGATAAATTCCTTAGGGGGTCTAGTTTCCAAAATGGGGTCACTTTGGGGGGGTTTCCACTGTTTAGGCACATCAGGGGCTCTGCAAACTGAACATGACACCCATCAAAGTCTGCATTCTAAAACATCATTACTTCCTTTCCGAGCCCTGCCGTGCTCCCAAACAGTATTTATCCCCCACATATGGGGTATTAGCGTACTCAGGACAAATTGGTATAAACCTACAAAGAATTTGTGCAAAAATGACATAAATACAAGTTAAGTATATATAAAATTGTATATTTTATTTAAATAAATAAATAAGTAACAGCTGTATAAAATCTGGAGCACATATATTTTAACAGGTAAAATACATCAGAAAATCAATATGTCACAAGAAACACCAAATGATTAAATAAATATGACCCCACACTCAAAAATTATATAATTTTATGAATTAATTGCAAAAAAGTGCTAAAGTGCAAAAATTCTGTGCAAAATATAATGTGCAAAATATAATTGTGCAAAGCAATCAAATTGCAAAACAAAACAATTCATATAGCCATAAATTAGAACTCATCAATAGTCAATATATAGAAAATATTTCATAATAAATAAGGTGCTGAAGTGCAGACCATATGTGCAATAAATGCAAAAATTGTGCAAAATACAACTGAATATACCATATATGTGCACCAAAATCAGCAATTAATTACAAAATAATGACCAAGGAGGATATAGATTAAGGTGCTAATATAAGCACTAAGGTGCTGCACTGTGACAGAGTAAAAAGTGGTGGATTAGTATTACCTATAAAGCATGTGCTGCCAGTATCCCTACGTACATTTCGGCTAAAGCCTTCTACCAATTCTTCGTAGGTTTATATATATTTTAGTGCTTGACAATTTTATTCTCTATACCAAATTGGTTTATATGGTATATTAATCAGGACAAATTGGAAAGCAACTTTTGGGGTCCAATTTCCTTGGGAAAAATCAAAAATTGGGGGCTAAAAAATCATTTTTGTGGATTTTTTTTTCACACCCAGGCATTATAAACATTAGTGAAACACTTGTGGGTTCAAAGTGCTCACAACAGATCTAGATAAGTTCCTTAGGGGGTCTAGTTTCCAAAATGGGGTCAATTGTGGGGGTTTCTACTGTTTAAGCGCATCAGGGGCTCTCCAATCGCGACATGGCGTCCAATCTCAGCCAATTTTTGTTTGAAAAAGTCAAATGGCGCTCCTTCCCTTCTGAGCCCTGCCGTGCACCCAGACAGTGGTTTTCCCCCACATATGGGTATCGGTGTACTCAGGAGAAATTGCACAACAACTTTATCTGTCCATTTTCTTCTTTTACCCTTGTAAAAATAAAAAAATTGTTTGTAAAAGATCATTTTTGTGACTAAAAAGTTAAATGTTCAATTTTTCCTTCCACGTTGCTTCCGCTCCTGTGAAGCACCTGAAGGGTTAATAAACTTCTTGAGTGTGGTTTGATCAGATTACGGGGTGCAGTTTTTAGAATGGTGTCACTTTTGGGTATTTTCAGACATATAGGCCACTCAAACTGACTTCAAATGTGAGGTGGTCCCTAAAAAAATGGTTTTGTAAATTTTGTTGTAAAAATGAGAAATCGCTGTTCAACTTTTAACCCTTATAACTTCCTAACAAAAAAAAATTTTGTTTCCAAAATTGTGCTGATGTAATGTAGACATGTGGGAAATGTTATTTATTAACTATTTTGTGTCACATAACTCTCTGGTTTAACAGAATAAAAATTCAAAATTTGAAAATTGCGAAATTTTCAAAATTTTCGCCAAATTTCCATTTTTTTCACAAATAAACGCAAACATATCTACCTACATTTACCACTATCATGAAGCCCAATAAGTCATGAAAAAAACAATCTCAGAATTGCTAGGATCTGTTGAAGCGTTCCTGAGTTATTACCTCATAAAGGGACACTGGTCAGAATTGCAAAAAATGGCAAGGTTTTTAAGGTCAAAATAGGCTGGGTCATGAAGGGGTTATGTATTATATGGCATATGATAGGATTATCGCGCTATTCTGACTAATGGATCAATGCCCTTTTTCCCCCTTCCTGTCAGTGGAACGCACTATAGTGTGCTTTCCGGTTTCCGGGGCGCACACCAAACTACTTCCTGTCTGTGGAACACAGATACAGCGTTGTCCGGTCTTTGAAACGCACGCTGCCGCTTCTGCTTGTCCATACACTTCCTGCACACGTGCACCTAGTTCCTCCCACTCCTTATTTAGTATCTCTCATTCTGGCTTAACAGAGCGACGTGACGAGCGGTGGATACCGCGTCCTGCCTGATGCGCATACCTACTGATCACCAATGGTAAACAGTTACTTCTATACTCTACCCATATATCTATGCCCTTTAATGCGGTGGATGCCGCGTCCTGTCTGACGCTCATACCCACTGATCACCAATGATAAGTAATTACTCCTATACTCTGCCCATATATCTATGCCTTTTGATGCATACTGGACCCATATACCTACGGGACATTGACAAAGTAGTACTTTCTTTTTTCAGCCTCACAAGGGCCCGATATACAAGCGCACTGACCAGTAATAGCAGGTAAAATCCCTTCCTTTTTTTCTCCGAGTGTATTCACTGGCTCACTACTCTATATTCACCTTATTTATTTTATGGTGCATATTTGTTTATATAGAACGCCATCATAACTGGGAGCTTGACAGCTTACCTCTATACTCCGTATAACAGGTATTTTTTAGTACCCTTTTAATAACCTCTAATAGGTTACCCTTTATTTTTTCAGTTTTTTGACTCGTATAACTTCATATTATATTCACAATAGGAGCCTACATTACATTCTCTTCTCTACCCTTCCACCATAATTTTAAGCAGTCGGGTAGGTTAATTTTTTCCTTTTTTTCCTTTTATTTTTCCTTTTTCTTTTATTTCCATCCTCCCATCTGGTTCTCCTCAAGCATTATTACTATTACAATTATTATTACTATTATTTTGTATTTGTGTCTCACAGCATTGGTGTATTTATTATTATGTATACAATCTATATGATACTTTATTTTTTTCTGTATCAAAATGAGGACACAATTGTTGCAATCTCTTTTTTGTTTATCATGTTTAATTTCTTACCGCAGACTGATGAAGGCCATGTAGGCCAAAACGTTTGCAGACTGCATAAATAAAATTATCTTCTATTTAAGGACGCTATAAGTTGAGTGCCAAGTTATTTTCACTATTTCACGTTGGTCTGAGTAACCTACTTGTGCACTCTGCAGTAGTGCTACGCTATATTTCACATGGCTCTATACCATTGGCACTGCAAAAGGCATTGATTGTCTTTTCCCATTCAACCACTGTGTGAGGTGTGATGAACATCGATTACAGCATGTATGTGGAGCCCAACTCTTGTCCTGATCTCCTATTTTGCAGCCAAAATACAGTTTGTAAGCTTTCTTAACCAAATGAGTCAAATTTCACTTTCGTGACTCAAAAGTCACCTCACCACAGATATAGCAGAAATTATCTGCTTTATTAATGCAAGTCCCAGGCATCACTGAATAGCTGAACAATGATATCAGCCGACCGCTGAAATTGCTGTGTGACTGATAGAGGGAGAACATGCACCTTTTATAGAGTTGTGTGATGCAAGTTTAATTAGCATTGCATCATCTTTCTTTGGCATCTATCATTGGTCGTTTAGAAATGATGAAATACTGATGAGTCGATGACTCAATTCATTAGCCATTTGGATGATGCAAAACTGATGACGCAAGACTGATGATGTATCCCTTGCCTAGCGTTGTATCAAAGGCTGTGAGAAATATCGACGCACACCTGTATCATAAAAACTAGAGACAATTTCAAAATTTAAGCATCATTTTCGTTTTCAGCACCCCAAAATTAGTTAAGTTGAACTGTTTTCATGTCTGAACCAGTTTTGCTGTTGACTAGTGTTATCAGAAATATTGTGATCTATGCATAGTTGTCAGGATCCAGGCACAGAAGATGTGGTGTTCAGCAAGATACAATGTACTGCATAATATGATAACCTTCTTTTCTTGTTTTCTTTCTTTCTTGGACATTCACAGACATTGCTTGGACCCAGAGCACATGTTGCACTTTGCAGCCTTATTCAATCCGTAGTGGCCATAACCAGGGAACTGCACAACAGCTTCTATTCTCTTGAATCCTGCTCGCTGTATGATGGGATTTGGAGAGGGATAAAGGATAAAAGGGAGTTTTCTTAGGGGAGTACTAGCTGTAGTGCTGTAGTGCTCCCTTAATAAGTAAAGGAAATCTTTAAAAACAGCAGTTAGCTGCAGCGCTCCTTAATGGAGTTATTCAGTCAACAGAAAAACTATTCATGAGATCCTTTGCCATCAATTTCTGGTGATCAGACCACCCTTTTAATGAGAGATGCTGCCAAATCCCATTGGTGTGCCTCTGCTCTCAATCCCTAAGACATAGTATCAGTTGTGTAGTCGGCAAGGAGAAAACTTAAGCTATGTGCCCAGAATATAATTTAAACCACTTATGTGACCCCTATAAGCCACCACTGTCCCAACTTAATGTATTTGGCCTCCTCTGTACCTCCTGAATATTGGTCTTCACAGTGCCCCAATAATGAAATATTAGTCAGCTCTGTAACGTTGAACATATTAATCACCAATGTGCCTCCTGAATGTAATATTAGTCACTACTGTGTCACCTAAATATTATATTGGTTAACATCGTGCCAGCTCCCAGAGTATATTTCACCAATCTGTGACAGGACTTTTATGTAATAAGATAGTGGGTAGCAGGGGCGTATCTATTAGGGGGCAGCCGTGGCATGTGCTCCGGGCGCAGCCAGCAGGGGGGCGCAGTCGGGCCGCCTAATGCGGTGGTCCGCAGTGTCTCCCCGCGGCTGCGTTCTGCCGCCCCCAGCCTGGGAGTCGGCGGTTCCCTGTGCCGGCTGTCAAGCTGACAGCCGGCACAGAGAAGCTGCTGTGTGCCGGCTCCCAGGAATCAATTTCACTGACGTCTATATAGACACCAATACAATTGAAGCTCTGACCGCCGGGTCAGAGCGACATCTGCAGTGTGATCAGGTCATGTGATCACGCTGCTGACGTCACTCGTCAGCGGCGCCCAGAAGGGTGAAGTTTGGTGGTGAGTGTGCTCCACTATGGAGCTGAAGAAACCACAGAAGATTAATGGGGGGCATAATGTGTGAGTGTGTGTATGGGGGGGTGGGAATTTAGAGTGGGGATGGGGGGTTCTTTTATGAGTGGGGGTATTTGGAGTGGGGATGGAGGGCTATTTTATGTGGGGGGGATTTGGAATGGGGTGGGGGGTTCTTTTATGAGTGGGATGGGGGCTATTTTATGTGGGGGGATTTGGAATGGGGATGGGGGTTCTTTTATGAGTGGGGGATTTGGAGTGGGGATGGGGGGCTATTTTATGTGGGGGGATTTGGAATGGCGATGGGGGGTTCTTTTATGAGTGGGGGATTTGGAATGGGGATGGGGGGCTATTTTATGTGGGGGGGATTTGGAGTGGGGATGGGGGGTTCTTTTATGAGTGGGGGGATTTGGAGTGGGGATGGGGGGCTATTTTATGTGGGGGGATTTGGAGTGTGGATGGGGGGTTCTTTTATGAGTGGGGGGATTTGGAGTGGGGATGGGGGGTTATTTTATGTGTGGGGGACTTAGAGTGGGGATGGGGGGTTCTTTTATGTGTGGGGGGATTTGGAGTGGGGATGGGGGCTTTTTTATGTGGGGGGATTTGGAGCGGGGATGGGGGTTATTTTATGTGGGGGGGTTTGGAGTGGGGATGGGGGGTTCTTTTATGTGTGGGGGGATTTGGAGTGGGGATGGGGGTACTTAATGTGTGTGGGGGGTTCTTAATGTGTGTGGGGGATTTGGAGTGGGGATGGGGGGTACTTAATGTGTGTGGGGGGTTCTTAATGTGTGTGGGGGATTTGGAGTGGGGATAGGGGCATTTAATATGTGTGGGGGGATTTGAGGGTACTGAAGAGTATGTATGTATGAGGGCATGTATGAGGAAACAGTATGGGGGTATGAGTGCAGACAGTATGGGGAGTGAACGGGTGAATGTATGTGGACACAGTATGGGAAGTGAGGGTGATGGGATGTGTGCAGACACAGTATGGGGAGTCGGGTTTGTGTGAGCAGACAGTATAGAGAGTGAGGGGGTAAATATGAGGAGACAGTATGGTGAACAGGGGGGATGTGAGAGGAAACAGTGTGAGGAGGGAGGGGAATAGTGTGAGGCGACAGTATATTGCAGATATTTTTATTTAGGGGCATTATAATGACTCTTCTGTCTTTAAGGGCATCGTGTGGAGAGTTGGTGCAGAAGAGCGGAGAAGATGGAGGTCTGCAGAGACGGCTGTGGATGAGAAAACTCATCATGGGATCTGGACAAGATGAAGAAAAGGAGAACGACGCCAGAGACAACGTCATCTATAAGGTACCTGGATGTAAATATTATTTGTGAAATTGACTAATTCTCATGTCTTTATTTGTTAGGAGCATTAAAGGGGTTCTCCAGGTCTGTGTCACATAGAATGACTGCAGACTCAGCACAAACCTGGACAACCCCTTTAATGCTCTGCACACTGTTAGGATTCTCCCATGCCTGTGTGTCGACCCGCCACCACAATTGTGGGTTACCAGGGCAATGGGGTACTCAGAGCCGAGCCCGTAGAAGTCTATGGGGATTGTCACAGGTAGCTGTGGCTCGGTCTGTGGCCCTGGCGGTCTGGCGTATGTTGGGGGAATATTTACAGGGGATTGATTTATGTACAGTTCGTGACGCCACCTGTAGTATTCTGGTAATTAGTACCAGCGCTGCTGTAGATCTCTGAGGGGATGGTGAGGCAGCTAGATGTCGGGTCCCCTACAGGTGGGACTGGTCCCTCAAAGTCTATGGGAATTTGTGAAGTCGAGTGCAGATAAAGAACACAGTCTCACACGGTCAGCGTCTTTCCATACCTTTACTTGCAAGATGATAAGGCAGGTCCCAGGGAGGCTGATCCAAGGAGAGTGTATCTTGAGACAGCAGCTGGACAAGTTAGGGGCCTCCTTTACTTCCAATAAAACGAGTACAACCAGCCTGAAGCGTAGTTCCCTCAATTCTCCAGCTAATCTTTAGCTGTACCTGCCCAGTCAGCTTAGTGTTAGGGGCCTTCCTGTGAAGGAGCTGAATTCTTATTTTGTCCTGCAGAACTCCAAAGTCTTCACTCCCCTGACCCCAGTTACGTACTGACTATAAGGGGCTTGTCTGCCGCGACCTAGGGTCCGGTAGATTCCTGGTTTTCTTATCACTGTGCTTGAAACAACAGTGACCCTTCGGTCCCCAGTGACCGGGTGCAAGGTGCTGGACTTCTTCAATCCGTAAGCACTAATCCTATAAATCCACTTGCCTTTCGCCTTGTCCACGCTGGTAACATAAGCACTCAAACTAGCCAAGGGTCGAGCAGTCACTTCTTTCTTTTCCTTTCTACGAAGTTAGCCACAGATGCTCAGTTATCACAGGCAGGAGCACGTCTCTGAACCTGATACCGTCCTTTAGACAGGAATGCTGAAGACTTTCTGTACTAAAACTTCTTCTTTCCTTCAGTGTATGCTGAGGAGGTGATACAGCTCTGACTAGACTAAGGTGTATCCAGACACCTATACCAGACTCCACGATATGAACTGGTGATAAAGCAGGCTAGACTCCTTCCTCCCTCCAGACGTCTTCTCTCTCTGAAGTCTAGACACTCACTCCACACGTCCTCACTGTCCGAAGACAGGAACTAGACTCAAAATCACTCTAACACATACCTTGACCACTCCCTCAAGAGTAAACTCCACTACCCTAAGGGTGTGTCTAGTATATGTCGAGTGAATGAATATTTAGCATTAAACTGCTGTCTCGCCACACACTCTCCAGGGTACTGCGTGTGCCTACCACCAGGGCTACACATTCCCCCATGGTAAAAGACAGCACTCCCGGGCTGTAAAATACAAAAGAGACATTTTGTTTATGCAATAAACATTAAACAATAACATCTTCCCATCCGGGAGGTGAGAATATCTTGAACGTTGCAAACTTTATAGAAAAATACAAATATTAAATAGCATTCAATAAATATACAAGATACTTGTGAAGGACCCGCACCAAACCTTCAACGTGGGTCCTGGGTGGGCTGCAGGACGTCCGATTGCAGACCTCACTCAGTGCCACACCACACGGGTTTTGTTTTCAGAGGTAGTTGTGACTGGTTTATGTAAAACCAAGAGAAAGCACCGAAGCGCAACTATTTACAAGTAAGTTCTGGGTTAGCATAGTCCTTAACCTCCAAGTCCAATGTAAAACCAAAGACATATTATATAATATCACATAATACGAAAGTGCAAAAACTTTTTCTGATTACTATTTATCATTTACCCAGCCGGGCATTCTACAGTTAGAAATATATATATTCACTATATAATTTGTGCAAAACTTTATAAAACATTTCAAACTTTTTACTTTTGGTAGACCCGATATGGATCTCACCAATTCTTCACTATCTTATTCATTTTCTGCAAATACACTTTCCACTACTTTTTCCACCCGGGGGCTGGAACAACGCAATGGGCCCTTGATCCCAGGACCAGCAAATCATGTGCTGCGATCAGGGTCTGGGTCGCCACAGTTCTGGTGCGAACCTCCAAGGGCGCAACGGGTACACTCTCTCCACATGACACCGATTGCGTCTCAATCACAGTTAGCGATATGGACCGCGTTAGGGATTGCAATTGCGACTGGGTCGCATGTTGCGATGTAGCGGTGGCTTTAATTTGCGATGAACTCTGGGTCGCTAGTTGCGATGACTTTGCAGGGGGCGATGCTGGGGCACGGCCGGATGCTGCTTGAGCTGGAGACAGGGACGCTGCGGTAATGGTGACGGTACCTGCGTCTGGGACGGGGTCGCGGACGATGGCGACGTTAAGGGCATACCATCCCTTCATTCCCCAATGCCGCGTATATGTGACGATATCTCCATTCGCTAAGTCCCTCCCGGGATGGCCTTGCGGCAGGTGGGATTCTACGTCACGCCTGCTGACAAAGACCGCTGGGTAGAGGCCCGGTTCACGGATAAAGCCCCAGCCCTTCCGGAGCTGGAACTCAGTCACACACCCCTGCCGCCGCGGTTCCCTCAGAGTACCTTTATCTCTCCGGACAGTCTCTTTGTCCGCGATCAGCTCGGCAAATTGTCGCTGACGGTTCCTCTGAGTTTCCCGCTCTTCCTCCTGCTGACGCCTCTTCTTCTCCTCACGACTCTGCCATTCCTGTTCCCACTGGGCGGTATAGGCGACGTCATCCAGGCGCGCCATTTCGTCCCAGTCCACGTCTGGTAGTGACGGACAGGACCCCTCCGGTGTCCCTGCCGGGGACCGATCATCTGCTGCGGCCTCTTGGCCGGGCGGGCGTTCCGGGATTGGCTGTACCTCCTCAACCTCCTTCGCTTCCACCGCTTCACCGGTGGGATCGGGATCGGTACTTTCGGGGGCAGCCTCCGGTTGCTCCTTCGCCTTGGGCAGCAGACTCTTCGGTATCTGGAATCGTGGGGGTCGTTGAGGGGAGAGGACGCCGTGTTCCACAGTCGCCACTGCATCAGGTTACATCGGCGTCTCTCAATCTCCTCCAGTCCAGTTTGGTGCTGGACCATCTTCTTTAGGCGTGCATTCTCTTCTCTTATCTCTAGCAACGCCTGTTGCAGGTGCAGGATCACAGAAGACTCCTGTGATGGTGGCAGCTTGGCTGGGGCACGGGGCCTGCCTTCCTCCGCTTCCCTGCTCGGCTGCACACGTCCTGCCTCCATGATGTTCCAGAAGATTCTTTCTTCTTTCTGCGGAGACATCCTGTCTCTTCCGTGGAGGTGGGATTTGCGTCTCTTCCTCCTCGCAGGGAAGGTGAAGAGGAGGCGGACCTCCTTTGCTGTAGGGCAGGACCGCATGTTGTAATAGCACTTTGAGAGGGCAGGCATTTTCTTCGCGCCACAGGGGGGTAGACGCCCACGAAGGTACGCCCACCTTCTTCTCCAGCGCCTGAGGGCGCGAATATGGCGACAAAAATGGCGATTTTGGCGCCAAAAGTGCAAACAGTCCTTTCTCACAAAAACAATTCCTTAGGCACACAGGGCTCGCAATTTCGCGAGTTTCGCATCCTGTTCGTGACGCCAAGTTTTTGTGTCGACCCGCCACCACAATTGTGGGTTACCAGGGCAATGGGGTACTCAGAGCCGAGCCCGTAGAAGTCTATGGGGATTGTCACAGGTAGCTGTGGCTCGGTCTGTGGCCCTGGCGGTCTGGCGTATGTTGGGGGAATATTTACAGGGGATTGATTTATGTACAGTTCGTGACGCCACCTGTAGTATTCTGGTAATTAGTACCAGCGCTGCTGTAGATCTCTGAGGGGATGGTGAGGCAGCTAGATGTCGGGTCCCCTACAGGTGGGACTGGTCCCTCAAAGTCTATGGGAATTTGTGAAGTCGAGTGCAGATAAAGAACACAGTCTCACACGGTCAGCGTCTTTCCATACCTTTACTTGCAAGATGATAAGGCAGGTCCCAGGGAGGCTGATCCAAGGAGAGTGTATCTTGAGACAGCAGCTGGACAAGTTAGGGGCCTCCTTTACTTCCAATAAAACGAGTACAACCAGCCTGAAGCGTAGTTCCCTCAATTCTCCAGCTAATCTTTAGCTGTACCTGCCCAGTCAGCTTAGTGTTAGGGGCCTTCCTGTGAAGGAGCTGAATTCTTATTTTGTCCTGCAGAACTCCAAAGTCTTCACTCCCCCTGACCCCAGTTACGTACTGACTATAAGGGGCTTGTCTGCCGCGACCTAGGGTCCGGTAGATTCCTGGTTTTCTTATCACTGTGCTTGAAACAACAGTGACCCTTCGGTCCCCAGTGACCGGGTGCAAGGTGCTGGACTTCTTCAATCCGTAAGCACTAATCCTATAAATCCACTTGCCTTTCGCCTTGTCCACGCTGGTAACATAAGCACTCAAACTAGCCAAGGGTCGAGCAGTCACTTCTTTCTTTTCCTTTCTACGAAGTTAGCCACAGATGCTCAGTTATCACAGGCAGGAGCACGTCTCTGAACCTGATACCGTCCTTTAGACAGGAATGCTGAAGACTTTCTGTACTAAAACTTCTTCTTTCCTTCAGTGTATGCTGAGGAGGTGATACAGCTCTGACTAGACTAAGGTGTATCCAGACACCTATACCAGACTCCACGATATGAACTGGTGATAAAGCAGGCTAGACTCCTTCCTCCCTCCAGACGTCTTCTCTCTCTGAAGTCTAGACACTCACTCCACACGTCCTCACTGTCCGAAGACAGGAACTAGACTCAAAATCACTCTAACACATACCTTGACCACTCCCTCAAGAGTAAACTCCACTACCCTAAGGGTGTGTCTAGTATATGTCGAGTGAATGAATATTTAGCATTAAACTGCTGTCTCGCCACACACTCTCCAGGGTACTGCGTGTGCCTACCACCAGGGCTACACACCTGTAATTTACATACATGCGGTTACATGCTGACTAGACATGTGTGGCCTCAATGAAAATGAACGGAGCGAGGCCGGGCACGTCTAGTCGGAATGTGACCAGAAGTATACAGATCACATGCTTGTGCTGACATGACCGTGTACTCTCGCCACCGGTAAGTGAGAATCTTAAAAGTGTGCAGTGCATTAGTTGTGAGAATTCAGAAGCTGCAATGTCAGGATTCAGCTCTGCAGGTTCCAGCAGTTGTCTCATGGACACTTCACTCATATGCGATTTTCATACTTATGGTCATGTGACAACGAGCTTCTCTTCCTGCTTCTCTCAGATTTTTCACTGAACATTGAGAGCATTAGGGAGAGCAGCTCGTCTGTACATGACTAAGTGTGCAAATCGCATGTGTGCGGGGGGGGGGGCGCCGAACCGAATTCTTGCCCCGGGTGCCAGAAAGCCTAGATACACCTCTGGTGGGTAGCCCCAGAATCGTGATGTTAATAAAAATAATTGTCACGTCTCCACCTGGACCTGCTCCTGCAACATCTGCATCTGTTGTCAGATGCCACCATATTCATTCTGTTGGAGTATTTGATGATGGAGGAGAAGTTATGACCAGAAGCTCTGGACAACTCAGGTTCTGTCCTGCCATGGAATAGCAGAGAGGCTAAGGCTTGTAGTGCCACAAAGTCTGCCAGTATAGCTGTGTTCTGTCCAGCAGGAGTAATCAGCTCCCTGCTGTAGACTTTGGGACAACACCAAATCGTATTAAAACTTCCAGCATACTGCTGGGAATTGCCACTTATACTTTCCAATTGCTCTGATTCAATCCTTTTATTCTGCTCTTCTTCAGCCTGTGTGATTCCAGTTTCTGACCTCGGCCGGTGTGTAGACTATGCATTTGCCTGACAATTCTGTTCCTGTCCAAGACCTCCTAGTATTGATGCAGCTTTTGGACACCCTTTTCAAGCGTTCTCTATCAGCCAGCAGTCACTCCATCTAGTTCCCTGTATAGTGGTTGAAGAGTGAAGACCAGGGTACCCTTGATGGAGTAGCTAGTACAAAGTCTGAAGCCCTTTAGGAGTACTTTACTAATTACCAATTTATAGCAGTTACCATTAGGTAACAGCTTACGAAGGTACGGGGCACTATTTGGTAAGTGTAAAGAGCCAAATCTCATTCTTTCACTAGCAATCGTGGAGCATTGTGGGATAGATACAGCACTTACATACTTCTGTTTCTATAATAAAAAAGGATATAAAAAGTCAGATGTGAACAGATGATAAAATGTCCCTAAATCAACAAACAATTTTCAGACGATAATATTCTGCTGCAAAAGCTATACATTCTCTGACTAGAGCTGAGTTAAAAAAAAATGCATCCTTAAGCTTAGAGTGGCCAGCTGCCAGATAGGACAGATTCCCGGATGGCTGCACTGTTAGACGTCACAGTGGGCCACCTTTTCCCTCTTAAATGGACAGGCATGGCTTATGTACAGAACAGCACTCTAAGGCTATGAGCACACATTTCAGATTTTGTTGCGGATCCGCAGCGTTTTTGGACACACGGAACTGCACCAAATCCGCAATGTAGTGCCCAGCCAATGTTAATCTATGAGAATCCAGAAGTGGAGTGCACATGCTGCGGAAAATTCCACGCGGTTTTGCAGAATTTTATTTTCCGCAGCATGTCAATTCTTTTTGCGCATCTGCAGCATTTCTGCACCCATTGGCTTCCATTGAGTCAGTCAAATCCTCAGCAAAACCGCATTTGTAAAAAGATTTGCGGATTTGCTGCAGATGTGCAAGTGAAAAATGCTGCAGAAAGGAAGTGTGTGGGAGCAGAATGTGTGTGTGGGGAGAGACTATTTGTGAGCGGAGAAGATGTGTGTGTCTGTGTGCGGGTGTCTGTGTGTATCGGTGTGTGCGTGGCTGTGTGTGTGTGTGGGTGTCTGTGTGTGTGTGTGCAGGAGTCTGTGTGTAGGCAGGCATCATCCAATGGGACTACTAGTCCCATCCGGCTATGTCTGCTGTCACATACAACAGTGACAGCATTAGCCAAAGATGGGATAATAGTCCCATCATCCGGCTACTGTGTTCAATAGTAAAAAAATAAAACATTCATACTCGCCAAACAGCTAATCCCTGATGCCCTCGATCTCCTGCAAATAAAATAATAAATCAACACAAATACTCCCTGTTCCGATGTAATCCATTTAATAACGAGTGACTGCTCTACACGGGAGATCAACGTGGGACACTCGTTATTAAATGGATTACATCGGAACAGTGAGTATTTGTGTTGGTTTATTATTTTTTTTTTGCAGGAGATCAAGGGCTTTGCATGGATTAGGAGTAATAAAAATGGCAAACTGTGTTGTGTTTTACTTCATTAAAATACTTTATTGTGACTGTGTCTTTATTTAACATGTAACTACTCTTGGGATTAGTAATGGAGAGGTGTCAAATACAATACTAAGGTGACATCAACCCCACAACTATTACCCCACTTGCCACCACTACAGGGCAGTGGGAAGAGAGAAGTTAAGTGCCGGAATTGGCGCATCTTAGAGATGCGTCATTTCTGGGGCAGCTGAGAGCTGGTGTTTTTAGCCAGTAAGGGGCCAATATCTGTAGAGCCCAGCTGCGCTTGGAATCTCATTTCCCAGAGGGATGCACTGAAGGTAATGACCACTAGAGGACCCAATATGCATACACACATCTTCATCAATCCCTAGAGCTACCAGAGGGAGCCTTTTTAGAGTATATAAGGATGGTGAAGCCACAGAGAGCAGATTAGTTCTCTCAGAGACAGTCTAGTCTGAGGGCTGCAGCCTGCAGTGACAGCTCAGATTAGTTCGGAACGAGTTCAGTGTAGTTGGTGATTCTACAATCATGGCCTAAAAGTTTTGAGAATTACATAAATATTAATTTTTACAAAGTCTACTGCTTCACTTTTGCTAATGGCAATTTGCATATACTCCAGAATGTTATAAAGAGTGATCAGTTTAACAGCAATTACTTGCAAAGTCAATATTTGGCTAGAAAATGAACTTTATCCCCCAAAACACATTTCAACATCATTGCAGCCCTGCCTTAAAAGGACCAGCTAACCTCTTTTCAGTGATTGCTCCATTAACACAGGTGTGGGTGTTGATGAGGACATGGCTGGAGATCAATCTGTCATGATTAAGTAAGAATGACACCACTGGACACTTTAAAAGGAGGCTGGTGCTTGGCATCATTGTTTCTCTTCTGTTAACCATGGTTATCTCTAAAGAAACACGTGCAGTCATCATTGCAAAGCACAAAAATGGCCTAACAGGGAAGAGTATCGCAGCTAGAAAGATTGCACCTCAGTCAACAATCTATCGCATCATCAAGAACTTCAAGGAGAGAGGTTCCATTGTTGCCAAAAAGGCTTCAGGGCGCCCAAGAAAGACCAGCAAGCGCCAGGACCATCTCTTTAAAGTGTTTCAGCTGCGGGATCGGGCTACCAGCAGTGCAGAGCTTGCTCAGGAATGGCAGCAGGCAGGTGTGAGTGCATCTGCACGCACTGTGAGGCGGAGACTCTTGGAGCAAGGCCTGGTCTCAAGGAGGGCAGCAAAGAAGCCACTTCTCTCCAGAAAAAAACATCATGGACAGACTGATATTCTGAAAAAGGTACAGGCAGTGGACTGCTGAGGACTGGGGTAAAGTTATTTTCTCTGATGAATCCCCTTTTCGATTGTTTGGGACATCAGGAAAACGCCTCATTCGGAGAAGACAAGTTGAGCGCTACCACCAGTCTTGTCTCATGCCAACTGTTAAGCATCCTGAAACCATTCATGTGTGGGGTTGCTTCTCAGCCAAGGGAATTGGCTCTCTCACAGTCTTGCCTAAAAACACAGCCAAGAGCAACTTCTCCCAACCCTCCAAGAGCAGTTTGGCGATCAACAATGCCTTTTCCAGCATGATGGAGCACCTTGCCATAAAGCAAAGGTGATAACTAAATGGCTCAGGGAACAAAACATAGAGATTTTGGGTCCATGGCCTGGAAACTCCCAGATCTTAATCCCATTGAGAACTTGTGGTCAATCATCAAGAGACGGGTGGACAAACAAAAACCTAAAAATTCTGACAAAATGAAAGCATTGATTGTGCAAGAATGGACTGCTATCAGTCAGGATTTGGTCCAGAAGTTGATTGAGAGCATGCCAGGGAGAATTGCAGAGGTCCTGAAGAAGAAGGGTCAACACTGCAAATATTGACTTGCTGCATTAACTCATTCTAACTGTCAATATAAGCTTTTGTTACTCATATGTTTGCAATTATATTTCTGTCTGTGATAAAAACATCTGTCAAACACACATAAAAACCAGAGGGCAGCAGATCATGTGAAAATATAATATTTGTGTCATTCTCAAAACTTTTGGCCATGACTGTACACAGCAGTGAGAAGTTGCTAGTTCCCTTAGAGAGTGGAGAGTTAGCTCTAGGGGCGAGCACAGATCAGTGAGTCTGCAAAGCCAGGTGCAGGTCAGACGGTGAATCCTGATAGACGCTTCAGATAGAGCTTAGAAAGAAAGAGAGAAAGAGAACAGCAGTTGTGGAAAGAACCTGAAAACTGCAGCTCTAAGCTTAGTTCAACGTGTGGAGGCTAGTACAAGTGGAAAGATAGCCACTCCAGCCTAGTCAGAACTGAGTCAACTGAGTTCAGTTCAGTGAGCAAGCGTGCCGACGCTTTGAGAGCGGTGAAGAAAGGAGAAGAAGCCGACCACTATCTGCTAGTGTGTTTATGTGAGGGTCGAGTAGGACGAAAGGCGAGTGGAAGAGAAGAAGAGAGTGCCAGAGGTTGAAATAGCATTGATAGCTTACCTCTACTCTGAATAACCGGACACCGGGTCCTAGCTTGCTAGAATCTTACACGACTAGTAGGAGATACCGGAGACCCTGCGGGACTTCAAGTCGCAGGGGCCCACAAGTGTTGATACGTAACCGGGGTCAGGAAGACAGGATTCTGGGCCGGATCCGCCATTAGAGACACTGTTCTATCCAAGAGAAGGCCCCACCACAAAGTCAGCCGGGCGTGTAAAGTTGAAGACAGAGTTAGACCTCGTTTCATACAGGTCAGAGACTCACATTATAGAAGTAAGGAGGCCCTACACCTACTCAGTGGGAAGTACTGGACGTGCATCCTTCACCCTGCCAGCACCCCGGGACGTGCCTGCAATTCCATCAGTAAAGGTACAGAAAGAGACTTTTGTGTGTGTGTTCACATTATTACTCCTACTGCCGAACTCCCCTCATTCATCCTGCACCCCTACACTCCGTTTACCATGAAGGACCCCAGCCTTGCCTGTGGAAGGCTTAACACCTTGCTGCCCAACACCAACCCTTCAGTGGACCTATACAGCAGCGCTGGTCACCCTGACCAGGTACCACAGGTGGCGTCACTAACATTTCTACAAACCTTAAAATCCCTGTAAATATCCCCCTTTTCAGTGAGCGCCCAGGGCCACGGACCGAGCTGTGTTGCTGTGACATCCCCCATAGATGTGAACGGGCTCGTTGCCGAGTACCCCACAGGCCCTGGCGGGCGACTCATATCCATGTCCCCTTCCAAGGCTATTAATATCAGCCCACAGCTGTCTGCATAGCCTTTTCTGGTTATTAATTATAGGGGGACCCCACGTCATTTTTTTGGGGGGGCCCCCTATCTATAAATACAAATATAAGTGAAGATAGATATATCTATAGATATATCTATGTATTGTGAATATTGATATATCTATCTATAGATATATCTGTCTTCACTTATATTTGTTTTGTGAGTGTAAACATTATATTTGAACTTGGTATGTGATAATAATATGGTCTTCAATGGAGTATGTAAAAGAAGAGGAGTGAGCAAAAAATACAGAAGTGGTAACATACAGTGCCTACAAGTAGTATTCAACCCCCTGCAGATTTAGCTGGTTTGATAAGATGCAAATAAGTTAGAGCCTTCAAACTGCAAACGAGAGTAGGATTTATTAACAGAAGCATAAATCTTACAAAACAAAAAGTTATGTTGCTCAGTTGAATTTTAATAAATTTTAAACATAAAAGTGTGGGTCAATTATTATACAACCCCTATGTTTAATATTTCGTGGAATAACCCTTGTTTGCAATTACAGCTAATATTCGTCTTTTATAAGACCTGATCAGGCCGGCACAGGTCTGTGGAGTTATCTTGGCCCACTCCTCCATGCAGATCTTCTCCAAGTTATCTAGGTTCTTTGGGTGTCTCATGTGGACTTTAATCTTGAGCTCCTTCCACAAGTTTTCAATTGGGTTAAGGTCAGGAGACTGACTAGGCCACTCCAACACCTTTACTTTTTCCCTCTTGAACCAGGCCTTGGTTTTCTTGGCTGTGTGCTTTGGGTCGTTGTCTTGTTGGAAGATGAAATTACGACCCATCTTAAGATCCTTGATGGAGGAGCGGAGGTTCTTGGCCAAAATCTCCAGGTAGGCCGTGCTATCCATCCTCCCATGGATGCGGACCAGATGGCCAGGCCCCTTGGCTGAGAAACAGCCCCACAGCATGATGCTGCCACCACCATGCTTGACTGTAGGGATGGTATTCTTGGGGTCGTATGCAGTGCCATCCAGTCTCCAAACGTCACGTAAGTGGTTGGCACCAAAGATCTCAATCTTGGTCTCATCAGACCATAGAACCTTGAACCAGTCTGTCTCAGAGTCCTCCAAGTGATCATGAGCAAACTGTAGACGAGCCTTGACATGACGCTTTGAAAGTAAAGGTACCTTACAGGCTCGTCTGGAACGGAGACCATTGCGGTGGAGTACGTTACTTATGGTATTGACTGAAACCAATGTCCCCACTGCCATGAGATATTCCCGGAGCTCCTTCCTTGTTGTCCTTGGGTTAGCCTTGACTCTTCGGACAAGCCTGGCCTCGGCACGGGAGGAAACTTTCAAAGGCTGTCCAGGCCGTGGAAGGCTAACAGTAGTTCCATAAGCCTTCCACTTACGGATGATGCTCCCAACAGTGGAGACAAGTAGGGCCAACTCCTTGGAAAGGGTTTTGTACCCCTTGCCAGCCTTGTGACCCTCCATGATCTTGTCTCTGATGGCTTGGAATGCTCCTTTGTCTTTCCCATGTTGACCATGTATGAGTGCTGTTCACAAGTTTGGGGAGGGTCTTAAATAGTCAGAAAAGGCTGGCAAAAGAGTTCATTAATCCACACATGTGAAGCTCATTATTCTTGGTGCCTGAACTACTTCTTAATACTTTAGGGGGACCAAACAGAATTCTTGTGGTTTGAGGGGTTGAATAATAAATGACACTATGAATTAACTTTCAACGTTTTTAAAAAAAAAAAATTAAAACAAAAATTTTTCCTGCAGTGCATTTCCCACTTCCAGGCTGATCTACAGTACAAATGTCACAATGCCAAGTTAATTCCGCATGTGTCAACCAGCTAAATCTGCAGGGGGTTGAATACTACTTGTATGCACTGTAGTAACATAGTTATTAAGGTTGAAGGAAGACTTTAAGTCCATCTAGTTCAACCCATATCCTATCCTAACCTGCCCTAACATGTTGATCCAGAGGAAGGCAAAAAAAAACCCAAGTGGCAAACAGTAAGCTTCACATTGGGGAAAAAATTGGTGACGTGTTTCTATTATACTTTTCCTCTGATTGTTCTAGTTCTTGTTTTGTCTTACAAATACTGAGGTGAAAAATTCACCAAATGCTGAATGTGTGCACGTGACCAATTGTTCAGTCACTGGTTTGGCAGCCACCCTCTCTCACTGAGCCTTGAAATGTATCCGACCCTCCGGCATATAGCACAGCATATGTGCTCACAGAGCACAAACTATATGGTTGCGCCTTTTGAGGGGAATTTGAAGTTTGTAGTGGGCTGTGTTGGGTAACTAGATGCCTTTGGTTTAGATCAGCCTTTCTGGAGTAAATCAGCGCTGCCATTCAGAAAGCTGCATGGACGCCTGCCAAAGATGTTTAGATAAACACTATAGGCAGGGAAACAGAGCGCACTAGACAATAGGGTGCTACCTTTAGAAAAATATACTTAGTTCCATGTATATGCTCACCTGAGCAAGTTGTATATGCACAACTCCTGTGAAAGCTCTATGGTGGCTGCTGCTGCCCCATGGCTGAGGATGAACTCCACCAGGATGCTTTAAGGAAACGACAATTCACGGCTTTGGGCTGCACTAACCGAAATGAAGATCCTTGATGCAATAATATATAGAAGCATTTTTTATTCTACAATGCGTTTCCACGTCAGACTGATGCGTTTCCATGTCAGATCTTTCTCAAGTATCTATGGGTATAGTTGTTTTTTGTACTTGAGAAAGACATTAGTCCAGCGTGGAAACACGTTGTTGAATAAAAAACGCTTCTTTATATTATTGGATCAAGCTTCGCCAAAGATGTTTGTCTTCTTCCTAACTGAATACTCCCCCAAAGTAGCAAAGTTGAGAGATATACAATGAATAAATTTGGATTTCCCTTCATATAGCTAAGCTCCATACAAATATTTATCTCTATGTGCACTTGTGGACCTTTTTATGTAAATGTGTATCTATGTATGTCTGTCTGTACATAAAATCAACCCAATGTGCGTATATGTATGTGGAAAAGTATGTCTATGTTATTGGATCGCCCGCCAGGGCAATGGGGATACTCGGTACCAGGCCGCTTCTTAAAGGGGAACTGTCACAGTGGCAGTGACCCGGTCCGTGGCCCTAGGCATCCAGTAAAAGGGGATGTGATGAAAAGGGATAATAAAGAGTTTGTAATAAAGTGTTCATGACACCACCTGTGGTACTCGGCAATAAAGATGTTATACGACGCTGCAGATTCAGTCCACTGGGACAGTTGTTGATGCAGCAGAGTTGGTTCAGCCATCCACAGGCAGAGCTATGTCCCAGGGCAGTTAGGATGTTAGAGGAGATGTTGGTAGTGATGCAGGGCAGGTGATGCAGGAAAGATTCAGAAGACACAACACAGTGCAGTTTCCTTTACCTTTTACTGAGCTGTGCAGGTACAGTCCGGGGCTCAAGTTACAGATGGATCTGGAGTCTCTCAGCCTGAAAGAAATTTGGGAATCTCCTTATTCAGGTGGGTTATGAGGCCTCCTTTCTAGCACTATTCTCTGAGGTGCTTGCTGCTGTAGACTCTATTCAAGTTCCTCTCTCTGTCTGCTACTTAGGTAGAACTCCACTCGCATGACAGGCAACTGTAGTCTGCTTCAGGGATCGCTCCTATCTGGTGTCTCAGGCTCACACATGCTGCTGTGTCGTTGAGTATCAGTTGGGGACAGAGGGTCTGCGGTCTTCTGCCCTCCGGATTCTGCTGCTGGGGCTTTAGTACCCACACAGCCTTGGGCTCCAGGGCCCGGTCTCTGGCGCTCAAGCCTGGGGGTGAGCTCAGCTATAGTTCCTGTCCCCCAGCTCTTCTCCACACGTCCTGTCTCAACTCTGCTCAGGCATTAACTACTAACTTCCTGCTTCTGACCACAGAGCAGCTCTCCTCAAGTTGTGTTAGAGCTCCCCCTGCTGGCCTGGAGTAGGAACTGTGTTGTATGCTGGAACTACTTGTTAAGAGGATCCCTTCTTTGCTTCCAGGCATGACATCACTCCCCCTGGATGTTGGCAAGGCCATTGTGGCAACCGGACTCCTGGGGTGCCACATTATTGTAAGGTGTGTGTGTATGTAATAGTGTATTGTGGTCTACAGTACAGACCAAAAGTTTGGACACACCTTCTCATTCAAAGATTTTTCTGTATTTTCATGACTATGAAAATTTTACATTCACACTGAAGGCATCAAAACTATGAATTAACACATGTGGAATTATATACTTAACAAAAAAGTGTGAAACAACTGAAAATATGTCTTGTATTCTAGGTTCTTCAAAGTAGCCACCTTTTGCTTTGATTACTGCTTTGCACACTCTTGGCATTCTCTTGATGAGCTTCAAGAGGTAGTCACCAGAAATGTTTCTCACTTCACAGGTGTGCCCTGTCAGGTTTAATAAGTGTGATTTCTTGCCTTATAAATGGGGTTGGGACCATCAGTTGTGTTGTACAGAAGTCTGGTGGATACACAGCTGATAGTCCTACTGAATAGACTGTTAGAATGTGTATTATGGCAAGAAAAAAGCAGCTAAGTAAAGAAAAACGAGAGCCCATCATTACTTTAAGAAATGAAAGTCAGTCAATCCGAAAAATTGGGAAAACTTTGAAAGTGTCCCCAAGTGCAGTTGCAAAAACCATCAAGCGCTACAAAGAAACTGGCTCACATGAGGACCTCCCCAGGAAAGGAAGACCAAGAGTCTCCTCTGCTTCTGAGGATACGTATATCGGAGTCACCAGCCTCAGAAATCACAGGTTAACAGCAGCTCAGATTAAAGATCAGGTCAATGCCACACAGAATTCTAGCAGCAGACACATCTCTACAATAACTGTTAAGAGGAGACTTTGTGCAGCAGGCCTTCATGGTAAAATAGCTGCTAGGAAACCACTGCTAAGGACAGGCAACAAGCAGTAGAGACGTGTTTGGGCTAAAGAACACAAGGAATGGACATTAGACCAGTGGAAATCTGTGCTTTGGTCTGATGAGTCCAAATTTGAGATCTTTGGTTCCAACCACCGTGTCTTTGTGCGACGCAGAAAAGGTGAACGGATGGACTCTACATGCCTGGTTCCCACCGTGAAACATGGAGGAGGAGGTGTGATGGTGTGGGGGTGCTTTGCTGGTGACAATGTTGGGGATTTATTAAAAATTGAAGGCATACCGAACCAGCATGGCTACCACAGACATAATTTCAGTTGTTACACACTTTTTTGTTCAGTATATAATTCCACATGTGTTAATTCATAGCTTTGATGCCGTCAGTGTGAATGTACAATATTCATAGTCATGAAAATACAGAAAAATATTTGAATGAGAAGGTGTGTCCAAACTTTTGGTCTGTACTGTATGTATGCATGTAGGAGGAAACAAACAAGTGGAATAAATGTAGGCATGGAGGCCACATTGATTAATATACAGGTCCTTCTCAAAAAATTAGCATATAGTGCTAAATTTCATTATTTTCCATAATGTAATGATTACAATTAAACTTTCATATATTTTAGATTCATTACACACCAACTGAAATTTGTCAGGTCTTTTATTGTTTTAATACTGATGATTTTGGCATACAACTCCTGATAACCCAAAAAACCTGTCTCAAAAAATTAGCATATCAAGAAAAGGTTCTCTAAACGACCTATTACCCTAATCTTCTGAATCAACTAATTAACTCTAAACACATGCAAAAGATTCCTGAGGCTTTTAATAACTCCCTGCCTGGTTCATTACTCAAAACCCCCATCATGGGTAAGACTAGCGACCTGACTGATGTCAAGAAGGCCATCATTGACACCCTCAAGCAAGAGGGTAAGACCCAGAAAGAAATTTCTCAACAAATAGGCTGTTCCCAGAGTGCTGTATCAAGGCACCTCAATGGGAAGTCTGTTGGAAGGAAACAATGTGGCAGAAAACGCTGTACAACGAGAAGAGGTGACCGGACCCTGAGGAAGATTGTGGAGAAGGACCGATTCCAGACCTTGGGGGACCTGAGGAAGCAGTGGACTGAGTCTGGTGTAGAAACATCCTGAGCCACCGTGCACAGGCGTGTGCAGGAAATGGGCTACAGGTGCCGCATTCCCCAGGTAAAGCCACTTTTGAACCATAAACAGTGGCAGAAGCGCCTGACCTGGGCTACAGAGAAGCAGCACTGGACTGTTGCTAAGTGGTCCCAAGTACTTTTTTCTGATGAAAGCAAATTTTGCATGTCATTCGGAAATCAAGGTGCCAGAGTCTGGAGGAAGACTGGGGAGAAGGAAATGCCAAAATGCCTGAAGTCCAGTGTCAAGTACCCACAGTCAGTGATGGTGTGGGGTGCCATGTCAGCTGCTGGTGTTGGTCCACTGTGTTTCATCAAGGGCAGGGTCAATGCAGCTAGCTATCAGGAGATTTTGGAGCACTTCATGCTTCCATCGGCTGAAATACTTTATGGAGATGAAGATTTCATTTTTCAGCACGACCTGGCACCTGCTCACAGTGCCAAAACCACTGGTAAATGGTTTACTGACCATGGTATTACTGTGCTCAATTGGCCTGCCAACTCTACTGACCTGAACCCCATAGAGAATCTGTGGGATATTGTGAAGAGAAAGTTGAGAGACGCAAGACCCAACACTCTGGATGAGCTTAAGGCCGCTATCGAAGCATCCTGGGCCTCCATAACACCTCAGCAGTGTCACAGGCTGATTGCCTCCATGCCACGCCGCATTGAAGCAGTCATTTCTGCAAAAAGATTCCCGACCAAGTATTGAGTGCATAACTGAACTTTATTATTTGATGGTTTTTTTGTTTGTTTTTAAAAAACACTTTTTTTTTATTGGACGGTTGAAATATGTTAATTTTTTGAGACAGGTTTTTTGGGTCATCAGGAGTTGTATGCCAAAATCATCAGTATTAAAACAATAAAAGACCTGACAAATTTCAGTTGGTGTGTAATGAATCTAAAATATATGAAAGTTTAATTGTAATCATTACATTATGGAAAATAATGAAATTTAGCACTATATGCTAACTTTTTGAGAAGGACCTGTAGGTCTGTCTTGCTTCCATTTATTGCTTATTTGTAGAAAGTAAGAAAACATTCTGCATGCTGGATTTTTTTGCATTTTCTAGAACCAAACAAACAGAAACCAGAGTAACCCCATATAAATCAATGGGGCACCTTTATTTTCATTTGACACAGGAAAGCACAAGGTGTTAATTCCGCTTATCTGATCCAAGTCTGTGCTCTAAATGGAGCAAACAGAAATGATGCACACATACAGGCATGTACACATAGCCTTGCAATCTCTCTCTGACCTACTTTGTACAGTTGGAAAACCACATCCATGTTTATGTCTCACTTTCTTTATGCAGGGTATATGTCTCTTTAAAAAATAGTGCAGTGTAAGAAGGGGACACGGGGGAAGTAGTTGTAGCCGAGTAATTAAAGGCACAGTACAATGACAGAGTCCACGGAGCAGATAGTCAGTCAGCGAGCTTTCCCCCCAGCCCCTTGTACATAAATGGACAGGACTGACACAGTTCTTCCCCACAAGTTACATTCTTTTCCTTGGGTCTCAGCATTCCAGAAAATAAAGTATCCAGGGAAGCAGCAGCTCTCCAACAGGGAAAATTAACTTTATTTGAACAAGGATGAAAAGAGGACAAAAGAGATAATTCTAACACTGGCTTCCTGCTCTCTCCCTGACACCTGCTGTGGCTGTACCCGCAATGTCCGCAGTGGCCGAAGTTCGCAGAAAATCCAATCGCTGGAATCTGGGCACCTAAGAAGGCCCTTTCCAAGTCCTGGGGGCCTGTATTATAATACCTGGTCCTGGTGCTCAGACTTTGGTCCGGGGCAACAGACCTCTCCCGTCCAGGGGGTCTGGCAGTGCCTCTCTGTGGTAAATGTCTGCCCTAGTCAAGTATCTGGGCAGTTTTGAGGAAGCAGTAGCTTCGTTGCTCCTCATGGCTGCTGCTGGCTCAGCCCCTTAATTAACTGTTTCTTTCCCTAACTCCAACACACAGTCAATTAAAGGGAAACATCCACAATACAAATAGAAATACAGCATATTCATTAGATTGCAGTACAATAATGAACATATTTACATTAAATGCATGGGGAGTAGCACAAAAGGAGGAGAGGGCGCAACTGAGGGGACCTGCCGCCTCCTTACAGAAGCATATGCTACAAATCGCATAAATATTTATCTGTCTTAAAGATGGTTAAATGTAAGCAAGTCTGTACTACATGGGAACTCTACAATCTATGGCTATGCAGAGTGCTACCTTTGAATAGATTTTTATGTTTTTTTCATATGTATCCACCTGGATGATGCCGAAATTGTAATATAGAAAACTCTTTATTATAAATTCATGACATGTTTTTAAATATGTGGGTTTCCTAAAATCAAAAGACTCTATATAAATGATATGTTTTTGTTTTGTTTTTTAATGGTGGTGGCCATGTATTTTTTTCTGACTATGTGACATTATCCCTTTAAGGGGTAGTCCAGTATACAGGTGTTTGTCAAAAAATTAGAATATCATCAAAAAGTTAATTTATTTCAGTTCTTCAATACAAAAAGTGAAACTCATATATAATATACAGTCATTACAAACAGAGTGATCCATTTCAAGTGATTATTTCTGTTAATGTGGATGATTATGGCTTACAGCCAATGAAACCCAACAGTCATTATCTCAGTAAATTGGAATAATTAACAAAAAACACATGCAAAGGCTTCCTAAGCATTTAAAATGATCCCTTAGTATGTTTCAGTAGGCTGCACAATCATGGGGAAGATTGCTGACTTGACAGATGCCTAGAAGGAAGTCATTGACACACTCCATATGAAGGGTAAGCCTCAAAAGGTAATTGCTAAAGAAGCTGGCTGTTCACAGAGTGCTGTATCCAAGCATATTAATGGAAAGTTGGGTTGAAGGAAAAAGTGTGGTAGAAAAAGGTGCAAAAGCAACCGGGATAACCGCAGCCTTGAAAGGACTGTGTTGTGAATATGCTGGAGGCGGCTTCTGAGCTGGGACTCCCTCCGGTGGTTGCTGAGGGTAATGAACTGATTACCGAATGGCCTTCAGCTGGCGCTGAATGGTAGGATATAAGTGGCCTGAGTTCCCAGCAGCCTTGCCGGTTATCAATTGTTCCTTCTGGTCTTGCTTGAAGCACTGCTAGTTTCCTGCTCTCCTTCAGATAAGTGTTTGCTGTTTTTTTTCCCTCTGTTTGATTTTCTCTGCTGGTTTGCTGCCTGCAGTGGACTGCAGCCTGTCCCCTTTTGGGGGTCTGGCGCTGCAATTGTGCTCCGTTTGTGTCTGCACTTTTGCTTTGCTCTTTTGTTACTTTTTATTTGCTGAATAGCGTTTTGTTACACCAGAGATCTGATTTAGGTGGATGAGATCGTGTGATCTCAGGTTTTTTAGCAATCAGAAGTGTTGGTATTTTTGTTAGGGTTTTGTTAGTTTGCAGTCAGAATTCTTTCCTGTACTTTTCTTTCTAGACAGATTGGGCCCCAGCGTTTGCTCATTCTATTTTCTGTCTGTGTCAGTGCTTTCTTCTTGTCTAACCGCCATTACATGTTTGGGGGCTTCCTATTTTCTTTGGGGATCTTCTCCGGGGCAGATAGCTTTCATCTTTCTGCCTTTTGGTGTAGTCATCTCTCAGGCTGTGACGAGGCCTCTAGGATCACCGTAGGAACGCTCCACGGCTACCTCTAGTTGTGTGGTTAGTTCAGGTTACTGCAATCCAATAGGTTCCAGCCTCTCTGGTGTATTACCGCTTTTGCTATTTTTTGCTATTTCTCCTCAGTTACCGAAACATAACAGGACTGTTAAGAAAAGGCCATTCAAAAATTTGGGGGAGAATTCACAAGGAGTGGACTGCTGCTGGAGTCGTTGCTTCAAGAGGCGCCACACACAGACGCATCCAGGACATGGGCTACAAGTGTTGCATTCCTTGTGTCAAGGCACTCATGACCAATAGACAACACTAGAAGAACTGGACTGTTGCTCAGTGGTCCAAGGTGTTGTTTTCAGATAAAAGTAAATTTTGCTTTTCATTTGGAAAGCAAATTCCCATAGTCTGGAGGAAGAGTTGAGAGGCACACATTCCAAGCTGTTTGAGGTCAAGTGTGAAATTTCAACAATCAGTAATGGTTTGGGGGCCATGTCATCTGTTAGTGTAGGTGCACCGTGTTTTATCAAGACCAAAGTCAGTGCAGCTGTCTACCAGGAAATTTTAGAGCAATTCATGCTTCTCTCTGCCAAGCTTTTTGGAGATGAAAATTTAATTCTCCATCATGACTTGGCACCTGTCCACACTGCCCAAAGTAATAACACCTGGTTTAACCCCTTCATGACCCAGCCTATTTTGACCTTAAAGACCTGGCCATTTTTTGCAATTCTGACCTGTGTCCCTTTATGAGGTAATAACTCAGGAACGCTTCAACTGATCCTAGCGATTCTGAGATTGTTTTTCGTGACATATTGGGCTTCATGATAGTGGTAAATTTAGGTCGATAATTTTTGCGTTTATTTGTGAAAAAAATGGAAATTTGGCCAAAATTTTGAAAATTTCACAATTTTCAAATTTTTAATTTTTATTCTGTTAAACCAGAGAGTTATGTGACACAAAATAGTTAATAAATAACATTTTCCACATGTCTACTTTACATCAGCACAATTTTGGGAACAACATTTTTTTGTTAGGAAGTTATAAGGGTTAAAAGTTGAACAGCAATTTCTCATTTTACAACAAAATTTACAAAACCATTTTTTTTAGGGACCACCTCACATTTGAAGTCACTTTGAGGGGTCTATATGGCAGAAAATACCCAAAAATGACACCATTATAAAAACTGCACCCCTCAAGCTACTCAAAACTACATTCAAGAAGATTATTAACCCTTCAGGTGCTTCACAGGAACTAAAGCAACGTGGAAGGAAAAAATGGACATTTTAATTTTTCCAACAAAATTTTTCTTTTAGCATCAATTTTTTCATTTTTACATGGGCAACAGGATAAAATGGACCCTAAAATTTATTGGGCAATTTCTCCTGAGTACACAGATACCTCATATGTGGTCACAAACCACTGTTTGGGCGCACGGCAGGGCTCAGAAGGGAAGGAGCGCCATTTGACTTTTTGAATGGAAAATATGCTGGAATATTTAGCGGTTGCCATGTCGCATTTGGAGAGTCCCTGTGTGCCTAAACATTGGAGCTCCCCCACAAGTGACCCCATTTTGGAAACTAGACCCCCCAAGGAACTTATCTAGATGCAGAGTGAGCACTTTGAACCCCCAGGTGCTTCACAAATTGATCCGTAAAAAAAAGAAAGTACTTTTTTTTCACAAAAATTTTCTTTTAGCTTCAGTTTTTTCATTTTCACATGGGCAACAGGATAAAATGGATCCTAAAATTTGTTGGGCAATTTATCCTGAGTACAC
Source organism: Oophaga sylvatica (assembly GCA_033576555.1). Taxonomy (NCBI): domain Eukaryota; kingdom Metazoa; phylum Chordata; class Amphibia; order Anura; family Dendrobatidae; genus Oophaga; species Oophaga sylvatica. The sequence continues at coordinate 387,803,692 of JARQOD010000005.1, read as the reverse complement.
CGATACCACATATGTTGTCATTAACCACTGTTTGGGCGCACGGCAGGGCTCAGAAGGGAAGGAGCGCCATTTGACTTTTTGAATGGAAAATATGCTGGAATATTTAGCGGTTGCCATGTTGCATTTGGAGAGTCCCTGTGTGCATAAACATTGGAGCTCCCCCACAAGTGACCCCATTTTGGAAACTAGACCCCCCAAAGAACTTATCTAGATGCACAGTGAGCACTTTGAAACCCCAGGTCCTTCACAAATTGATCCGTAAAAAAAAGAAAGTACTTTTTTTTCACAAAAAATTTATTTTAGCCTCAGTTTTTTCATTTTCACATGGCCAACAGTATAAATTGGATCCTAAAATTTGTTGGGCAATTTCTCCTGAGTACACAGATACCTCATGTGTGGTCATAAATCACTGTTTGGGCACACGGCTGGGCCCAGAAGGGAAGGAGCGTCATTTGACTTTTTGATTGGAAAATTAGCTCCAATCCTTAGCGGACACCATGACGCCTTTGGAGAACCCCTGTGTGCCTAAACAGTGAAAAACCCCCACATGTGACACCATTTTGGAAACTAGACCCCTTATGGAGCTTATCTAGATGTGTAGTGAGCACTTTGAACCCCCAAGTGCTTCACAGAAGTTTATAAATGCAGAGCAGTGAAAATAAAAAAATCATTTTTGTTTCTCAAAAATAATTTTTTAGCCCACTATTTTTTATTTTCCCAAGGGTAACATGATAAATTGGACCCCAAAAGTTGTTGTCCAGTTTTTCCTGAGTACGCTGGTGCCCAATATGTGGGGGGGAACCACTGTTTGGGCGCACGGCAGGGCTCAGAAGGGAAGGAGCGCCATTTGACTTTTTGAATGGAAAATTAGCTCCAATCGTTAGCGGACACCGTGTCGTGTTTGGAGAGCCCCTGTATGCCTAAACTTTGGAGCTCCCCCACAAATGACCCCATTTTGGAAACTCGACCCCCTAAGGAACTTATCTAGATGCACAGTGAGCACTTTGAACTTCCAGGTGTTTCACAGAAGTTTATAACGCAGAGCCGTGAAAATAAAAATCATTTTTTTTCTCAAAAAATGATTTTTTTTAGCCCACTATTTTTTATTTTCACAATACAGGAGAAATTGGACCCCAAAAGTTGTTGTCCAATTTGTCCTAAGTACGCTAGTACCCCACATGTGGGGGGAACCACTGTTTGGGCACACATCAGGGCTCGGAAGGGATGTAGTGACTCTTTGAAAAGCCGACTTGATGGAATGGTCTGCAGGCGGGCAGAGCCCCTGATGTGCCTAAACAGTAGAAACCCCCACAGGTGACCATATTTTGTAAACTAGACCCCTCAAGGAACTTATCTAGATGTGTGGTGAGCACCTTGTACCCCCACGTGCTTCACAGAAGTTTATAATGCAGAGCCGTGAAAATAAAAAAATCATTTTTTTCCTCAAAAACTTATTTTTTAACCAGCAATTTTTTATTTTCACAAGGGTAACAGGAGAAATTGGACCACAAAAGTTGTACAGTTTGTCCTGAGTACACTGGTACCCCATATGTTGGAGGGAACCACTGTTTTGGCGCATGGGAGAGCTCAGAAGGGAAGGAGCGCCATTTTGGAATGCAGACTTGATGGAATGTTCTGCGGGCGTCATGTTGCGTTTGCAGAGCCCCTGATGTGCCTAAACAGTAGAAATCCCCCACAAGTGACCGTATTTTGGAAACTAGACCCCCCCAAAGAGCTTATCTAGATGTGTAGTGAGCACTTTGAACCCCAAGGGCTACACAGAAGTTTATAACGCCGGGGCATGAAAATAAAAAAATCATATTTTTTTCCACAAACATGATCTTTTAGTCCCCAATTTTTTATTTTCCCAAGAGTAACAGGAGAAATTAGACCTCAAAAGTTGTTGTCCAATTTGTCCTGAGTACGCTGATATCCCATATGTGGGAGAAAACTACTGTATGGACGCACGTCGAGGCTCGGAAGGGAAGTAGTGACGTTTTGAAATGCCGACTTGATGGAATGGTCTGCAGGTGTCATGTTACGTTTGCAGAGCCCATGATGTGCCTAAACAGTGGAAACCCCCCCAAGTAACCCCATTTTGGAAACTAGATCCCCCAAGGAACTCCTCTAGATGTGTGGTAAGCACTTTGAATCTCCAAGTTCTTCACAGAAGTTTATAACGCAGAGCCGTGAAAATAAAAAATCATTTTTTTCCCACAAAAATAACTTTTTTAGTCCCCAATTTTTTTTCCCAAGGGTAACAGGAGAAATTAGACCCCCAAAGTTGTTGTGTAATTTTTCCCGAGTATGCTGATACCCCATATGTGGGGGTAAACCAATGTTTGGGCACACGTCGGGGCTTGGAATAAAAGCACTGTTTGACTTTTTGAACGCAAAATTTGCAGGAATCAATGGTGGCGCCATATCGCGTATGGAGACCCCCTAATGTGCGTAAATAGTGGAAACCCCTCAATTCTAACTCCAACCCTAACCCCAACACACCCCTAACCCCAACCCTAACCCCAACACACCCCTAACCCTAATACCAACTCTAACCATAAACCTAACCACAAGCCTAACCCTAATCCCAACCCTAACCCCAAAACACCCCTAACACTTATCCTAACTCTAACCCTAACCACAAACCTAACCCTAATCCCAACCCTAACCCTAATTCTAACCCTAATTCCAACCCTAACCCAAATTCCAACCCTAACCCAAATTCTAACCGTAACCCTAATTCTAACCCTAACCCTAATTCTAACCCTAATGCTAACCCTAACCCTAGTTCTAACCCTAACCCTAAGGCTGGGTTCATATTGCGTGTTACCAGCCCGTTCAACACGTAGCGTTGACGGGCTGGTAACGGTATAGCATAACGCGATTGCGTTATGCTATACCGCTAGCGCAGAGGAATCAGCGATGATTCATCTGTGCTAGTGGTGACGGAGCCCAGACGCTGCAGCCCGCGTCCAAGGCTCCGTCACTGAATGACGGCACGTCGCGAAGGCATGCCGCTTTACGATGTGCACACAAATGGGGTCAAAGGCAGTGGTAACGAACTGAGTTATACCGCGTTATACCGCGGTGAAACGCAGTCCATCTAACGGACTGCCATAATGCAATATGAACCCAGCCTAACCCTAACCCTGAGGCCCCGTGCACACCTTGCTGATTCACTTGCGGATTTTTCTAAAATCCGCAGGTAAAATTACCTGCGTTTTACCTGCGTATTTAGCGCGGATTTACTGCGGTTTTGCTGCGGTTTTTCCCTGTGGTTTTACACCTATAATGGAATAGGTGTAAAATCGCTGCGGAATCCGCACAAAGAATTGACATGCTGCGGATTTAAAACCGCAGCAAATCCACGCTGAAAAATCTGCAGCATGTGCACAGCGGTTTTTTTTACCATTTATTTGCATTGTACTGTACATGGTTTCTGGATCTGCTGTGGATCCGCAGCGCAAAATCCGCTGAGGATCCGCAGAAAAATCGGCAGCGGATCCGCAGCAAATTCCGCAACGTGTGCACAGGGCCTAATAGGAAAAAAAAAATTCTTTATTTTATTATTTGTCCCTACCTATGACAGGGGGGTTCATTTACTTTTTTTTTATTTTGATCACTGTGACAGTTTATCACAGTGATCAAAATAAATTTTTGGACTCTGCAGGGCGCACTGCGCATGCGCCGGCCGGCGGGCACACTGCGCATGCGCCCGCCATTTTCCAAGATGGTGGTGCCCATGAAGAATCCCGGGCAGCCGCCGGGATGGATCCAGGGACATCGGTGGACCGGGAGAGGTGAGTAGGGGGGTCGGAAGGTGAGGGGGCGATCGGTAGGTGGGGGCAGCGGAGGCCAGGAGGAGGGGAGCAGATAGTGACAGCGGTGACCATTCACCGCCATCTTCCGGTCACGGCGGCCATCGCCGCCGTGACTCGATGTGGGGGGGGTCAGATCACGGTCTCCAGCCATGGCAGATGCTATTGCAGCATCGGCCATGGCTGGATTGTAATATTTCACCAATTTAATTGGTGAAATATTACAGATTGCTCTGATTGGCTGTTTCACTTTTAACAGCCAATCAGAGTGATCGTGGCCATGGGGGGGTTAAGCCAACCCCCCTGTGGTGAAGCACAAAGGGTCTTGTGCCTGCGGGTCGGGTGACCTTTCAGTGACCCCGGTCACCCGGCCGCAGAAGCGCGATCCTTTCATGACGCCACATAGGCGTCACAGGTCGGATTGGCACCGACTTTCATGACGCCTACGTGGCGTCACAGGTCGGGAAGGGGTTAAAAACAACAGTATCACTGTTCTTGATTGGCCAGCAAACTCGCCTGACCTTAACCCCATACAGAATCTGTGGGGTATTGTCAAGAGGAAGATGAGAGACACCAGGCTGCTATCAAAGCAACCTGGGCTTCCATAACACCTCAGCAATGCCACAGATTGATCACCTCCATGCCACGCCGCATTGATGTAATTGATGCAAAAGGAGCCCCAACCAAGTATTGAGTGCATTTACTAAACATACATTTCAGTAGGTCAACATTTCAGATTTTAAAATCATTTTTTAAGCTGGTGTTATAAAGTATTCTAATTTACTGTGATAATGACTTTTGGGTTTTCATTGGCTGTACGCTATAATCATCAACATTAACAGAAATAAACACCTGAAATAGATCACTCTGTAATGACTCTATATAATATGAGTTTCACTTTTTGTAATGAGGAACAGAAATGAATTAACTTTTTGATGATATTCTAATTTTGTGAGAAGCACCTGTATTTATAGTATTTCACACTGACTCTAGCATACGTAATTCTTAGGCCTCTTTCACACTTCAGTCGTGCGACGTCAGTCAAAATCTGCCAAAGTGTGAAAAAAGCGGATCCGCCATTTTTTGGGGGCGGATCCGCTTTTTTCCCATTGACTTGCATTAGTGACTGATTTTGACGGATGGTCATCCGTTAGGTCCGTTTTTTGACGGATCCGCCAAAAATTTGTCGTCCGCCGTTTTTGAAAAACGTCCAATGCAACGTTTTTTCTGTCCGCCAAAATGGCAGACTATGGCGGATCCGCCGCATCTGCCATTATCTATAATGGCCGCCTATGGGTGACGGATCCGCTGCCATCCGTCTTTGATGGAATCCGCCAGCGGATCCGTCGCTTCCATAGAAAACCATACAAAATGCTGACAACACTGTCCGGGGTCTCTCTCTCTCTCCTCACCTCCGTGCCAGACATGCGTACTTGCATTTTCCGGGTTATATTCCGGGTTGAAAAGTTAATGGCGGATCTGTCAAAAAGCAGATCCGTTTGCATCCGTATTTCACCTTTTTTGGCGGATCCGCCATTTTCACACTTTGGCGGATTTTAACAGAGGTCAAGCGACTGAAGTGTGAAAGAGGCCTTACACTGTGTAATACGCATTGTTTGGATACCCTAATTTTTTGCGCTAGTCACTTGATTGCTCCATATGCAATTTGCATACAACCAATCAAAGCGGATTGCTATCTCTTCTACTTCTATCAATGGTCTCAATAGTGAGCAATAGAAGAGAAAGAGGTTTTCACATAATCGTAAAGAAACAAACTGTGTGTGGAATAGTATGCAGTATGTTTTAATCTAGTTTTTTTGTGTGACAAAA
>JARQOD010000005.1:387756038-387797944 GCA_033576555.1 Oophaga sylvatica | reverse complement strand
ATAATTAGATCTACTTGAAACTTCAGAAATGAACACACCTATTCCACTTCTAATGCTTCTTTTCTTCATTATCCAAGTAAGGATGCCGTTTTCCAAGGCAACAATCAGCATTTTGTTTTTATCCCCATGGGAATCTCTTACAGGTTTTATATTGAGTGCCATCTTTTGAAACATGTAGTCTACATTGGTTCTTGAGAAATCCTGTTTACTAACAAAAGACAATTTTGTTTGTTAAATTCACGATAAACAGAAAATAAAACATAATTCAACAGACAAGCTGTAAAGTTTTAAATATCCAAGGTAATAATAAATCACAAAATAACATCTCAATGGTGCACACTGTCAGCTTGAAGTGCAGTTTCCATAAAATGTTCATGATGCACAAGAATAGCAACTGGACGACAGTTCGCAAACTGCTTCTTGGACACATCCGTACAGCCAGCATATAAGGTACTTTCTTTAAACCATTGGACTTCTCAGCCATCTGCTTTGCAGTGCTCAATGATCACTGTAAATGTGTTATGGCTGCTCCAGTTACATAGTATATTAAAGAATAATAGAGTCTCCAATGATTTTTGTTTTTACACCGTTCTACTAAAAATGGTGCAAACCAGCGTCGGACTGGAACACCTTGGGCCCACCAGAGAAAATCATTCTTGGGGCCCACTATGTAGCTACATAGAAATAAATACAAGACCACCAATTGTGCAGTAAAACACACTAATATCAGGGTATAATATAAGGTAGAACATGTCTTAATTATGTAGCAGGAATTGGGGTAGCCTCCCTCATAGATTATAAAGCAGCCCCCTCATATGGGATAATGCTGCCCCCCTCATGGAGGATAATGCTGCCCCCCCTCATAGGGTATAATGCTATATATATAGATAGATAATAGATAGATACCATATATACTCGAGTATAAGCCGACCCCCTAATTTTGCCACAAAAAACTGGGAAAACTTGAGTATAAGCCCAGGGTGGAAAATGAGATTATGCCCCATATGCTGCCCCATGTATTATGCCCCACAAGATGCTCCATAGATTGTGCCCCATATACTGCCCATGTATTATGCCCCATAGATTCTCCATAGATTGTGCCCCCATAGATTATGCCCCCATAGATGCTCCATAGATTATGCCCCCATAGATGCTCCTTAGATTATGCCTCCATAGAAGCTCCATAGATTGTGCCCCCATAGATGCTACTTAGATTATGCCCCCATAGAAGCTCCATAGATTGTGCCCCCATAGATGCTCCTTAGATTATGCCCCATAGAAGCTCCATAGATTGTGCCCCCATAGATTATGCCCCTATAGATGCTCCATAGATTATGCCCCCATAAATGCTCCTTAGATTATGCCCCCATAGCTTATGCCCCCATAGATGCTCCTTAGATTATGCCCCCATAGAAGCTCCATAGATTGTGCCCCCATAGATTATGCCCCTATAGATGCTCCATAGATTATGCCCCCATAAATGCTCCTTAGATTATGCCCCCATAGATTATGCCCCCATAGATGCTCCATAGATTATGCCCCCATAGATTGTGCCCCCATAGATTGTGCCCCATAGATGCTCCTTAGATTATGCCCCCATAGATGCTCCTTAGATTATGCCCCCATAGAAGCTCCATAGATTGTGCCCCCATAAATGCTCCTTAGATTATGCCCCCATAGAAGCTACATAGATTGTGCCCCATAAATGCTCCTTAGATTATTCCCCCATAGATGCTCCATAGATTATGCCCCATAAATGCTCGACAGATTATGCCCCCATAGATTATGCCCCCATAAATGCTCCACAGATTATGCCCCCATAAATGCTCCACAGATTATGCCCCCATAGATTATGCCCCCATAAATGCTCCACAGATTATGCCCCCATAGATTATGCCCCCATAAATGCTCCACAGATTATGCCCCCATAGATTATGCCCCCATAGATGCTCCATAGATTATGCCCTCATAGATTGTGCCCCCATAGATTGTGCCCCATAGATGCTCCTTAGATTATGCCCCCATAGATGCTCCTTAGATTATGCCCCCATAGAAGCTCCATAGATTGTGCCCCCATAAATGCTCCTTAGATTATGCCCCCATAGAAGCTACATAGATTGTGCCCCCATAAATGTTCCTTAGATTATTCCCCCATAGATGCTCCATAGATTATGCCCCATAAATGCTCGACAGATTATGCCCCCATAGATTATGCCCCCATAAATGCTCCACAGATTATGCCCCCATAAATGCTCCACAGATTATGCCCCCATAGATTATGCCCCCATAAATGCTCCACAGATTATGCCCCCATAGATTATGCCCCCATAAATGCTCCACAGATTATGCCCCCATAGATTATGCCCCCATAAATGCTCCACAGATTATGCCCCCATAAATGCTCCATAGATTATGCCCCCATAAATGCTCCACAGATTATGCCCCCATAGATTATGCCCCCATAAATGCTCCCCAGATTATGCCCCCATAAATGCTCCCCAGATTATGCCCCCATAGATTATGCCCCCATAAATTCTCCACAGATTATGCCCCCATAGATTATGCCCCCATAAATGCTCCACAGATTATGCCCCCATAGATGCTGCAAAAAAAAAAAAAGACATACTCACCTCTCGTCGCTGGGGGCCAGGTGCTGGTGTCCTGAGCAGGTGGGGACACCGGCGCGCTATGGGGGACAGGTGCCGTGTCACCGTTGGCTCAGGGCCCCGGCACCTGTGCCCCCATGGCAGCTGCGTGGTGTGCCGCTATTAGCGACACGCCACCGGCTGGGGACCCCTGGAGCAGCGGGGGCCCTAGGCAACTGGCCCCTGTATTCCAGCAGGTGCCAGGGCCCCCCAGATGCCAGGGCCCACCGGAGAATCCTCCGGTTCTCCGGTGGGCCAGTCCGACCCTGGTGCAAACTGATTCCCATAAAACAATACTAAGAAAACATTACTTTTCTCCCTACACATATATTACAGCTGTGATTATGGTGGGTGTGGACCACTGTCAGAGTTTGCCCTGGAGGGGCGTAACTAAGTGACTACCTGGTCTTCACTAGAGCCTCTGATGGTAAGGATAGCCTTGGGCCTGAAGGTAGTCACTATGTGCGGCTTCAGGGTAGTCCCCTGACCTGCAATAGCTGACCTGCAGGTCAAAGGCACAAATGCGAAGCACAGAGGACAAAGACGGTGATGTAGTCATATAGTCCAAAGATGGGGCAAGGCAGCACAGGTTCAAAATACAAAGCCGGGGTCAGGAGCAGAGAGATCAGATCAAACAAGTAAACAAGCCGGGTCAATAACAGGAGAGTCAGAACAATAATGCACCTTGACAGGGAACTAGAAACATACTGCAACTAGGTTCTAAGTTCAGGCAAGGTGTGGAGAGTGGAGCTGGTTAATATATCCCCTGCTGGCAGGGGATAGACCAGGCAAGCAAAACTCTGCAGAACGCTGTGGTTTTAAATTACTACAGACTCTTCAGCAACAGGAGGATGTAGCAGTGCTGTAAGTGTTGCATAAAGCAACTCAACGAGATGGTCTGACACTGAGAGAAGCAGAGTGATGCACACAATGAGCAGAATGGCGCAAACAAACCATACGAATCACCAGCATAACATCTAAAGAGTTAAGTGGTCAGCCATGTCTATCAAGTACTCAAGTTCAGCTTCAGCTCTCATTATATAATGTCTCAACTCCCCTGCACAGGCAGATATTGGGGAAAGAAAAGTCATTCAGGTTGGATTTCATATGCCTATTGACAGCATTCTTTGTATAAGTGTGCATACAGAAATAACTGCCAGTACCTGTTTAGGACCACCCACATGATGAAAAAGTGCAGGATGAGCAGAGATTTATTACTCCATGCTTTGCATTGCTATTACACTTCTAAAATTAACTATTCTGTGGTCTCTTAATTACAATGGCCTTGGATTACGATATTTTCAACGTACAATGTATTTGTAAACAAAGCCACAGGCACACCCGATGTACTAAATATGTGACTGACTAGATGACTCAATTTATCAGCATGAACATTTCAATTGTAAAACATTAAAGTGTACGCATTATTTGGATATATAGTAGCTCCTGTTCTCAGGAAAGTAATTAAGAATTTATGGCAATTCTTTTTACCTATATGTAAGATCTTGTTTTATCTGTATTAGATATCTGTTTACTTTCATTCTTGCTTTAGAATGTTCTGGGTTGACATTTTAGAGCTTCAGAACCAACTTATGGTGAGAAGCAACAGTATTTTCAACTTACAAAGATAATCCTGGAATTAAAATGCCAAGCTAGAAAGCCTTAAATTGTGTACATGACCATGGTCATGTCCTCCATACACCAGGTGTTCACTGGAATATTGTTAACCTTGAAGTCTCTTGTCATAATACTATCTAGGGACAGTAAATTAATCAGTAATCCAAAGTCTAATGGCTGCAATGGGAAAGGATTTAAGTGGGGGGAAAGGACAGCTCTGGTCGTAGCTATGTGGCATATTTTTTAACCCCTTTGAGACTAAACCTGTTTTCACCTAAATGACCAGATAATTTTTACAATTCTGACCACTGTCACTTTATGAGGTAATAACTCTAGAACGCTTCAACGGATCTGGGTGACACTGAGAATTTTTTCTCATGACATATTATAATTTATGATAAAATTTCTTCGATATGACTTGCGTTGTTTATTTGTGAAAAAAAATGGAAATTTGGCAAAAAAATTTAAAATTTTGCAATTTTCAAATTTTTAATTTTTATGCCCTTAAATCAGAGAGTCATATCACACAAAATAGTTATTAAATAACATTTCCCACATGTCTACTTTACATCAGTACAATTTTTGAACCAAATTTTTTTTTCGTTAGGAAGTTATAAGGGTTAAAAGTTGACCAGCGATTTCTCATTTTTTTAACAATTTTTACAAAACCATTTTTTAGGGACCACCTTACATTTGTAGTCACTTTGAGGGGTCTACATGAAAGAAAATACCAAACGTGACACCATTCTAAAAACTGCACCCCTCAAAGTACTCAAAACCACATTCAAGAAGTTTATTAACTCTTTTGGTGCTTCACAGGAATTTTTGGAATGTGGAAGGAAAAATAAACATTTACTTTTCCTTTCACAAAAATTTTCCTTTAGACCTATTTTTTTTACTTTCGCAAGGTTACCAGGAGAAAATGGACCAAAGATTTTAGTGGAAAATTTCTCCTGAGCATGCCCGATACCCCATATGTGGGGGAAATCTACTGTTTTGGCACACAGCAGGGCTCGGAAGGGAAGGAGCGCCATTTGACTTTTTGAATGTAAAATATGCTGGAATAATTAGCGGTTGCCATGTCGTGTTTGGAGAGCCCGTCATGTGCCTAAACAGTGGAAACCCCCAACAAGTGACACCATTTTGAAAAGTAGACCCCTTGGGGAACGTATGTAGATGTGTTTTGAGCACCTTAAACCCACAGGTGCTTCACAGAAGTTTATAACGTAAAGTCATGGAAATAAAAAAAAAATCACATTTTTCCCAAATTTTCCCTATTTTAGCTCCAAATTTTGCATTTTTATAAGGGTAAAAGGAGAAATTGCGCCATATAATTTGTTGTGCAATTTCTCCTGAGTACAATGATACCCAATATGTGGAGGAAAACAACTGGTTGGGTGGACAGCAGGGCTTGGAAGGGAAGGAGCGCCATTTGACTTTTGGAATGCAAAATTTGATGGAATACTTAGCGGATGCCATGTTGCGTTTCGAGAGCCCCTCATGTGCCTACACAGTGGAAACCCCCACAAGTGACACCATTTTGGAAACTAAACCCCTTATGGAACTTATATAGCTGTGTATTGAGCACCTTGAACCTACAGGTGCTTCACAGCAGTTTATAGCGTAAAGTCGTGGAAATTAAAAAAAATCAAATTTTTCCCAAATAAATCTTTTTTATCTAAGAATTTTGTATTTTCACAAGGGCAAAAGGAGAAAATGGACCCCAAATTTTGTTGTGCAATTTCTCCTGAGTTCATCGATACCCCATATGTGGTCAAAAACTATTTTTGAGGCACAGTGCAAAGCTCAGAAGGGAAGTAGCGCCATATTACAGTGCAGAGCTTGCTGCACTTGTTTGGGGGTGCCATGTTACATTGACAGAGCCCCTGAGGTGCCAGAACAGCAGAACCCCCCATAAGTGACCCTATTTTGGAAATTATACTCCTTTGGCAGTTTATCTACATATGCAGTGACAATTTTGACTGCGTGGGTGTTTTCCAGAGACAAGCAGCAGTGGATATTGCTGAGTGAAAATTGCAAACTGCCGTTGCAGTGACCAGTTCGTTATGCCCAGCCCGTGCTTCTGGAGGCATGCACCTGTAAATTAGGCGGGCTCTCATCACTACAGAAATGCCAAACATCTGGGCAGTATATGTGGTTTAGGCACACTGGGGCTCAGAAGGTATGGGGACATTTGGACATAGGAGTGCAGAATTTTCTGAATTTCTTTTGGCAGGTGAGAAGCCATTTTGCTTTTCCAGAGCCTTTGTGGTACCAGTAATGTGGAAGCCCCCTATATTTCCATTAACAGATGACAGATCTGAGTGGGGACTTGCTTTTTTTGTGGATTGAGTGGAAGCTTTTATTGGGAACATTTTACATAACGTTTGGGAACACAGTTATTCGGAGCTCTACGCTGACCACTTACTTTGGGGTTTCCATCTACATCTCTGAGTGATGTGACAGATGAAACCCTCGATGGATCCATTCACTACAGTGAGGCAGCAGAGTTACTCTGGACTCTGTCTGGCCTCTGTTCCACGGTGTCCTTCTTTTCAGAACTGCACAAAACTGTGGCTGAAGGCAATTTTATGCAATCCTAAAAAGACGGACGTCGAGGGATTGCAGGTCAGATGGCGTCCACAGTGCCTCCATCTGCCTCATTATAGGGAATCTTCCACCAGAGATTCTGTCTGAATCACGTATTTCAGAGATTTACACAGAAACCTCAGTGTAAGCGCTCAGCGCAGAGCGCAGGATAAATGTGCGCCGAGCCTTACTGCGATCTTTGGGAGATAGAATGAAAAAATCAACAGCATGTAAAGAATTGGTTTTATTTACTTTTTATGCCGTTCCTTGTGCGGTATAAGTGATTAGGCAACTTTATTCTTCGGGTCGGTGCGATTACAGCGATATCAGATTTATATCGGGTTTTATGTTTGGCTGCTGTCACACACTAAAAGACGCTTTTTATTGCGAAAACTAGTTTTTGCATCACCATATCTTGAGAGCTATATTTTTTTCATATTTTGGCTGACAGAGTCATGTGATGGCTTGTTTTTTGCGGGATGAGCTGATGTTTCTATTGGTATCATTTTCCAGCACATGACATTTTTTGATCGCTTTCTATTCCGATTTTTGGGAGACAGAAGGAACAAAAACCAGCAATTCAGGAATTGCTTTTTTTTTATACCGTTCCGTGTGTAGTAAAATTGGTAAGGCAGCTTTATTCTTCGAGTCAGTACAATTACAGCGATACTTTATTTATATTTTTTTTATGTTTTGGCACTTTTACACATTAAAAACTATTTTATAGAAAAAAATAACTATTTTTGCATTGCTTTATTCTGAGAGCTATAACTTTTTTACTTTTCTGCTGATGGAGCCATAATGTTTTTTGCGGGACAAGATGATGTTTTCAGCAGCATCATTTTTATTTACATCCGTCTTTTTGATCGCGTTTTATTGCACTTTATGTTTTTGGTATGATGATACAGCATTGTTTTTTGCATTGTTTTTTATTTTTTTTACAATGTTCACTCAAGGGGTTAATTAGTGAGACAGTTTTATAGAGCAGGTCATTACGGATGCGGTGATACCAAATATGTGTACTTTTATTGTTTTTTATTCATATAAATGTATTTATTGGAAAAATATATATATATTTTTCTTCAGGGATTTTAAAAAAAATATTTTTACACTTTATAAAATTTCTTTTTACTTTTTTACATTGTCCCAGTATGTAACATTACTTTTTTACAGCATATCGCTGATCTGAAACTGCACTGTAGGATATCAGATCAACGATCTGACAGGCAGGGAAGGAGGTATGTCGGCACCTGCTCTCTCAAGCCACCTTACCTGCAGGACCCCACAGCCATCTAGGTGCTGGGGGGTTTCCATGGAGACCATCAGGCCATCGCGATCACATTACAAACGTGCAAGGAGTCCTCTCCCTGAGCGATGCTTCTCTATGCCGCTGTCACTACTGACAGCAGCATCAGAAGGGTTAAATGTCCACAATCGGTGCTAGCAGCTGACACCCGCACGCGATCTGCGGCGATCGTGCCGCCATACTAGTACTGCTCTAGGCACAAATGCACCTCCCGCAGAGCAGTACTAATACGGCGGAGGTTGCGAAGGGGTTAAAAGACAAGTTTATAATAAAGAGACTCATAGCTTTAACAATAAATATTATGAGTAAAAAAAAAATTACTTCTCCTTATACTTACTAGATATACAGTACTGTTCAAAAGTTTAAGGCAGGTGTGGAAAAATGTAAAGTAAAACTGCTTAAAAAAAGTGTTAGTAGTTTACTTGTTATCAATTAACAAAATGCAAAGAATATTTGGTGCAGTCACAATTTGCCTTGAAACAGCATCAATTCTTCTGAACCAAAACCTAAAGAAAAGAACTGGAGCATAAGTTGGTATATATGCAATGTGTAGGAGCAAGTTCACACTGGCCATCAAACAGACAAAATCTAAGATAGAAACAAAATGACCATATACCCTGCTATAAGTAAGAAGCAATAGTGCATATAATTAACAAAAGGTATTTAGTAAACACTGTTTTTGATTAAAAAAGCAAACAAACATAAAAGCCATCCCACCAGCGCCAAGGTTTACCAGGTCGGTAACCTCTAGTATTAAAACCTTACCTTGTGTCAAAAATGACCTCAATGTAAATAAGGGTCGAGCAGGACTGGGGCCCAACTGTGGACACCCAGTAATTGGAAGCTATATAAACATAATTCCCACCTCAAAAAAATCAATTCTTGTGAGTATACTTTTACAAAATTTTGAAGTAACTCAGCAGGGAGGTTGTTCCAAACATGTTCCATACACGATCTTCTGTGTGTTATGATTCGGTAACCGAGGAGGATAATAGAAAAAATAGGCTGGGCAACCAGACACCCAGAGAGGTTGGTAACTTAGCGGATTGCAGACCCCTAAACTAACAACACAACTAGAATTAGCTGTGGGACGTACCTACGGTGCCCTAGACGTCTTGTCACAGCCAAAGAGTTAACTAAGCCTAAAGAGAGAAAAGGGAAAGCTAACTGCCCCGGAGTAGAGCCCCAAAGGAATAAATAGCCTCCAAACATATATTTCGTTGAGACAGATGAAGCACAAAGACAGACAGAAAATAGAGTAAGCAAATGCTGGGGCCAAACCTGACTAGATAGAACATGACAGAAAAGGATACTGTCTGCAATCCAGCAAAAACCCTAAGAAAAATGCCAACACGTCTGATATGCAAAAATACTGAGGCCACACGACTTCTCCCCCACTAAATCAGAACTCTGGTGTGAACTGGACGCAAACAACAGATACTGAAAAAAACAGGGAACCAGAGTCCAGCACAGGTCCCCGCAGGGAGCCCGGCTGAACTAACTCCAACAAGGCAGAAAACTGAGAAAAGAGAAAGTAAACAAATGGCACAGGTTTAAACAGAAAAATAACTTATCTGAAAGATGCAGGACACAGCAGGGAGCTAGCAGATTTCCAAGAGGCTCAGGAAAAATGCAAATCACCGGCAACCACTATGGGAAGGCTGCTCACTTATATCTCCCCAGTCAGTAACACCTGATCTCCAATCATTCCCATCAGGTGATTGACTTCTGTTAGCCAGAGCAGCTCCATTACCAGAAGCAACCACCAGAGGGAGCCCAACCTCAGAAGCCAGATTAAAGGTGTTCACAACATCTGTGTATGTAGGCATGTGCAAATCCTTCTGTCTCTACATATAATCCGAGATAGACTTGATGTTGAGTAGAGATGAGCGAATTTGTTCAGATTCGGTTCCGAATACGATCGGACTTGAATATTGTTTTTTGAACATAGCGGAACGTCATTAGAGTCAATAGGAGTAAAAATTACCGAATATGTTCGGAACCAATCATAAAATATACATTTGGCATGAATAGTGTTCGAATATGGGCTGAATATGTCAAAATTAGATTTGAGGCCAAAATCCGAACAAATTCGCTCATCTCTAATGTTGAGATCCGTGCTCTGTGGGGGCAATGTCATCACTTCCAAGACGACATGTTTTTGTTTACGTTGAAGATAGTTCTTAATGACATTGTCTGTATGTCCAAAATAAATGCTGTAGATATATTATATCTTGACTTCAGCAAAGCATTTGACAAAGTATCTCACACAATCCTTATTGAAAAAATGACTAAGTATGGAATGGACAAGGCAACTGTTAGGTGGATTCATAACTGGCTTAGTGATAGGACCCAAAGAGTGGGAGTTAATGGCTGCACATCCAGTTGGAAGAATGTATCAAGTGGGGTACCACAGGGCTCTGTCTTGGGCCCTGTATTGTTCAACATCTTATCAATGATTTAGATGAAGAAATTGAGGGTAAACTGATTAAATTTGCTGATGACACAAAGCTAGGAGGGATAGCTAATACTAGAGAAGAGAGAGAGAGAGGATTCAAAAAAGATATAAATAAACTGGAGCAGTGGGCAGCAACTAACAGAATGGTTTTTAACAGGGAAAAATGCAAAGTACTACATCTGGGAAATAAAAATGAAAAAGCGTATACAGAATGGGAGGAATAAGGCTAAGCAACAGCACATGTGAAAAAGACTTGGGTATACTAATAGATCACAGACTGAACATGAGTCAACAGTGTGATGCAGCAGCAAGGAAGGCAAATACAATTCTGGGATGTATTAACAGAAGCATACAGTCTAGATCACGTGAAGTCATTAATGCCCTCTACTCCTCTTTGGACTCAGGAATTTTCTGAGCGGATTCTGCATGTCTTGGCAGAATCCACATGTAAAAATTGACGCGTTTTTTATGTGGATTTTAAGCGGATTTTCCTGCATTTTTGGCCTGTGGTTTTCTATAATGAAATGGGTGTAGGAATCGGCAGAAAGAATTGAAATGCTGCAGAAAATAAACCGCTGCCGATTCCGTGCGGAATTTTCTGCAGCATGTGCTTAACATTGCTTCTCATTGCTTAACATTGTATCATCAAACACTTGCGGATCTGCTGCAATTCCGCGAAGAAAATCCGCTGCAGATCAGCAAGAAATCCGTATCGTGCGCACACAGCCTAAGACCTCGTCTCCCAAGATCTCAAATTGCACATGGGCCGAAATTCCCAAAACCCATAGCATGGAAATCATTGGGAAAGGGGACTCGGCTCTTACTTTATGAGAGCCCAGGGTCCAAAGCATCAGCTCACTCCTGCCGTCGCCGGTCTCCTGAAGCAATGACCCTATCTTCTGTGACCCCTCTCCATCACAGCCACTACTCCAGGTAAGATATCTTCGGATTATAAAACACACCCCCATTTTCCTCCCAAATTTGGAGGAAAAAAGTGTCTTATAATCTGAAAAATATGGTACTTATCCATCATGCAGTATCACAGAGGCATCTGATTGGCTACAAAGTAATTCAGCAGCAGAACAATCCAAAACATACAACCAATAAAAATAACTATTTTAAGCCTAAAGAAGAACAAGGAGACCAGAAAGTGATGACATGGATCCACAGAACCCTGATCTCAACATCATCTAGTCTCTCTGTGATTACATGAGGACATATATGGATTTATGCAAGCCTTCATTTTCAGAATATCTGTGCATTTACTGTATATTTATAAGAATTGATGCTTGGATGCTATTTTGATGGCAAAGTTTGGTCACGCCACATATATTGATTTGATTTGGAATTGTCTTTGGTTCATTCATTTAGATTTTTTTTAAATGGTAAAAATATTAATACTTCTATTTTTGAAAGCATTCTTACTTTGCAGTGTCTTCTCTACAACTGCATAAAACCTTTGCACAGTACTGTACGTCTACCAAAAATGTATACAATTTCAGCATTGACTAATGATCCAATATGACTTGACATTGCGGATGTAAGTCCACTAGTATGTTGGCCATTTTTCCTATTGAAAAATAAGTGCCCACTCTGGCTAATCTAAGGCATAGTGTCATGGGTGAGCTGGGAGGGATAGATGTTTACCATAAACTTCTCACATGTGCTGCCAACATATGGAAAACAAATCCTATTCCAAATTTTTTTTTTTCTTCCAAGTGAGCGTACCATATACATGAGTCTCCTGAATAGATTCTTAAGCCTCTTTTTAATTTATCAATGATAGTCTACACACCAGAGAGGCTGTCATGAGGCGTGAGAACTAAGCCTGTATATATCCTCTAAACCTGCTGGAAAAATAAAAGAAACTTTCCATAAACAAAACTGACACTGATTACTATTCTTCCCGGCTGACTGTATGCTAGCTATGCTATTTGTCACCTACTTGCAGTTCCGTGGAGGAGAATTTGTGGATCTTATCACATTTTTGAAGACTAGGACGATATGCAGAAAAATAGCTTTTCAGTCTAAGGGTATGTGCACACGTTGCAGATTTTCCTGCAGAATTTTCTGCACACATTCTGCATCTCTTGGCAGAAAACGCAGGTAAAAATCTGCACTTCTTTTGCAGATTTTGTGTATTTTTTGTGCGGATTTTGTGCAGATTATTTGCGGATTGGCATGCGTTTTTACCCCAGCAGATTTCATTAATTCAATGGGTGTAAGAAAGCAGGGGATCCGCAAAAAGAATTGACATGCTGCGGAAAATAAACCGCTACGGATTCCGTGCGGAATTTTCCACAGCCTGTGCACTGCAATTTTTTTCCCATTGAATAACATTGTGTAGTCAAACACTTGAGGATCTGCAGTAATTCCGCGTGGAAAATCCACTGCAGATCCGCAACAAATCCGCAAAGTGTGCACACACCCTAAGGGTATGTGCAAACGTTGCAGATTTGTTTGCAGAATTTTCTGCACAGAATCTGCATCTCTTGGCAGAAAACGCAGATGCGGATTTGATGTGTTTTTGATGTGGATTTCATGCATTGTTGTGCGGATTTTCATGCGTTTTTTCATGCGGATTTGTCTGTGTTTTTGTAAGCTAAATAAAGATAATATACCGTACATACTCCAGTATAAGCCGAGATTTTCAGCCCATTTTTTAGGGCTGAAAGTCCCCCTCTCGGCTTATACTCGAGCCATATACTGGGGGGTCAGCGGGGGAGGGGGAGCGCAGCTGTCCTATATACTCACCCCCTCCTGGCGCGGTCTCTGCAGCCCCTGCTCTTCTCCCACGGTCTCCGGCGCCTGTGTTCAGCCATCAGTGGTACCGCTCATTAAAGTCATGAATATGCACATATTCATGACTTTAATGAGTGGTACCACGTGATGGTCGGAGACCGTGGGAGAAGAGCAGGAGCTGCAGAGACCGCTCCAGGAGAGGGTAAGTATATTCCATATTCACCTGTCCCCGTTCCACCGCTGCTCGCCGCTGTGTCCTCGCGTCCTCCAGCTGTGAATGTTCAGGTCAGAGGACGCAATGACGTGGTTAGTCCGCGCCGTGCCCTCTGCCTGAGCATTCACTGCTGGAGGACCCGGAAGTCAGCGGCGCTCAGCGGTGGAATAGGGATAGGTGAATATTGCAGGTGCCGAGCCCTGAGCCAGCGTTGACACCGGCACCTGTCCCCCATAGCGCGCCGGTGTCTCCGCCTGCTCAGGACACCGGCACCTGGTCCCCAGCAACGAGAGGTCAGTATGTCATTTTTTTTTTTTAGTTGCAGCAGCGGCAGCATAAGGGACTTATACTGTGGGGCATAATCTATGGAGCATATGGGGCATAATCTGTGGAACATGGGGCATAATCTGTGGAACATATGGGGCATAATCTGTGGAGCATATGGGGCATAATCTGTGGAACATATGGGGCATAATCTATGGAGCATATGGGGCATAATCTGTGGAACATATGGGGCATAATCTATGGAGAATATGGGGCATAATCTGTGAAACATATGGGGCATAATCTATGGAGCATATGGGGCATAATCTATGGAACATATGGGGCATAATCTGTGGAACATATGGGGCATAATCTGTGGAGCATATGGGGCAGAATATGGTGCATAATACATGGTGCAGCATATGGGGCATAATACATGGGCAGCATATGGGGCATAATATATGGGGCAGCATATGGGGCATAATATTTGGGGCAGCATATGGGGAATAATATATGAAGTAGCATATGGGGCATAATATTTGGGGCAGCATATGGGGTATAATATATGGGGCACATATGGGGCTCCTGATTCAATATGGCTATTCAAAAACATTTAACCTACTTTAATTTTACTTTTATTGGTATCTATTTTTAATTTTGAAATTTACCAGTAGCTGCCTCATTTTCCACCCTAGGCTTATACTCGAGTCGATAAGTTTTCCCAGTTTTTGTGGCAAAATTAGGGTGTCGGCTTATACTCGGGTCGGTTTATACTCGAGTATATGCGGTACTTCAAAAAAAATTGTGATGTCATTTCCTAGTCCAACCTCTTCTCATTCTGCATTTTGGAAAGCCTTCCAAAACCACAAACATGAGTACCCAGGAAATTACACAGCCGAGTGCGCAGCGTAGCCCACAGCGTGGCGAACAGCATAGCGAACGTCATTTACGGCTATGCAGGCCATATCACCTGTGGCTGTTGGGAGTATTGCTCCAGATGCTGAATTGTCAAAGAGAGCAGGTAAGCTAAAGTATGTGTAAATAATATTTACATGTCTTTGTTTTTTCACTGTGTTGTGCACTAACCAATATTTTTATCTTAGGAGCATCCCAGAAGGAGAGCCTGAAAGATGTGGGTGCACCCAATCGTTGCAGAGCGGACAGAGAAGGGGCACTTTCATGTGCTATACAGAGATTTGAGGCAGTAAGTTAACCATATGTAAAGATAATTTCGTATGTAAAATGTGTGTCACAAAAATTATCCATATATTACCTAACCTTTTTTTTTACCTCAATTTTTTTTACAAATATCCAGAGACATTCATGGAATTTTGCTGGCTAACCATCCCAGTATTTGACCGGCTTCTAGATATCTTAGCACATGAACTGACATTTTCTGATACGGTCATAAGGAAGGCCATCTCTGCTGAGGAAAGGCTGCTCATCATCTTGCAGTAATTTTTTTTTGTTTGTATGTCATAATGCCTCTTTCACATGTCAGTGTCTCCGGTACGTGTTGTGACAGTTTTCACATGTCCCGGAGACACTGACACATGTAGCGTGTTTTCACAGACCGTGTGTCCATGTGCGAAACTGTTTTTTTTTTTACGGCAGCACGGTCCACAAACCGTCACGCACACGTGCACACGGAGAACACACATGGATGTCCTCCCTGTGACACTCATCGGCGCCGGTGAAAAAGCACTACAGTAAGCGCTGTTCCCCGGCGGCAAGTGCTGAAGATGCTCTCATATTCTCCCCAGCTCTGCAGGCGATCAGCGCGAGCAGGGGAGAATGTGAGCCGTCTTTAGCACTTGCCACCGTGAAACAGTACTTACTGTAGAGCTTCTTCCCCGGCAGCCATCCGTGTGTAAATAATGCATCACATTGGCGGCACACGGTTGCCACCCTTGTGCCGCATGTATTACACACCCAGACACATGCACACACAGACACGGATATCTCTGGTAATGGTTTTTCCATTACCATAAATATTGTGACGTGTGAAACCGGTCTAAAGGGAACCTGTCAGCATTTTTTCCCGCTATAAGATGCGGACACTGCCTTTCAGGGCGTTTCTACTGCATTGTATAAATAAAGTATTTAACACTCTGGTCCAACAAGCAAGCTAAGATAAATAACTTTTATTCTATTTACCGGTGGGGCCGTACGGTGCTGTCCGGTCAGATGGGTGTCGCAGGTCCGGGTTCTGCGCCTCCTATGTTCTTGCGATGCCATCCTCCTGCTTGTTTCATCGCTCTAATGTGAAGTCGTACTTTTGATACCTGATGAGGATAGAGCAAAGTACTGAGGTGCTCATGCGCTGGGCCTCTCAGACCTTTCCCCGCGCCTGCACCATGCATGAATTTGCTCTGTCCTTAACAAGGAAGATAAGTACGGCTGCGCAGTAGAGCGATGAAGATAACAGGAGGGCGGCATTGCAAGATGTGAGGCGCTGGACAATGACCTGCAACACCCATCTGACCGGATTGGCCCACGCAGGAAAGTATACCAAAAATTATTTTTGTTATCTTTCCTGTCAGACTGGGGGCTTATCGACATCATGAGAGAATGCTGCAGATAAGCCCTAAAAGGCAGTGGCCGCATCTTTTAGCGGCCATAACTGCTAACAGGTTCCCTTAAATTTTTGGGTAACATTTCTAATCATCTTTTGTTTTCCTTTGCAGATTTCCGGCCACAGGAGAGAGCTATACATCATTACACCTCCAATTTAGAGTTGGTAAATCCACCATCTTTCAAATTGTGAGATGCACATGTAACGTGATCTGGCAGAAGTTGCGGCCCATTGTGATGCCTTCCCTAACTGAGGTTACTTGGCTGCAGGTCGCAGCAGGCTTTCAGTCTGTGGCCAATTTCCCAAACCTCATAGGTGCCGTTGATGGTAAACATGTAAGGGTTCAGCAGCCACCACGATCAGGATCACTCTTCTTTAATTATAAGAAGTATTTTTCTGTGGTCCTGATGGCGGTGGCTGATGCACATTACAAATTTGTTGCCATTGATGTTGGTGCCTATGGCAGTACTGGGGAAACTCGGGAGTTGCGAACATCACATATTGGTCTGTAAATTCTTCAACGCCAGCCCCACGACCTTTGCTGGGTTCCACACATCCAGTTCCCTTTGTGATGGTATCGGATGACCCATTTCTCTTTATGACCAACCTGCAGCGCCCATACCCATGAAGGGGCCTGGATGCCCGGCGGAGGATTTTTAATTATCGGCTAAGTCGCGCACGCAGATATGTGGAATTCACCTTCGGAATCATGACTAGTTAGTGGAGGATCTTTCACATACCCATCCACTTGGATACAGACACCATTGATGCTGTGATTAAGGCATGCTGTGTACTCCATAACTATGCTCGTGAGTACAGCACTAACGTAGATGTGGAGTACCAGCAGCCAGTATTAAAGCCAATGTCCAACGTGGGTCTGGGAAGGCCATCCAACTCTGCTGCATGTGTGCGAGAAACCTTTACTGACTACTTTGAGAGTCCTGAAGGTGCTGTGCACTGGCAATACTCCTGTGTTGGTGATGAGCAGATTGTCCAGCAGAGGATGGAAGAAAATTGAGCAAAAAGAAGAAAACCAAGAAAATTGTTTATTTGTTTGTGATCAAAATGCTAACTATATTTTTATTAAAAAACATAAATGCATGTTAGTTTGTTGTGTTTAATGTATTTTATTTTTAGTATTATAATTAGGAGTGATGGGAGAGGGAGCCTCACATGACTTTCTCTCCACCATCACTGCTTTCTGTATCAGCTTCTATGATGCTGATAACTTTAATGCACAATTGTTGGGTTGGGGGTGGAGGTGCGGCACCGTGACCCTCTTACTCTGGGGAAACATAGTGGCTGCATGGGTGCCCATGGAGGAGGTGTGGCCCTAGGGGCAGATGCCTGGTATGCCTGCCCATAATGCTGGACATCAGGGCTGTGGAGTCGGTAAGGAAAACCTCCCACTACAACTCCAACTCCTCAATTTCCATGACACCAACTCCAACTCCAAGTCCGACTCCACAACTCCTACTACAAATCCAACAAAATGGTCTACGACTCCACGACTCCGACTCCACAGCCCTGCGGGCCATGATCTTAGGTCGGGAACACACTTGCAAGTGTGATGCGAGAAACCTGCATCAATACCTGCCACTGTCGTCTGCTCACGGTACCATAGTGTGTGGCAGCATAGAAACACATGCAGACGTACACTATGGCAACACGTGCCGGTGGCAGTGGCGGAAATTGAAGAGAGAGACTCTTGCGAGTTTGGAAAGTGCAACACTCGCAAGTGTGACCACGGCAAAATGTAAGTCCATGATAGCCGTAAAAATAGCCATTTTTAGATTGCATTGTGACTGATTCTGCTCAGTCAAAAGTATCCATCCAAAGATGGTGGTGTAGGGTGGGAAGGTCGCCAGGAATATATTTAGATCTCATCTGTTCATTAGGTCAGAGAATACATTTGTATCACCACTCCAGCATTCTATGATCTGGAGTAGTGGCAAAAGTATGTTATTCATCGAAAGAGCCCTTATATATACCCCTTATGTTAATGGTGAGAAAATAATCCAAAAAATTTTCAAATATATCTTTATTTAAAAACCTATAAAACATTATGACAAACATTGTTATTTCTTTTTCAATATGAAAACTTTTTAAAACATTTTGCCAAATAAATTAATTCTTTAACCACAGAACAAGAATGTTGCATTGCTTCCAATTAGGTATTTGGTCTCTTGTTGGAGAAGCGGGTCTTGTGTTGGCAACGCAAAAATTTGTGTGGCAGACTTTGAACTTTAATCATGGAACTGCTTTATTGCTGGTCTGCGACACTTGGTAGTAATCAACGCAACTAGACAAATCTAGCTAGATAGATATAGATAGATAGATAGAAGATAGATAACAGATAGAAAGAAATATAGATATATAAATAATAGAAAGATATATAGATAATAGATAGAAAGATAGATATAAAGCTAGACAGATAAATAGATATAGAGTGAATACATACATTAATGGATATAGATAGATATAGCTAGATAATAGCTAAAAAGATAGATTACCGTATATAATCGAGTATAGGCCGAGATTTTCAGCCCATTCTTTTAGGCTGAAAGTGCCCCTCTCGGCTTATACTTGAGTCATTGTCCCAGGGGGTAGGCGGGGGAGTGGGATCATAGGAGCCGGCCGCTGTCAGATCATACTGACCCCCTCCTGGCGCGGTCTCTGAAAATTGGGCAGGAGCCCACACCATTTTTTTTTACTATTAGTGGAACAAGGGCTTCAGGGACTAGGTGTATATGGTGAGTATGTACTCTATGTTGGATGTTGGATGTACTGTATGTGTAATGTATGTTATATGTACTGTATGTGTACTGTATGTTATATGTACTGTAAGTGTTTGTGATTTTTACCAATTGTAGTCAGTCGCCTGACGATGGGACTACTCTCCCATCATCATATCCGGATGGGAGCAGTAGTCCCATCCGACGACTGACTACAATCAGTCACTATTATTGCATGGGGACAGACACACACACACAGACAGACACACACACACATACAAAATATTTACCAAATCTATCAGACGCCCGACATCCATCCCCATGTGACGATAGGGCTCCATTTTCAAGATGGTGACTCCTTCTTCCTCGCCAAAACACACACACTCCACCCACACACTTCCCCCTGCAGCGTTTTTGACACCCAAATCTGCACCAAATACGCAGCAAATCCACAGATTTTTTTACATCTGCGGTTTTGCTGCGGATTTGCCTGACTCAATGGAAGTCAATGGGTACAGAAACGCTGCAGATCCGCAAAAAGAATTGACATGCTGCGGAAAAAACGCTGCGTTTCTCCGCGGATTTTTCCGCAGTATGTGCACAACAAATCTCCATTTCCCATAGATTTACATTGGATGTGCACTACACTGCGGATTTGGTGCAATTCCGTGCGTCCAAAAATGCTGCGGATCCGCATCCAAATCCACAACGTGTGCACATAGCATAAATTTACATGCTGATGTATTCAGCAGCCAAACACTGGCCTCTGCAGATTTGTGCCATATTGGCTGCAGTAGTCATATGTTGCACATGGGAAGTCATCAATACAGCATTGTCAATAGAGAACAGCATGGAACAATTAAGTGGCGGCTCTGGAACAGTCAGGACTGCTTATTTTGTCATTTTAAAGCATTAGCTGCCTAATTTTGTCTAAAAATTGATAACACCTCAACACATTAAAATGAAAATTTTCATAAAAAAGATTTCCCTTTTCTGTAGAAAGGTCAATTCATTCCTAATTTGACCTAAAGTTATAATACCTAAATTAAACATCTTCATCAATTGTAATTTTTCAAAAACATAACTGTTAGTCTTTGGCTTCTTCTTGTTCTTTTTCAGTGTTGTTTGGTCAGCAATTGTCGCTGGAGCCAGGAATATTGTAAGAGGATAACACATTTAATCATTTATTTCAAGGGATTAATCTCTACATTACACTCTCACATGTTCTGTATGTCTCTTGCATCTGGATTACATCAATTTCCATCTCTGGCAGTGAACAGTCTCACAACTGATTCATTCAGTGGATTAGATAATATTTACGTATGTTACCTTTGGTCATTGTTAGACTGTATTTATTACACTATCACATGGCCGGTGTACGGAGACTTATAGGCGATGCAATGCTCTTCAAATTTAAATAGGCAAATACCCTCTTTAGACTGGAATTCTAATACCACCTTTTGGATGTAAAAATCCTAAAAGTTCAGGTCAAGCTTTAACAAGCCTTGCACATTACTTAGGATAGGAAGTCAAACCAAAACCTCTATTTATAAACAAAACTGATTGAAATGCAATGAAGTGTGGAAATGTATGAAAATAAAAATGCAAATAATATCAAATACAAAAATAAATCACACCTGTCAATTGAATCCCAAAACAGAACAAAATGGATGGCAAAACCAGCCGAGTAGGAAAGCAGAAAACCTTAGTGCAAAAAGGGGGACGAAGGAATAACCCCCTGACGAAGGAATAACCATTCCGAAACGCGCGTCGGGGCGCGTTCTAGGCAGCCTTGTCTCCACTATCTTTCTCCCCTGGTATTTTCAGGTAGTATGTCCGTAATGCATGGGTGTTTGGTAGCCACGATAGTAATGGTGATGGTGCTCATTTAAGCACATTCTGTTTACTATATCACAGTGGTGCGCATCTGGGTAGGTTATATTGAATTACATTGCAATTGTTTTTTAGTTACCTTCATCACACAATATATAATTTTATGTGTGGTATCAGTTATTAGGCACATCATTTTTCTCTACCCAGTTTATTTTGCGATTATTTTTTATTTTTTGTTTTACTCTGCACCATGTTTTGCACTGTAGGTTATTTGTTATAGTGCATTTATTACACCAATATACTTCACGGATTAATTTTTTGTTTCTGGATATTTTTTGCATGAATATATATATTTTTCATTATTTCACTATTTTTCATGCATACTTCATGTTATATTTAATTATTTGCCTGATTTGTTAAATACCAGGGTATTGTATTGTGTGGGGCCAGGTTCCTTTTTATATTCATTTTATTGATGCTTGTGCAATTATTTTATATACATATATTCAATAAAATTCATTTTTTACTCCCACTGCCTGGGTGAAGTCTCTTCTTCTCCTCCCCCTGTTCTTTTTGCACTAAGGTTTTCTGCAAAACCTCTATTTGCAGACTTGTTTCGGGATGTTCACCCCTCATCAGTGCAAAGCAGGCCAGATTTGGTTGGGTGAGAAGCAAATTGCGCTGATGAGCAACAAACATTCCAAAACACATGCCTGCAAATATAGTTTATGGTTTGGCTTCATATCCTAAATTTAAAGGTACAAATTGTACTGTTGTTAATGTACAGTACAGACCAAAAGTTTGGACACACCTTCTCATTCAAAGATTTTTCTGTATTTTCATGACTATGAAAATTGTAGAATCACACTGAAGGCATCAAAACTATGAATTAACACATGTGGAATTATACATTACACTTTACAAAAAAGTGTGAAACAACTGAAAATATGTCTTATATTCTAGGTTCTTCAAAGTAGCCACCTTTTGCTTTGATTACTGCTTTGCACGCAGAAAAGGTGAACGGATGGACTCTACATGCCTGGTTTCCACCGTGAAGCATGGAGGAGGAGGTGTGATGGTGTGGGGGTGCTTTGCTGGTGACACTGAGATATGGTCACCACCTTTCACAGCTGATATACAGCATTCTATAATGCTGTATATCTGCCCTCAACTCGACCTGTAAGAAAAGAAAAAAAACTTTATTATACTCACCTGTGGGGCGGCCTGTACTAGGAATGTCAATATTCTTGATCTGGCGCCTCCCATCTTCTTGTGATGCTATCCTACTTCTTGCTTGGCATGGATGACACATCCCTGCGTCATCCACACAGTTCCCTCAGCATCTCGCTCCTGAGCAGACGTACTTCTCTGCCCTGTTAAGGGCAGAGCAAAGTACTGCAGTGCACAGGCACCAGGAAAGGACAAAGAGTCGCAACGCATGCACACTGCGGGTGCTCGAGTGACATGCTAAAGTCCCTGCCCGCATGTTTTGCAGCTGTTAGACACCCAAAAAAACCTCACCCAATGCAAACTCAAGTAGCGAGCATTTGCGCTCAACACTAGCCGTCGTATCATTTTTTTACCAACCCCAACTCTAACCCCAATATAATGCTAACCCTAACATAGCCCTAACCCCAACCCCAGTCCTAACCCCAACCCTAAGCTCAACTGCAAAGAATTGAAAAAAATATATACAGTACAGACCAAAAGTTTGGACACACCTTCTCATTTAAAGATTTTTCTGCATTTTCATGACTATGAAAATTGTACATTCACACTGAAGGCATCAAAACTATGAATTAACACATGTGGCATTATATACTTAACAAAAAAGTGTGAAATGACTGAAATTATGTCTTATATTCTAGGTTCTTCAAAGTAGCCACCTTTTGCTTTGATGACTTCTTTGCACACTTTTGGCATTCTCTTGATGAGCTTCAAGAGGTAGTCACCGGAAATGGTCTTCCAACAATCTTGAAGGA
Source organism: Oophaga sylvatica (assembly GCA_033576555.1). Lineage (NCBI taxonomy): Eukaryota > Metazoa > Chordata > Amphibia > Anura > Dendrobatidae > Oophaga > Oophaga sylvatica. The sequence continues at coordinate 387,774,984 of JARQOD010000005.1, read as the reverse complement.
GTTCCCAGAGATGCTTAGCACTTGTTGGCCCTTTTGCCTTCACTCTGCGGTCCAGCTCACCCCAAACCATCTCGATAGGGTTCAGCTCTGGTGACTGTGGAGGCCAGGTCATCTGGCGTAGCACCCCATCACTCTCCTTCTTGGTCAAATAGCCCTTACACAGCCTGGAGGTGTGTTTGGGGTCATTTTCCTGTTGAAAAATAAATGATGGTCCAACTAAACACAAACCAGATGGAATAGCATGCCGCTGCAAGATGCTGTGGTAGCCATGCTGGTTCAGTATGCCTTCAATTTTGAATAAATCCACAACAGTGTCACCAGCAAAGCACCCCCACACCATCACACCTCCTCCATGCTTCACGGTGGGAACCAGGCATGTAGAGTCCATCTGTTCACCATTTCTGTGTCACCTTTTCTGCGTCTTTGGTTGGAACCAAAGATCTCAAATTTATACTCATCAGACCAAAGCACAGATTACCGTCCCTTGAGAAAGTGGGTTTTAGCCCACGAAACGTGCGTCGGGACCGGACAGCTGCACTTGTGCTGGGGGTACCTTGTCCCATATACCTGGGTAAGATCCATGTGGCTATTTATGCGGTTATTCATCTGCTTTTGCATCTATGTCATGTTTTACGATCTCTGACCTCATTATATCCAGTGGGGGATGGCGATGTTTACTGGCATTACTAGCACTTTTCTAAAACATTGGCTTACAGCAAAGGGAGAGGTATTTACTTGGCATGCATTGTACCTTTATATTCAGGCATCTCCTAACTGATTTTTTTGTAGCTCCCTTTGTTGTTTATTGGCACTACTAGCACTTTATTAAAACATTTGTGCACAGCAAAGGGAGAGGTGCTTTCTTGGCATGCATTGTGCTTATATATTTAGGCATATATACCTTATTGATTTCTCTGTAGCTCCCCTCGTTGTTTTTCTTGCTTTTTCATCTCTTCCCTCCATTTGGATTAGCCATCCATGTTACTTAATATTGGTTATATGGGCAATTTGTCTTATAAAACTATTAGTCTCATAAACAATTTTTTCTGTGCCCACTAATCTCATTGTGGGTATGGTTTGGCTCGGGTCTCGATATATGTGGGCTCCTATATACTGTGATTTGCAATGCATTTGATGTAATTTCTGCTGCCACCTGTGTTATATGTCCTTTATAACTTTTATGTACAGATACACATTGTTTTTGTATTTTCGGTAACCTATACGGTCCTTTTTTCTCCTGGTTTATATGCTTGTTTGGAGCAGGTATTTGCTCTTTGCTTTTCTCATGCTGACTATCATGGGTGTGTAATCACCCTCTGCTCGAATATGCAACTAGGTTGTGTGTTAGCACAGATTTCCACTGGTCTAATGTCCATTCCTTGTGTTCTTTAGCCCAAACAAGTCTCTTCTGCTTGTTGCCTGTCCTTAGCGGTGGTTTCCTAGCAGCTATTTTACCATGAAGGCCTGCTGCACAAAGTCTTCTCTTAACAGTTGTTTTAAATATCTGTCTGCTGCTAGAACTCTGTGTAGCATTGACCTGGTCTCTAATCTGAGCTGCTGTAAACCTGCGATTTCTGAGGCTGGTGACTCGAATAAACTTATCCTCAGAAGCAGAGGTAACTCTTGGTCTTCCCTTCCTGGGGTGGTCCTCATGTGAGCCAGTTTCTTTGTAGCGCTTGATGGTTTTTGCAACTGCACTTAGGGACACTTTCAAAGTTTATCCAATTTTTCGGACTGACTGACGTTCATTTCTTAAAGTAATGATGGCCACTCATTTTTCTTTACTTAGCTGCTTTTTTCTTGCCATAATACAAATTCTAACAGTCTATTCAGTAGGACTATCAGCTGTGTATCCACCAGACTTCTGCAGAACACAACTGATGGTCCCAACCCCATTAATAAGGCCAGAAATCCCACTTATTAAACCTGACAGGGCACACTTGTGAAGTGAAAACCATTCCCGGTGACTACCTCTTGAAGCTCATCAAGAAAATGCCAAGAGTGTGCAAAGCAGTCATCAAAGCAAAAGGTGGCTACTTTGAAGAACCTAGAATATACCGTATATACTCGAGTATAAGCCGACTCGAGTATAAGCCGACCCCCCTAATTTTGCCACAATAAACTGGGAAAACTTACTGACTTGAGTATAAGCCTAGGGTGGAAAATGAGATTATGCCCTATATGCTGCCCCATGTATTATGCCCCCCATAGATGCTCCATAGATTATGCCCCCATAGATGCTCCATAGATTGTGCCCCCATAGATGCTCCATAGATTGTGCCCCCATAGATGATCCATAGATTGTGCCCCCATAGATGCTCCATAGATTGTGCTCCCATAGATGATCCATAGATTGTGCCCCATAGATGTTCCACAGATTGTGCCCCCATAGATGCTCCATAGATTGTGCCCCCATAGATGATCCACAGATTGTGCCCCCATAAATGCTCCACAGATTGTGCCCCATAGATGCTCCACAGATTGTGCCCCCATTGATGCTCCATAGATTGTGCCCCCATAGATGATCCACAGATTGTGCCCCCATAGATGCTCCATAGATTGTGCCCCCATAGATGATCCATAGATTGTGCCCCCATAGATGATCCATAGATTGTGCCCCATAGATGCTCCACAGATTGTGCCCCCATAGATGCTCCATAGATTGTGCCCCCATAGATGATCCACAGATTGTGCCCCCATAGATGCTCCACAGATTGTGCCCCCATAGATGCTCCATAGATTGTGTCCCCATTGATGCTCCATAGATTGTGCCCCCATAGATTGTGCCCCCATAGATGCTCCACAGATTGTGCCCCCATAGATGCTCCATAGATTGTGCCCCCATAGATGATCCATAGATTGTGTCCCCATAGATGATCCATAGATTGTGCCCCCATAGATGCTCCATAGATTGTGCCCCCATAGATTGTGCCCCCATTGATGCTCCATAGATTGTGCCCCCATAGATTATGCCCCCATAGATTGTGCCCCCATTGATGCTCCATAGATTATGCCCCCATAGATTATGCCCCCATAGATTGTGCCCCATAGATTGTGCCCCCATAGATTGTGCCCCCATTGATGCTCCATAGATTATGCCTCCATAGATGATCCATAGATTGTGCCCCCATAAATTATGCTCCATAGTATAGGCCTCAATTGCTGCCGCTGCAACCGAAAAAAAAAAAAAAAAAGACATACTCACCTCTCCTTGCTGGGGGCCAGGTGCCGGTGTCCTGAGCAGGTGGGGACACCGGCGCGCTATGGGGGACAGGTGCCGGTGTCACCGCTCGCTCAGGGCCCGGCACCTGAGACATTTACCTGTCACCGGGTCCACCGCTGCTCGCCGCCGTCTTCCGGGTCCTCCAGCAGTGAATGATCAGGCAGAGGGCGCGGCGCGCAGTAACCACGTCATCTGCCTGAACATCGCAGCAAGAGGACCCGAGGACAGGTAAATATCGCTTATACTTACCCTTCCGCTGGCGCGTCTCTGCCCTGCTCTTCTCCCGCGGTCCCGGCGCCTGTGTTTAGCGGTCACGTGTTACCGCTGATTAAAGTCATGAATATGTGCATATTCATGACTTTAATGAGCGGTGCCAGCTGACCGCTGAACACAGGCGCCGGGACCGTGGGAGAAGAGCAGGGGCTGCAGAGACCGCGCCGGCGGAGGGTTGAGTATATAGGACAGCTGCGCTCCCCCTCCCCCGCGGACCCCCTGTATATGATTCGAATATAAGCCGAGAGGGGGACTTTCAGCCCTAAAAAATGGGCTGAAAATCGCGGCTTATATTCGAGTATATACGGTAAGATATAATTTTAGTTGTTACACACTTTTTTGTTAAGTATATAATTCCACATTTGTTCATTCATAGTTTTGATGCCTTCAGTGTGAATGTACAATTTTCATAGTCATGAAAATACAGAAAAATCTTTAAATGAGAAGGTGTGTCCAAACTTTTAGTCTGTACTGTATATATATTAGAATTTTTATCTAACTAAGGGGGTGACAAAGGGGCATTTGATTCACAACTTTTTTTTATTTTAATCACTGTGATAGAGTTTATCACAGTGATCAAAAGGAACCAATAGGAAAAATTCCCTTTTGTTGCTGGGTAGATCTTAACCATTTTTTTCCAGGAAGATGATGCCGGAACGGTGGATGGATCAGGAGGGACAGGGGCATGGCAAAGGTACTGGGGAGTTCTCAGGGGGGCATCATTTGTCTCACCTCTGCCATGTATATCATGTCAGAACAGAGAGAAATCATTGAAACAGTCAGCTCTGATCATGTTCTCCGGGGTCTCAGCAAGCCCCAGTAGCCGAAACCCCAAAGATTTTCTGACTATGGTGGGCGCTACAGCCTTATTCCCGATTGCTGCTTTAAAACAGCGATGAGGGAACAAGTATCCTTAGCGGCTGCCGCTTTAATGAGTATTGATGGTCACTAAGGGGTTAAGCTGTTATTTTTTTAGAGCACTTTACTTAGTTTATCATTGCAAAGCTCCCCTCCTGGTATTATTGTACCTTTGCATTTTTCAACACTTTTTGTTTTCGAGTATATTTTATAATCTCTACAGTTCTTATTAGTATATTTACTGAATTATTTATTCACTTATTCATATAGTGACACTTTGCAGAACATTTACTGTATTTTACTTTAATGATTTATATAGTGGTGCCTTACTGTATATTTACTGCTGCCCTCTGTGGAGTGCAGGGTTATAGAACTGCACTTAATGCTAACAGCTTCATTATTCATTATTTAGATTTGGTAAATATATTGATTAGATTAGCAAGTTTGATCTCCTTAAATGATGATTTTTTTTGCTTGAGCACATATTTTATCCACTTTATTACTTGCAGTGCTCTCCCTTGTGGGTGTACTTTTCTATTTATTTGGTGCCTTCAAATCTATATAACTCATTTATTATTCAAATCATTTGAATTTGATGTTTTTTTATTAATATATATTTTATCATCACAAAAAGCTTAGTGTGCTGTATGCAACACTATTACCACACCCTCAGGGTTTAATCAGAAATACAGCTAAGAGAGTCTCCCTATATATAAAACGTAACCTTTGATATTAATTCTAAAATGGACAATAACAATAGACACATAAAATCAACAAAATAAAGTGCTCGTGCAAACCAGTGCTCTATTGAAAAATGGTTTGATCTTACCAATGTAAGCAGACATATGTTCCAGAATTATTTCAATCCAAACCAGTTCTCCAGGAGGATAGATGAGAGAAGGGGGGAGATATATGGTAATTTGCGAGGACAGGAGCACTGCAGGGGCACAACAGGGAGTTAGTGTTTAAATTACCATACATCTCCCCCTTCTCTCGTCTATCCTCTTGGAGAACTGGTTCGGATTGAAATAATTCTGGAACATATGTCTGTTTACAGTGGTGAGATCAAACCATTTTTTAATAGAGCACTCTTTTGCACAAGCACTTTATTTTGTTGATTTTATGTGTCTATTGTTATTGTACATTTTAGAATTAATATTAAAGGTTAAATTTTATATATAGGGAGACTCTCTTAGATCTATTTTATTATACATTATTTATTGCTATAATTATTACTTTATGACATATACATTTTTTGTAGCGTGTTGCATATAGACCTTATCTGGATCTTTATATTAATTTGCTTTTTAATATGTCTTTTTGTTAACTTTGTTATCTGGATTTTTCTGTAATTTTTTTGTGATTTCTAGTAGTTATGGTTTATCAGGTCTATTGTTTGACCCTTGTTGGTACTTCAATGTTATTTCTTATTTAATTATGAGGATCGTAATTCACAATGACCTTTATACAAGAGCCAGGTAAATAAAAACAATGTTTTATAACAGTAAAGTTCTAGACAAGTAACCCCTCAGCAGGTGAACTCCACTGCTGTACTCATGGTATTTGGCTTTCTCACCGGGTATATCTACTTCTGCTGTGAACCTTCTGCCAGCAACGAAAATCTAAACAGTTCCCTTGCACATAAAAAGGTTACATTCATTCAGACTCGTTGGTGGCGATCATTGCTCCGATCTATAAAATATGCATGTGTCTTTGTTTGCTTGTTTTTCATTAATACAGCTCTGACAAAAATTAAGAGACCACTTTCAAATGTTCAGTTTGTCTGATTTTTCTCTTAATAGGTATATTTTTGAGTAAATTGTAAATTTTTCTTTTAGTCTATAAACTTGTGACATGTCTCCAAATTTCCAAGCCAAAAATTTTGTATTTTTTTTCTGACAAGGAAAAATGGTCAAAATTAAAAAAAACAGTGCTTTCAGACCTCAAATAATGCAAAGAAAACAAGTTCATAATCATTTAGAAGCAACAATACTAATGTTTTAACTGATAAAGAGTTCTGAAATCAATATTTTGCGGAATAACCGTGATTTTTAATCACAGCTTTCATGCGTCTTGGCATGCTTGCCACCAATCTTTCATACTGCTCCTGGTGCAAAAATTGAAGCAGTTCTTCTTTGATGGCTTGTGACTATCCATCTTCCTCTTGATTACATTCCAGAGGTTTTCAATGGGGTTCAGGTCTGGAGAATGGGCTGCCCATGACAGGGTTTTGATGTAGTGGTCATTAAATTTTTGCCAGAGCTGTATATTGGTTATGGCAAAGCTATGTGATTCTAGGATTATACATGTTCCGAAAAAAGTGAAAAGGAATATATTATATTCCTTTTCACTTTAAATATATACAGTACAGTCCAAACGTTTGGACACACCTTCTCATTCAACGATTTTTCTGCATTTTCATGAATGTGAAAATTGTAGAATCACACTGAAAGCATCAAAACTATGAATTAACACATGTGGAATTATACATTACACTTTACAAAAAAGTGTAAAACAACTGAAAATATGTCTTATATTCTAGGTTCTTCAAAGTAGCCACCTTTTACTATGATTACTGCTTTGCACGCAGAAAAGGTGAACTGATGGATTCTACATGCCTGGTTCCCACCGTGAAGCATGGAGGAGGTGGTGTGATGATGTGGGGATGCTTTGCTGGTGACACTGTGGGGGATTTATTCAAAATTGAAGGCATACTGAACCAGCATGGCTACCACAGCATCTTGCAGCAGCATGCTATTCCATCCGGTTTGCGTTTAGTTGGACCATCATTTATTTTTCAACAGGGCAATGACTCCAAACACACCTCCAGGCTGTGTAAGGGCTATTTGACCAAGAAGGAGAGTGATGGGGTGCTACGCCAGATGACCTGGCCTCCACAGTCATCAGACCTGAACCCAATCGAGATGGTTTGGGGTGAGCTGGACCGCTCACTGCTTCAATTTTGAATAAATCCCCAACAGTGTCACCAGCAAAGCACCCCCACACCATCACACCACCTCCTCCATGCTTCACGGTGGGAACCAGGCATGTAGAGTCCATCCGTTCACCTTTTCTGCGTGCAAAGCAGTAATCAAAGCAAAAGGTGGCTACTTTGAAGAACCTAGAATATAAGACATATTTTCAGTTGTTTCACACTGTTTTGTAAAGTGTAATGTATAATTCTACATGTGTTAATTCATAGTTTTGATGCCTTCACTGTGATTCTACAATTTTCATAGTCATGAAAATACAGAAAAATCTTTGAATGAGAGGGTGTGTCCAAACTTTTTTAAGAGTGATTTCTAACCATTGAAACCATTTCTGTTCATCATCATTTTATAACCTAATGTTGTGACTATCTTTGGGGAGGAATTTTCTTTGGGTAAAAAATTCCTAACATTAGAATATTTGTTGTTTTTCTTAATGTAAGGTGAACATAGCTGCTGACACAGTTAAATGATATGTGAAAATATATGTGTCCAATTTGTATAAATATCTATCAATATCTAGAAAATATGAAGCCATGTAGGACCTATTGTGCATACATAGTAAATAGCTCATATTATGTGAGTAAAGCTATGTCTAATATGTGTTATTAAATTATACTAGGTAACGAGTCTCTTTTTATTCTGGCTGTAATGATTTTTCATGATTGCGAGTCAAAGAGATCATTCAATTCTGCCTGCTGGGCTTGAGAATTAACTGTGCCAATAAAAACATTATCTGTTGCACACAACCATGGCCAAAACAGAGCAGAGGTAGGGCCCTAATGAATCTCTTCCAGCTCTCTGACGTACATTTTCCACCGGGCCGCTGAACTGAGCTAAGGAGTGGTAGATATAACATTTCATATTCTCTCAAGAGAGCGAGTGAAAAAAGGAAACGAGGAAAAGAGGATATAATGGACAAACAAGATGACTCGGGTGGCTTCTGTTCTGACGTAAGATCCCTTCTGCTTTCCTTCTCCTATTTGGTCACTTCATAACAGTGATATACAGTACTTTTATTCACAAGCCTATTCTTTTCAGGCTACTGAAAGTCATAAAATATGCTGAATACAGAAATCATTAACTGATCGTCAGCACATACCTTGCTTTTTTTTTGTTCGATTAATTCAATATATTGCTGTTATGTGACAAGGAGAAGGAGATAAGAGGATCTCACACTTCCAGCAATCCACCTACTCCATGATTTCTGGTGTTCGTGTAAATGAAGCTTTGCACGGTCAATGACATAGTCTCCCCATTAATCAGTATGGGACTCTCAGATGATATTATTTTGGCACAGTATGATGAATTATGTCCCCTTAATATTAACAAGAATACGTATTATTGAAGGCAATTAATTTCTGATAATTTCACCCATTGTAGAGCATGTCATGTATGAGCAAAAATTTTAGTTTCTTGCTTCCAAATTCCAACAGTTATAACATTATTATGGTAATGTTATGTTACTTTTTTATATTTTATTGATGGTGCATGTTAATTTTATTTTATAGTTGTCATATTTTTGAGAATAGCAAGTATTTATAATATTTAATAAATTTTGGCATTTATTACCTTTTTTAATTGTTGTGAAGCAATAACTTCAATATTTTGGGTTTGCTTTTTTCAGGATCAGTTGTATTTTTCAGTATCATCATTTTACCATTGGTTTTTTTTACGGCTTTTAGGTTTTTCATTTTACTATGCGGCACAAAAAAATTCATAATTTTTCTGTGTAGGTCAAGTCAATTATAGTAATACCAAATTTATGTAGTTTTATTTATGCTTATTATCTATATGTATTAAATAGATACACTCTAATAAATAATATTTCCATGAGGTTACCTGCAGTAGCATTTTTTTGTATATGGTTTTTATATCACTTTTTATCACTCTTTAGAAGGCAAAATTAACAATCAATTCTAGATTATATTTACACCATTCATCATTAATATAATTCACATGCTGTCTTTATTCTGTAGTTCTATGTAGGTATTATAAAAATATCAAATTTCTAACTTGTTTGATTTTTTTTACCACTTTTTCAGAAAACAAATAAAAAGTCATTGTTCTTGGTTTCCATAGTCTAAGACTCTGAGAGCCATTCTGAGAGCTTTCATTTGTAAATGGTACAATTTTTATAACTTTTATTTAATTTGTTTTGAATGAGATGGAATTATTTTCATCATTTTTTAACATTATGAAATTGGGATGATTTGTAAATTATTTTTATAGTGCAGGTCATTTTTAGTTTTACAGTGCAACATTATGGATATGGCAATGCCAAATATGTGTTTTTTTAAGGGTTTTTTTTTTCAAAATTAAAACTTTTTTTTATGCTTTCCAACAATTTACTTTTCATCTCTTTCTTTTACAAAACTTTAGTTTTTTGTTGCATTTAAATATCTGCATGCGGTTTATATATATTATTTAAATCTTGTTCAATAATGAGGTTTTAGCCCAGTGTTCCACAACTCCAGTCCTCAAGGCTGACCAACAGGTCATGATTTCAGGATTTCCTTTGTATTGTACAGGTGATGCAATTATCACCTGGTCAATACTAAGGAAATCCTGAAAACATGACCTGTTGGTCGGCCTTGAGGACTGGAGTTGAGGAACCCTGGTTTAGCCCTTTTCAAAAAATCTTGATCTATCTTAGTGTTAGTGTCTTGAATTTGCTTTTTGCTGCCAGTATTTGGGATCCAGGAGATTGGTGTAACAATACTTATTAGTCATACACAGTACAAGACACTGCTTATGCTGGATAATGAACTGCATTATGTACCATTGTTGTATTGACAGACCGCCTGTTAGACCCTACATCTAGCAGGATCTAATAGGCATTTGAACATAGTAGACTTGGATGCCATTGTTAAGTCTTTGATTGTCTACCAACTAATAGGCATTGTTGGGTTGCTGATGGGCTGACATGGGGTCCCTCATTCAGGGGATCAGAATAAATCTGACCACTGACATTTCAGGTGATAACCGCATCAGACTGGAATAACCCCTTAATGGGCTAAAGACATTCACATTTTCTCATTAGCTTGTTCCATTGGGCAATATTGTTCAATGCCACTTTTCTGCTCAGAAGAGTGGAAAAAAGTACCGTAACTGAAATAACTTGTTAGGCCACATCCAATAGAAAAACTGTTTTCCTATGTAAAGTGGTTTTCATTTGGAGAAGGCTGATGAACTGATTTGATCATATGTTCCTCCACCACTGCAGTGCTGTGCTGTATAATATTATTATTATTATTATACATTTATATAGCGCCATTTATTCCATGGCGCTTTACATATGAAAAGGGGAAACATATATATATATTCCAGATCATATTATATACAAAGATTAGAGAACAAGATCATCAACAAAAAACAACAGGAAACTCTTCATTTTCCCAGCTCCTGGGATATTAGCAGCATGGAGTAAGATACAAGACAAACATAATGCCACAAGTAGTCAACGCTCCACCTAATCCTAAATAGCTGAGGCCACAGGGAGACGGCGCAGTGTTTAGATCAGTAAACCTTCGTCAAAGACAAATTATATATAAAAGTCATAATTGTGGATATGGAAATCTTACCATAGAGTGGAGTTCATATCAACCATTTCCCAGATGAGCAGATTATCTGCAGTCATCTGTCCAACTCTTCTAGAAGCTGCGGTGTTGAAGGCTTCACGAGATGTAAAAAGAATAGCATCCCACTACTGTCATCTAAACGTACCTTCAGGAGTACAGCCATGTTCACCGTTTGTTTTTTTACCTGGATTTTAAAGTAACATTCATATGCAATTGAAATTAAAGGGTTTCACCATTATGTGCAGTGAACATTGGGCCTAATCCACTACATTGTACCCCGACCCAGGGTGAATTCGCACGTGCAAGTTTGTTGAAGAATTTTCTGTGATTAAACGTCTTTTTTCACTAACCTAAATGTGGTCGTTTTTGCAGTGAACACATGAATTTTGACAAACCCACTTGGACAAGTGCGAGTCCCAGGAATCTCTGCCATAAAACTACCATGTGGAAATTAACCCAGAGTCCTCACTGTCCGGGGCCAAATTAGCCTAAATACCTGACCATATGCACTATATTGCCTTTCGCATCAGAGCTGGGATCCGTGGCTCAAGGCCACATTGGGTGAAACTTCAGATGACATTTACTGATGCTGGTGGGCCGTGGACTGAAACACTAGTGACCTGTGAGTGCAGGGCAATTTCACATGCTGTTAGAGGCCAATGACATGACGTGGCTATGCTTTGCAGAACACAATTTAGATTCTGGCACCAGTTTTTTGGATTTACAAGTAAACTCCAGATGGCGCCTGAGAAATATTGAATGTTTCTCTTAACAGATCAGGATTGAGAGTCCGCACACATCCTAGATTTTAGAAAACTACTACAGCTGCTTCCAGATAAAGACTGAGGGCCCCGTCACACATAGCGACATACCAGCGATCCCGACAACGACATGAACTTGTCAGGATCGCTGGTGTGTTGCTACATGATCGCTGGTGAGCTGCCAAACCCATAATATGAGGAAGGCTGCCCTTTCCAATGCTGGAGGAGAACCTTTAGGAGAACCTATATATTAGAAAAGTGCCACAAAACACATTTGTCCTCAACACATTTGTTAAAATAAAGATAAAGCAGACAACCCCTTTAAAGAACTGGTGTAATTAGATTAGCAAATCTTCGCTAATGTGTCACTACGTAATGGAAAAAAGCTAGATTTATTGAGGAAAGGAAAGAACTGAAGATTGTCTCATTAATGTGTGAATAACAAGGTGTGAAAGTCAATTTGCTTTCCTGATTAAATATGGACACTATTAAATATGGAAACAGTATAAAATTGTATGCAAGCTGCCTTACTCTACTTGTTAGAGCAGGTTGAATTGGTGTTCAGGGAGCCTTGCTCTGACAATATGGGAGAAAAGGGCTAAAGGATAAGGTACATAAATGTTTCGAATCATTTCTGTAACAAAAGCCTTTTCAGTGGATAGAGTCGTGTTTTCAGCTTATATAGGAAAAATTATATTTATTTCTTTTGTAGATTGAGGCTAAGTGCACACGTTCAGGAATGTGTGCAGAATTTTCCTGAGCAAAACTGGACTTTTTTCGCGGTGCGTGTTTTGCGTGGATTTTGCGCGTTTTTACAGCGATTTTTCCCTGAACTTTCTAGGTCAATAATATAGCGGGAAAAACGCTAGAATTACGCAAAATTAAGGAATATGTTGCTTCTTTTTCCGCAATGCGTTTTTTTTCGCGGAAAAAAACGCACCATGTGCACAAAAATTGCGGAATTCATTCTAAATAATAGGATGCTTTGTTCATGCATTTTTTACGCGTTTATTGCCATGAAAAAACGCGAAAAAAACGCAAATAATCCTGAACGTGTGCACTTAGCCTGATAGTTGTCTGCTTGGAACCCACCTAAAAAAGCGCTCGATAAACATTTAAAACAATAAACATATGCACAGCAATGTAAAAACGACTTGCTGTCCATGTGTTTCATCTTTTGTAACCTCTTTTAACCCCTTAAACCCCAAGGGTAGTTTGCACGTTAATGACCAGCCCAATTTTTACAATTCTGACCACTGTCTCTTTATGCGGTTATAACTCTGGAACGCTTCAACGGATCTTCGCGATTCTGAGAATGTTTTCTCGTGACATATTGTACTTCATGATAGTGGTAAAATTTCTTCGATATAACTTGTGTTTATTTATGAAAAAAATGGAAATATGGTGAAAATTTAGAAAATTTTGCAATTTTCAAACTTATATTTTTATTCCCTTAAAACAGAGAAATATGTCACACTAGTTACTAAATAACATTTGCCACATGTCTACATTACATCAGCACAATTTTGGAAACAAATTTTTATTTTGTTAGGAAGTTATAAGGGTTAAAACTTGACCAGCGATTTCTCATTTTTACAACAAAACATTTGAAGTCACTTTGAGGGGTCTATATGGCAGAAAATACCCAAAAGTGACACCATTCTAAAAACTGCACCCCTCAAGATACTCAAAACCACATTCAAGAAGTTTATTAATCCTTCAGGTGCTACACAGGAGCTGAAGCAACGTGGAAGGAAAACATGAACATTTAACTTTTTAGTCACAAAAATGATCTTTTACAAACAATTTTTTATTTTCACAAGGGTAAAAGGAGAAAATGGACAGATAAAGTTGTTGTGCAATTTCTCCTGAGTACGCACCGATACCCCATATGTGGGGGAAAACTGTTTGGGCGCACGGCAGAGCTCAGAAGGGAATGCGCGCCTTTTGACTTTTTCAAACCAAAATTGGTTGGAGTTGAGATTGGACGCCATGTCGCGTTTGGAGAGCCCCTGATGTGCCTAAACAGTGGAAACTTCCCACAAGTGACATGATTTTGGAAACTAAACCCCCTAAGGAACTTATCTAGATCTGTGGTGAGCACTTTGAATGCCCAAGTGCTTCACACAAGTTTTTAATGCCCGGGCATGAAAATAAAAAATCCTTTTTTTCCCACAAAAATGATCTTTTAGTCACCAATTATTTACTTTCCCAAGGATAACAGGATAAATTGGACCACAAAAGTTGTTTTCCAATTTGTCCTGCGTACGCTGATACCCCATATGTGGGGGGAAACCTGTTGTGAATGTGTTAGAAATGAATTCTGAGCAGAAGCTCCCTCTGGTGGTTACAAACAGTACTGAACCATTCAATCAAGATTGTGAAGATTGGCAATCAGGAGATACAGACTGGTCTTGTATAAGGGAGGTTCCCTCCCATCAGGGTTGCCGGTGATCAATTGTTCTTGTCTCAACTTTGGTTCCTGGTTCACTTGGAAGCTTGCTGAGTCTTGCCTGCATCTTCTGCTAACAGATAAGATATTTTCTGCTTTTGTTTTTGTGCTTGCTTTTTGCATTTTTTGCTGCACTTCTGTGGAGGTCAGCCGGGTCCCCTCCGGGGGCTTGTGCTCCTCTCAGTTTGTCTGAGCCACTGTTATTTGTTCATTTGCCTTTTCCAGTTTTTTCAGTGGCTGCGGCTTAGTTTTGTTACACCAGAGAACTAATTTAGGTGGTAGAGGTCGTGTGATCTCAGGTGTTTTTGCAATTAGTAGAGTTGGTATTTTTAGGGTTTTTTAGATTGCAGTAAATGTCCTTCCTATCCTTTTCTTTCTAGGAAGATTGGGCCCCAACGTTTGCTCATACTATTTTCTGTCTGTGTCTGTATTTCCTCTTGTCTAACCGCCATTACATGTTTGGGGGCTTCCTATGTTCTTTGGGGATCTGCTGCGGGGCAGATAGCTTTCCTCTTTCTATCTTTAGGTGTAGTTAACCTCTCAGGCTGTGACGAGGCGTCTAGGACCAAAGTAGGTACGCTCCACGGCTGCCTTTTGTTGTGGTGGTTAGTCAGGGTACTGCAATCCAGTAGATTCCAACCTCTCTGGTGTACTGCTGTTTTTACCTGCTCTACTCAGTTACCAAATCATAGCAGAAACCACTGTTTGGGCGCACGGCAGAGCTCAGAAGGGAAGGAGCGCTATTTTCAAACCAAAATTGGCTGGAATCGAGATTGGACGCCATGTCGCGTTTGGATAACCCCTCATATGCCTACACAGTGGAAACCCCCCACAAGTGATACCATTTTAGAAACTAGACCCCCTTAGGCTGGTTTCACATTAGCATTGCACTGACCTGCGTTGGTCAGCGCACGGCCGCCGCTAAGCTCCGCCCCCGGCCGCGCCTCCTGCCAATAGCTCCGCCTATGGGCACATGACGCTGCATGTGACCTGCGCACCCTATCTTTAGCATTGAATTCACAGGCCGTACGCAGGTCGTGCGCAGGTATGCGTTTGCCGGCGCTTACATCCTTTTGACGGTGCGCCGTCCTGCGCCCAACGCACCATATTGCATTTTGGTGCGCTCGGCGCATCGTCAAAAGGACGCATGCACCGGCAAGCGCATATCTGCGCATGGCCTGCATGCCCAATGCTAAAGATAGGGTACGCAGCTCGCATGCAGCGTCATGCACCCATAAGCCGAGCTATCGGGAGGAGGCGCGGCCGGGGCGGAGCTTAGTGGTGGCCGTGCGCTGACCGACGCAAGTCAGTGCAACACTAGTGTGAAACTAGCCTAAGGAACTTATAACGTAGAGCAGTAAAATTCAAAAAATCATATTTTGTCCACAAAAATAATCTTTTCACCCCAATTTTTATTTTCCCAAAGGTAATAAGACCCCAAAAGTTATTGTGCAATTTGTCCTGAGCACGCTGATACCCCATATGTGGGGGTAAACCTCTGTTTGGTGCATGGCAGAGCTCGGAAGGGAAGGAGTGCCATTTCACTTTTTCAATGCAGAATTGGCTGGATGCCATGTCGCGTTTGGAAAGCCCCTGATGTGCCTATACCAGTGGAAACCCCCACAAATAACACAATTTTGGAAACTAGATACCTCAAGCAACTTATCTAGATGTGTGGTGAGAACTTTGAACCCCCAGGTGTTTCACTAAAGTTTATAAAGCCCGAGTGTAAAAATAAAAAATTATATTTTTTCTACAAAAATGATCTTTTAGTCCCCAGTTTTTTATTTTCCCAAAGATAACAGGAGAAATTGGACCCCAAAAGTTGTTGTCCAATTTGTCCTGAGTACGCTGATACCCCATATGTGGGAGAAAACTACTGTGTGGGCACACGTCGGTGCTTGGAAGAGAAGTTTTGTAATGCAGACTTTGATGAAATGGTCTGCGGATGTCGTGTCGTGTTTGGAGAGCCCCTGATGTGCCTAAATAGTGGAAACCTCCACAAGTGACCCCATTTTGGAAACTAGACCCCCCAAGGAACTTATCTAGATGTGTGGTGAGAACTTTAAACCCCCAAGTGCTTCACAGAAGTTTAATAACGTACAGCCATAACAATAAAAAATCATTTTTTTCCACAAAAATGATATTTTCGCCCCAAATTTTATTTTCCCAAGGGTAACAGAAGAAATTGGACCCCAAGAGTTATTGTGCAATTTGTCCTGAGTACGCTGATACCCTATATGTGGGGGTAAACTGCTGTTTGGGTGCATGGCAGAGCTCAGAAGGGAAGAAGCACCGTTTGACTTTTTCAGCGCAAAATTGGCTGGAATTGAGATCAGACGCCATGTCACGTTTTGGAGAGCCCCTGATGTGCCTAAACAGTGGAAACCCCCCAATTCTAATTCCAACCCTAACCCCAACACACCCCTAACCCTAGTCCCAACCCTTACCATAACCCTAACCACAAACGTAACCCTAACACACCCCTAACTCTAATCCCAACTCTAACCCTCATCCTAACTTTAGCCCCAACCCTAAACCTAGCTTTAGCCCCAACCCTAACCCTAACCCTAATGGGAAAATGGAAATAAATAGATTTTTTAAATTTATTATTTTTCCCTAACTAAGGAGGTGATAAAGGGGGTTTGATTTGCTATTTATAGTGGGTTTTTAAGTTTGGCAGCTGTCACACGGTAAAAGACGCTTTTTTTATTGCAAAAAATAGTTTTTGCATTACCACTTTCTGAGAGCTATATTTTTTTCTTATTTTGGCCCACAGGGTCATGTGAGGTCTTATTTTTTGCGGGACAAGTTGATGTTTTTATTGGTACCATTTTTGGGCACATGACATTTTTTCATTGCTTTTTATTCCGATTTTTGCGAGGCAGAATGAACAAAAACTAGCAATTCATGAACTTCTTTTGGAGGGGCTTTATACCGTTCCGAGTGTGGTAAAATTCATAAAGCAGTTTTATTCTTTTGGTCAGTACAATTACAGCAATATTTTATTTATATAATTTTTTTATGTTTTGGCGCTTTTATACAATAAAATCAATTTTCTATAAAAAATAATTATTTTTGCATCGCTTTATTCTGAGAGCTATAACTTTTTTATTTTTTCGCTGATGACACTGTATAGCGGCTCGTTTTTTGCTGGACAAGATGACGTTTTCAGCGGTACCATGTCTATTTATATCCGTCTTTTGATCGCGTGTTATTCCCTTTTTTGTTTGGCGGTGTGATGATAAAGCATTGTTTTTTTGCCTTTTTTTTAAGGGGGTTCACTACAGGGGGTTAACTAGTGGGATAGTTTTATAGGGCGGGGCGTTATTGATGCCGCGATATTGAATATGTGTACTTTTATTGTTTTTTTTTATTTACATAAAGAAATTAATTTATTGGGTAATATTTTTTTTCTTTATTTAGGAAATTTTTTAAAATTATTTTTACACATTTTTTTAAAAAAACTTTTTTATACTTTTTTACTTTGTCCCAGAGTGGGACATCAATGTATAGTGTCAGATAGGTGATCTAACAGTTTGCACAGCACTCTGTCAGATCATCGATCTGACATGCAGGGCAGGAGGCTTCTCAGAGTCTGCTCTCAACAGGCACTGAGAAGTCACCTCCCTGCAGGACCTGGAAGGACCCCGCGAACATCTTGGAGACAGGGACCTGCAGGGAGGAGGCCCTCGGAACAGCGCAATCACATTGCGCTGTTCTGAGGATCTCAGGGAAGCACGCACCCTCCCTGCGTGATGCTTCCCTATACCGCCGGAACACTGCGATCATATTTGATCGCAGTGTGGCGGGAGTTAATGTGCTGGGAGCCATCCGTGACCGCTCCTGGCACATAGTGCCGGGTGTCAGCTGTGATAATCAGCTGACACCCGGCCGCTATCAGCTGCGCTCCGCCCGTGAGCGCACCTGATCGCATATGACGTACTATCCCGTCCACGGTCATATGGGCCCGGGTCACCTGGACAGGTAAGTAGGTCAGATGTCAGAAAGGGGTTAATGGCTTCAGACTTCAAAAGCCATTCTGTTGGTAAAAAAAAACTGTCCTAACCATTCTTCAGGCTGTTTGTGCTTGGAAGTCGGCAAAAAAGCAATAAGAGACCAAATAGAAGACACATTATGTAAATGAGTCATCCCAGGCTATGGGGCGGACGCTGCCTGAAAGCTAATGCTACCTCCTCACTTCGTTATCCTGTCTTTCTCCTCCCACATTGTCACTCTGTTCCTGTGACGTCAGGTGTGCAGACGGAAATCCCGCACATTCCGCCTGCCATCGTTCCTCGTCATTGTTCAGCCCTTCTTTGGGCATTGACTTCACTTTTGCTCATTAGAACTTCCACTCCCAGTGTTCTCCGGCATGCAGAAAAGGTGCAAATGACATGCTTACTATGCAGGGCAGGAGGAAGGAAGTCGGGAGTGCACCTTTTCTGTCAGTTTTTGTTCTTACTTTATTCCCACTGCTCCCCTGAGTATGTGATTATTTGTCAATTGTAGAAATAAGTGCGTTTTTGTTTAGTGGTAATTTTTCTGGCCTATATTGATGATGCCAACCTCGATGGCAGGATTTTTGTCTTAGATTTAGTGACATAACAGGTACTCTTTTGCATATCCCTTCTGTATCTGAACTCGTTAGCATATAACTGCTATCTCTGATACATATATATATCAAAGGTTTTTTGTTTGTTGTTCTTGCAGATATATAGTTGTTAGAGCAACAAACAATGATAGCGCATGGCCATAGTACATGTACGGCAGACATCACTAAAGGGCTAATATATACAGTACAGACCAAA